>CM038484.1:5169941-5769941 GCA_021464305.1 Kandelia obovata | reverse complement strand
CAGTTTAGTGCCCAGCAAGTGCCTCTGCTCATTTCTTTTCTTTTTCTCTTTAAAATGCTTCCTAATGAGGTCTTATGTAAAGGACGCAATTCCTTTGAATGCCTATGGATGCCTTTCTTTTGCCTATCGTGTGACACTTCAATTTCTATTAGCACATGCCCTTTAAATCTCTTATGTCCTAGCCGACCATAAAAAGGCCAAGTTAATTCCTATGGCAACAATCAACTATAACCAAGAAAATATATATAAAGGCTCTTGATGTTAATTACTTAGTCAAATCGAAACTTATATATTGGATATTTCAAATCATAATAGAAATATCCAAAAAAGAAAGAAATCATTATTTTTCATGAAAAACATTAGTTAAATCATTCTTTAATACCATATGTAAGACATAATTATGTTTATGTTTATACTTGAACAATTAGGTGTGAAAGAACTTTAATGATAGATCTTAGAACTTCATGTTTTTCATACAATTTTGGTGTTTTTCATACAATTTTGGTAAGAAAAAAAAAATTACCTTAATCTATTTAAAATTTAAAGAGTCTTTGATGCATGAAATAAAAATAAATAAGTATGATTTCTTTCTCTTGATCCCTTTTTAAAGATGGAAAAATGCATTGTGTTATTTGTAATTGTATTTTGTAAGTATTGCTAACTTTTTTAATGTTATAATGATATTAGGGTTAGAGAGAAGATTAGAATCCTATTTATAAATTTTAAAATTCATCTCATTGAAATTTGTCAAGAGTAATGTCTCTTGACTTATAAGAAATTTTATTTAAGAGTTATTTTATTTCACCAACTAATAAAATTTGAAAATTTAAATTAGTTATAATTTTATTAAATAAATGAATATCTGATAAAATATCCTTAAATATCATATGCATCAATAAATGTCTCACAGCTAAAGTTCAAATCTCTATTGGTCAAGTGCACTTTCCACAAGTTAATTTACTTCACAATTCTGTTGATCAATTTTTTCAATTCAGTATAGAATTTTGTTGCTGCCCCCGTGAAGTAAAGAAGTGTGATTTATACATTGGTTCATATAAACAGTGTAATTAAAGGGGATGAGTCACAGTATAACTCCAAATTTTTATGAATTTTTTTCAATGCAGTTTTATATCTTTTTACCTTGTTATTTTAATTCTATATCTTTTGTTTATATTTCACTCATGTAAATTTTTAAATTGATTTTGGTCAACTATTAAAAATCATGTTTGTCATAAATCTTTGTATTTTTTTTTCAATAACAATTTTGACAAATAGAAATGTATAGGACTCCACTGAAAATATGTAAAGGTGCAAAAAAAGAAAAAGAAAAATATATGTATTTTTTTTCATTTTTTATTGAATATTCTGTTGTACTAATTATGATTTGTAATGTATTAACCAATTCCGTCCAAAAATAGGCTCAACTCATACAATTTCTACGTATAAAAAATAAATGGAGTCAACTGAAATAAAAGGTGAAGGTATAGATTGACAAACCCAACGGTATAAAATTAAATTTTTTTAAAAAAAAAATTGTAAAAGTTTAAGATTCATTTTAAACTTATCTCGTGATTAAAGGGTGTAAACCTTTTCATGAGCATAACTATAGCCGAAGCACTTCACATTTGGAAGTCTCGCCTAGCAGCCATTGATACCTTGGGCTAGATTTCCTAAATGTACCAACTTGATACTAAACGCAGCTTTAGTAAAAATTATAGTACCTTTAGTATTATTCATTTTAAATGCTCATACTCATAGAAGGAGGTGTCATTAGAGTTGCTCAATTTGCATCGTGCCCAATTTGAGTCGTTTCTATTGGGACAATTATTTCGTATACGAATAGAAACTATATCAAGTTGTACAAACATTATCCCAATAGAAACTATATTTTAAATAAAAACATTATCTAGCTTCGTGAAATTATAAGCTTTTTCAATATATCTATGGTTGTACAAGCTTGGCAGCAAATTCTCTCTGTTTTTTTTATTTGTTTTTTTTAATTTTTGTTGTTATAATTAGGATAAATGAACATACAGAAGTAATGATGCAAAACTCTGTTATTCCGTTCTTTCCGAAAATACCATCATATGCATCCTCTTACAAAGCCTATAGTTTCATTCATTCGTAATATTTTAACTCTTAGTTTTGATTTATATATTTTCTTATGATTTGGATCAGATTTTAATTTTTTTTAATTAAAATATTAAAAAATAAATTAAATTATACGTTAAACTTTAATATTTTTTTATCATCACTCATTCTGTTTTAGTAATTAGACAATTTTATTCATATTTTATAGCTATAAGTTTGAATTCTTAATCAAAGTGTTTGATAGAATTAAACAACATAGTTTATTGAATCTAATACCATCTTCTCTTAAACAGTTTTATTGAATCTAATGCAATATTTCTTGACACGATTGTGCCTGTACCACACTTGCTTTTCCGTTCCTTCCTGAGCTTTCCAGGCAAACCTAGCAATTGACGGTGAAAGTGCGTTCGTAAATTTGAGTGCCACTTCAATGAACATGCGTTTCTAATTATGAAAGTGATCCTATGACGGAAGAAATCGATTGTACGAAGGATTATGCTAATTGATTCTATCAGCTTAATTGATTACTTTTTGTCGTTAGTCTATTGCTTAATCAATCAAAGCTATTACCGGAATGTCCTTGTTGCTGCTAAAAATCAATCCAAAGTTGCTTTTAAACTTTTGACTTTGCACGAAAATTTTTGGGTTAAGAATCTTTTGCATGCATTAATGTCTCCAAATTTGATGAACAGATGTTGAATTTTTTTTTTTTTTATTTACCACGTCTTATAGCCATTTCTTCCCCGAAAACAGAAGGTTACTATATGTGATTTAACGTTAAATCCTTTGTGAGGCCCAGTTTAATTGAAAGAGGGTAATGGCAGTATTGGGATAGATATTGACCAATTACGAATCTAATCTAGTTTATAATCAAGAAATAGTACTTATAAAGAAAACGTGACCAAAAAAGAAAAGAAAACAAGAAAACAGTAATATTTACCAATACAAAAAAAGCTGGGAAATATTATCAACATTGAACTAATGGTCTCAGAAAATGTTGCCGGTACCAAACATATCATCAAACCAAGAAAGATAGAGAGTCAAAAATTATAGTAATTGACAAAGAAATTGAAATAGAAATCATATATAAAATATTTGGCTAAAATTTATTTTTAATGGCTGAATTTAAAGATTATTGACAAACATAAATTACAAATGATTTTTTTTTTTTTGATAAGTAAATGACTAAATTATAAGTTAACTGTAAATTTGAATAAAATTAAGGACATAATTATAAGTTAGACAAAGTTTAGGGGTTAAATTATAACTTGTTGTATTTTAAAGTAAAAACCAATTAGATCATGAACCGGACCGATTTCTTTTTGGTTTTTTTTTTTCTTGTTTCCATTTTTTCGGTTCAACATGACTTTGACTGGTTATCTATCGGTTTTTGAATTTTTATGGTCGAACCAACTAGTAAGTCCATTTTATTCTATTTTTCTAACGTGATTGTTTGATCTAGTTTGTTACAATAATAGTCTCAAAAAACTATCAATTTTAATGGAATAAAAGATTTATTAAATTATGAACTATAAAACATGTAATTTTTCCTTTTCATAAATTTTACAACTCTCTGTCCTAATTTTGAATTAAAAATTTATGAGATAAATGTATAAATTCTTAATAAAACATATCTTTAGTTACAAATATGCATTAGAATTTCCAAACGTATAAATTAGCAGATTGACCTCAGTCCCAAAACTATTCCCGCAGTAAATCAGTAATTTTTGCTAAAGAGATGCAACCAAAAAAAAAAAATTGTCACTTTTAGTCTTGTCGATGCAGTAAATTAAATGACTTGTGCATTAATTGGACAAGATGGGCAAAGGTCTGATATATAGAAACCAAAGAGGACTTGGAAGCTTGCTTAAAACAGAGGCAATTTCCACCCCCCCCCACCACTTATCATGGAAAAGGGAAAATCAATTTTCTAGGCATATGGCAAGATGATGCAAAGCTTTTATATATAATCTCTTTAACCCTCTCTATAAGCATTGGTATGTGTCCTGTCATGTAACTTTGCCTTTGGTGCCCCCATTAGATATCCCATCCTTGGCTGTCTTTGAGGATAGAAATCAAACAAGGTCCCACTTCCCTTTGATTAATAGATGGTCAAAATGCCCACCTAAAGACGCATTAATGAGCCCTAATAAAAGGCCTATGTATGGTTGAACGATGAAACAGTCCTATACTAATGAACAAGAAAAAAAAAATCATGGACAGGAAATTGTTTCGTGAGCCTTAGCTAATGAAAGACCAATCCAATAAGTGCTCCCATTGATTGCTACATTAACTAACTTCATTATCAACAAATACTTAGCATTCCAATGGATAAAATTGTACACTATCGATGGCCATGTATTGAATTAATTTTAGGCGTCATTAATACTAAACGAAAGAAAAACAATTATGTGGGGTGAATAAATAGGATTGTGCGTGTACCCTTTTATCCACTTTGCCTCAATGCACAAGAACTATTGTTGTGCTTTAATAATTTTTGTGCCTTTTGAGTTGGTATATACTTGGGTCGGTGAGCATGACGGAGTTGCAAAATTTTAGTCTGCTGCCTACATTAGGTCAACCAAAACCAAGACATGTATCTCCCGTCCTAAAATCACCCATAAATGGGTCCAAAATGTTTGGCGAACCTATGTCGGGTTCTTACCACATTATTCGCTGTGGTATATAGTAAGAAGCCAAAGTAAATGCAAAAGAGACATATGATTTAACTATTGTTTTGTTCTTTCTTGGGTTCCCGACAGCATTAGAAGTAATACATATATCTATTTCGTTATTTTTAATAAAGTTTTGTAACCTAGTGTGTGCGTTTCTTATTTTTTAATTCCAAGGACTTGTGAGCTGTGAGCGAGACACAACCAAGAGCAGTAACAGGGAACTGACAACGTTGTTTTCTGCATCAAAACAATTGGACAAATAAGTGAGGTTAGGTGGGGGGTCATTATAATCATGCAATCAGATCAATTGTCAACCACTCCTCGGTAACAAGAATTGGGATTTATTCAAACATTTACATGTCTCGAGGAATTCCTTTAATGATATGTATTGTGTAGATCTATTAAATTTCTCGGTACAACGACTTCCACGTAATTATTTAGTTATTAATGTGGGTCTCAGCTTTCCTAGGCTATGGCCTTAATTAGAGTGGTCAAGGAGGAATCTTACATTAGCGCTCAAGCATTATAATCATGTTGTTATCTTTTACCGACGTATATAGTGATTTCGCTTTGTTGTCCCAATTATCGTAATTCTCATTTTTTTTTTCTTTTTTTTTAACATGACATTTAAAGCATGGAAACATTACACCTGTTCAGATGATAAAATACAGGCAGCTTGCAGGGATAAGTCCTGCCAAATACATTCTTCTTTAGAAACAACACAAGAATGAGCAAGCACATGAGCTAATTGATTAGCACAAGGCCTAATATGTTGAATTCTGGACTCCCTAAAAGAGCAATAGTAACTTCGAATGTCTGCACCAAGACGATGAACCATAGATGCTCCAGAATGCAACTGTTGCACAGTACGCACGGTATTAAGACAATCAGACTTTAGAATGATGTTGGCTAGATGTAGAGAAGCTGCCAGCTGGACACCAAGCCGTAAAGCCATTAATTCAAGGGCATCCACCGTGAAAACTCCTAGAAAACACTTTGCAAAACACAAACCAGTCTCCCAATGTGATTGCGAATAGCAATTCCAACAACCCCTGTAACCAGGAAACAAAGCAGCATCAACATTCCATTTATGGTAACCAAAGGGTGGAGCAGCCCAGACCTTACAAGCATGTGGAGGACTAGATGGAACAAAGGGGCTTATTAATGGAGATAGAGAGAGTTGAGAAGTATGTTATGTTTATTATATTTATTTTCTTATATTTAATTTTATATTTTAGAAAAAGACTTAATGGATTAGAACAATTTAAAAAGATTACAAACGTCATTTTAAAATAATTTGATCACTTGAAGGAATTTTGAAAATTTCTTATTCTAAATATACTGGATAGATTTGAGACCTTCATGCACGTTAAATTAAACATCTTAAACTTTCTAAAATTGACTTATTTGAAAATATCTAAGAAGAATTAGACCTTGAACGGATATCCTCAATTTATCTTATAGGCATGTCAAAGTTATCCTAATTAAGAAATGTTTTTCTTTAAATAAGTTGAATCAATTTTAAAGAAAAATTGTCAATCTTTTTTTTTTGAGAGAGATTTTTAGTTTCCTTTAAAGTAATAAATAAATATATTAAGATACACAAACCTATTTGTTTTTCTTTCTTATGCATACATTTACGATATATAAGACTAGGGATTTATTTTTTATTATAAGTATTGAAGTTATTGGATGAAGCATCATGATATTTATTAGTTTTTATTTTTAATATGATTCGTTATTTTAAAATTTTATGTTCTATTATAATTATTGTTTTTTATTATATTATTAAATTGTTAAGATATGTACTAAATAATTATACTTTATAATCTAATGCTAATTTAAAATTCAAATCTATAATTAGTTGATAATTCTCACATTATGTAGTAAATAAAAATTGATAATTATGGCCAAGTGTTTATTTAATTTTCATGGAGAACATAGTCTAAAATTAAAGAATTAGCTTATGAATTTTTTGTTTAGATTCAACTGTTTTTCTTATCTTAATATTATCAATAAATTATATCTTGAGAGCTTGTCTTAAGTAATTTAATTGATAAAAAATTAATTATAAAGTTTGTTTCAATTATCAATGAATTAATGAAAGATTTAGAACAATAAAACATGTCATTATTCTAAGCCAAATATTCAATTAAAGAATTGATGACTTTTAGTATCAATGATTAATGTATAAATCTAATGATGTAAATATCCTTATTGTTAAATGTGCATTAATCTATTGATTTTATTTGTAATTAGTTTTTTGTTTTGATTTTCGTCAATTTAATTAAAACCACGTTCCTCCCCCTTTACTCTTTTATTTGCATGAACTCAATAAGACTAAAATCATTAGTTACCTAATTAATTAAAACTCAATTTTTGTATATACAACCTCTTCCTATCTTAATTACAAACTTGTTACTTGAGTGATTTAGAGAAATTTTAGTGTATTAGGCACATATCAAATTTCATTTCCAATTCTAAAGAGTGGTTGTTTAATTAATCCATTTTCTTGTGATTGTAGTCACAAATAACTTATGTTACATACTTGTATATTAGATGAAGAGCCCGATCAAAAGCTCTATCAAAATAAAAGGATAAATTTAAGCTAACAAGCACACAGTTTTTTCACCTTCATTAGGACTTACACTCACATCCAACCTTGCATCATCATTAAGCTTATCAAGTAACATTGAAACAGAAATCATGACTGCATGTGCCAATAACAACAATATAACACTTAAGGAGTTGGCATCTCTTAATTTAAACTAACAACCTCTTTGCATAAAGTATCTTAATGTTGATATTGCTTTTGAGTTAAGATTTGGTTTAATTCATCACTTACCAACTTTTCATAGCATTACAAGTAGAGAACCACATAAGTATCTAAAGAAATTCTATGTGGTTTATTCAAACATGAAACTTATCGAGATATTTGAAGAACAAATCAAGTTGAAGGCTTTCTCATTCTTCTTGGCAGACCTAGCAATGGATTGGCTTTACTATTTACCTTTGAGATCCATCATTATGTGGAATAAGATGAAGAAGCTATTATTGGAGAAGTACCTTTTGGCTTTTAAAGCAACTATTATTCAAAAGGAGACTTATGTTATTTGGCAATACAATAAATAGTCCCCATATGAGCATTAAAAACATATGAAAAAGCTTTATGCGAGTTGTTCTCATTATCAAATCAATGATCAACTTCTAATCCAATATTTCTAAGAATGACTTCTTCTCACAGATAGAACTATGATCAATGTAGATAATGAAGAAGCATTTGTGGGTAAAATGCCAAAATCTACAAGAAATTTGATATCAAACATAACTATAAGTTCCCAACAATTTAGCACTGGATATGATCTATCATCTAAGAATATTACTAAGGTAAGTACATCTTCCCTTCAATAACAAATTGCTAATTTGACTTCTCTTATGCGTCAAATGGTTGCAGGAAACATGCAATAAGTTCATGCACGTAGCATTTGCTCAAATCAAGGTCATCTAACTGATATATGTTCAACACTTCAAGATGATCTAATAAAGGAAGCCAATGCCACGAGAGGATTCCAAAGGCAACAACAATGCAAATATGATCCTTTCCCCAACACCTACAATCCCAAATAAAGAGATGATCTTAACTTTAGTTATGTTAATCAACAAATGGTTCACAATGCCTCTAATAGCCAATTTCAACAAGTGTCACTGTTATTTCAAGCTACAAAAAATACACCCTAAGACTCAAGTATGTTAGAGGCACAAGGATAAAGTAGACTACTTTCTCAAATTGTGTTAAATCCAAAAGAGAATACAAGTTTCATAGTCTTAAGGAGTAGAAAAGAAGTGTAAACACTAATAAAGACACTTTCCAAGGAAAAAATGTGTCCACCAAATATAAACCAATCAAAGCCCAAACATCACCACCTAAGGTAAACCCTTAATCTTGTATTTCCTCCAATGTTACCTTATCTTTTGTCACAAGAAAATTTGTAAAATCTAAAAAGGATAAGCCAAAAAAGGAGATTTTGGAGATTTTTCAAATGGTGGAAGTAAACATGCTTCCCCTTAATGTAATCAAATAAGTTTCTTGATATGCAAAGTTTCTCAAGGAATTATGCACCTCCAAGAGGAATCTCAAAGGAAATGAAAAAGTAAGTGTGGTAAGAATGTCTCAATTTTTATTCAAAGAAAACTTCTTCCTAAATGCAAAAATCTTGGTATGCCATTACATTCATTATATCCTATTCCAAGAAGTTATGATTTATCTTATAATGAATTACCTATTTCTAACAACAAACTTCTACCTTTTATTATACAAGCACTCATATTAGAATTAAAGCTATTACCAAAGCATCTCAAGTATTTTTTTTTTGTCAGGAGATGGAAAAACTTTATCAGTGATCATTGTAAAGAGCTTGACCCTATTCCAAGAAGAAAAGCTTGTTTAGGTTCTAAGATACCATAAAAAAAATAATTAGATGGACCACGGTGGACATCAAAGGGATAAGCTCATCCATGTGTATGCATTACATCCTACTTAAGGGAAGTTTAAAATCATTAAGAGAAGAACAATGTAGATTGAATCCTCCCATAATGGATGTAGTGAAGAAAGAGGTATTGAAGTTTCTTAATGTGAGTGTGATTTACCCAATCTCAAATAGTAAATGGGTTAGTTTAGTGTAAGTGATTCCAAAGAAGACTGGCATCACTATGGTCAAAAACTAAGTTGATGTGTTGATTGTCACTTGAATTCAAAATGGGTAAAGAGTTTGTGTTGATTATTGCAAGCTAAACGTTACAACTTACAAAGATCACTTTCATTTACCTTTCATTAATCAAATGCTTGAAAGGTTGACTAGCCAATCTCACTATTATTTTCTTGAGAGTTATTCAAGTTACAACCATATTTTGATTGCACTAAAGATTAAGAGAAGATAACTTTTACATGTTCATTTGGCACCTTTTCCTATCGATGCACGACTTTTAGACTTTGTAATACTCCAATTATATTTCAAAGGTGTATGGTCAACATATTCTTTTATTATATTGAAAAAATCATTAAAGTTTTTAGGGATGATTTTACTATTTATAGAGACTTTTTTTATGCATGTTTAAATAACCTTACACTTTTACTTAAAATATACATAGAAACTAAACTTTTTTTAAATTTAAAAAAAAAATGTGACTTTATGGCAAAACAAGGTATAGTTTTAGAACATATTATTTCATCTAAGGGAATTAAAGTTGATAAAACTAAGACAAATCTTGTTCAATCCTTACCTTACTCAGTAAATGTGTAAGAAGTTCATTCTTTTTTTGGTCATACAAGTTTATATCAAAAATTTATCAAAAAATTCTCAAAGATTGCATTATCCTTATGCAAATTATTACAAAAAGATGCAACTTTTAAATTTGATGATGCATATAAGCTAGCATTTGACAAGTTAAAAGAACTATTAACTTTAGCTATGACGATTCAACCTTTGAATTAGAGTCTTCGATTTAAGATCATGTATGATGCAAGCAATTATGTTATAAGATCAATTTTAGGGTAAAGAATAGGCAAAGTCACTCACACCATCTATTATGCCTTAAAAACCTTAAACAATGCTCAGTGCAACTACATCACTACTGAAGAACTTTTAGGTGTTGTTTTTAATTTAGAAAAATTTCATTCTTATTTACTTGGCTCTAAAGTGATTTTTTATTTTGATCATGTAGCTTTGAGGTACTTGTTATTAAACAAAGATGTCAGAATAAGATTGATCAATGGATTCTTCTACTATAAAAGTTCACTTTAAAGATCAAAGAAAAAAAAGGCATGAAGAACCTAGTTGTGGATCATCTTAGCCATATGGTTAAGGAAAAGGATGCATTACCTTTACAAGAACTCATTCCCAATGAACAATTGCTTGTGATTAAGGCAAATGCCCTTTGGTATACTTGGTCATAAGGACTTTCATAAATGACTTGAAAAAAGATTGAAAGGAAAAGATCAAGAGTGCTACAAAATACTATGTATGGGATGGGTCATATTTGTGAAAGAATTGCTCATATCAAGCGATAAGAAGATGTGTACTTAAAACTGAGTTATACTCTATTCTTACTTTTTGTCACTCTTATATTTATAGATGACACTTTAGATTAAAAAGAATAATAAAAATGGTACTTATGTTTGATTTCTTTTAGTCATCACTATTTTGTGATTTTTACTTGTTTTCCAAGACTTATGAATATTGTTAAAGAATAGGCAATTTATCTCATAGACACCAAATGTCATAAACCTGCATACTAGTTTGTGAAATATTTTATATTTGAGACATTAATTTTATGGGACTTTTTCCTCTATTCTTTTAATAATGTTTATATTGCTTCTTACTATTAATTATGTTTCTGGGACTAATGATTTTAAAGTTTTTGTAGATTTTGTCAAGTTTCACTTTTTTGTTATATATGGAACACCAAAAGCTTTGATCGATGATAAAGGCACACATTTTTCCAACCGAATGGTGGATGCTTTGCTGAGGAAATATCATGTCACTCATAAGTATTAATTGTATATCATCCACAAATAAGTGAACAAGCTAAAGCGTCCAATTAGGAAGTTAAGAGTATCTTTTAAAAGATGGTGAATCCAAATAGAAATGATTGAAGTATGCAACTTGATACATTATGGACTAACTATACAATTTACAAGACACTTATCATCATATCACCCTATTTATTGGTGATTGACAAATCATGCCATCTTCTTGTTTAGCTAGAGCACAAAGTATATTGGGTTATCAAGCAATGTAATATGAAGATGGATAAAGTGGGTAAACATAAGAAATTGCAATTACAAAGGCTTATGGAAATTTGCAATGATACTTATAAAAGTTCTAAGATTTACAAGGAAAGAATGAAAATCTTTCATGACAAGATGATATCTCGGAAGAATATTTTTTATTAATGATATCTAAAAATAATTTCATTGTTGGTCAAAAAGTTCTTCTCTACTATTCAAGGCTAAAGTTATTTCTAAGTAAGTTACACTCTTATTGGGTTGGTTCTTTTGTTGTTACTAATATCTCTCTATATGGTGCAGTTAAGATTCAAAGTGCATAAACAAATTAGGTGTTCAAAATGGATGGTCAAAAGTTAAAACCAAGGGTTCCAAATGTATATTGTGGACCAGTTAAGATTCAAAGTGCATAAACAAATTAGGTGTTCAAAGTGGATGGTCAAAAGTTAAAACCTTGTTATAAAGGGTTCTAAATGTATATTGTGGAGAAGATAAAGTTAAAAGGCCTTATTTATACCTTATGACATGCTTTGGAGTCGATTAATGACATTAAACAAATATGTTACTTGGGAGGTAACCTAAGAATAAGATTTACTTTTCTTTTATTTTTCATCTTTATTTTTGTTTACATATGGGATTTTGTATTTTTGTTTACATTTCATTGTTACATAAGAACAATGTAAGGTTTAAACATGGGGAAAGGGGTAAGTTTGTTTTATTCAATTTTGTTTAATCTTTTATCTTTATTAATATATATGTGTGTGTGTGTGTGTGTGTGTGTGTGTGTGTGTGTGTGTGTGTGTGTGTGTGTGTATTTATATGTTTGATCAAAATATTTTAAATCTATTATTTAGTTTCATAAAATTTTTCTTTTGTTATTGCTTAGCAATGCAAATGAATGATATCATCCTCACTTAATGTTTGATTTGGAACTTGAAAAGTCTTATAAAGTGAGTTAAAAGTATTTTGACTATCATGAGTGTTGAAGTGTATGCTCTCTTGAGAGGTTTGTGTGGATTTATGATTTGGATTGTTATTTATATGATGTTTAACTTGTCATTACTAACTAAAGGTTGAAAGTTTAAGTGCATAAAAGAATAAGAAGCAACAAAAGAAAAAAGGAAAAAGGAAGAAGGAATAAACAAGAGACTAAAAGTTTATTAAAGTAATCTACTTCAATATTTTAAGTTACTCAGTAACTAAGAATTTCATCACAAATGTTGATCTTCATGCAAAAAAACGGCTTGAAACATAAGTATTCAAAGTATTCTAAGTGACTGACTTGTGACGTAACTAAGTACTTTTGTTACAAGTGTTAATATTCATGTAAAAAAACGAGTGTTTAAACAAGACAATATTGTAGTCTTTAAATAAAAGGAAAATAAAGGGGGGGAAAATTTAGTTTTATATTTTTGTTATAATTAGATATGAATAATTATTTGCTAATTGTTACCTATTGTAATTTTGTTGATTATAGATTTGTATGAACTTATTTAAAAATATGTGTTGAAATACAAGTGATAAAGTATGATTGGCTTACCTATTTAGTTTTGTTAGGTTTAAAATTAAGATTTATGTTTTTGATTGCATGTGTTGCATTAATGAAGGATTTTGTCGTTATATTTTCTAAAAAAGCTTACAAGAAAAAATTCATCCACTAAGGGTTTAAAAGGCATATTGTGTACATGACATGAAATTTTGATTCCTATGAAAGTGAGTTAGGATATGTTTTACTTTGTTTTTTTTGTTTTGTTTTGCTCAAAGACTAGTAAAATTTAAATATGAGGAAACTTGATAAGTATGTTATATACATTATATTTATTCTCTTATATATAACCTTTTTGGTGTATTATTCTCATAAATATACTTATTAGAGTTTATTGAAGTAATTTAGAAACTTAAAGATGAAATTTTAAGAAAATCTAACCATTATAGTGTATTTTAGGAATTTTACATTCTAAACATTGTTAAAATAAATTTTGGGTCTTTATGAAAATTAAAAGTAAACATCTTACATTTTCAAAAATAGGCTTATTTGCATTAATCCAAAAAGACTTATGTCAGGAATCAATATCCTCAATCTAGCTTATTGGCTAGTCAAAGTTATCATAATTAAGAGTTGTTCTATAAATAAGCTAAGTTCTTAAAAAAGGAAGTGTTTGTTTTTATTTGAGTTATTTTTGTTGTCATTTAGAATTATGAATAGATGTGTTATGATACTAAAAATATAAACATGCACAAATTTCTCTTTTCTTTCTTTCTTGTGTGCATGCCTACAATATCTAATTATAAAATTTTATTCTCAATTATAAGGATTGAAATCATTGAAGGAATTGTTTTGAGATTTATTGATTGTTTTACATTGAACTTTTATGTTCTTCTATTATAATTATTATTTATTATTATATTATGTGATTACTAAAATGCATACTAAATAATTATATTTCATAATTTAATGCTAGTTTAGAATTCAAGTTTGTAATTACTTGATAATTCTAACACTTGGTAGCAAAATAGAAATTGATAATCATGATCAAGTCTTTTTTTTAATGTCTATGGAGAATATGGTTTAAAATAAAAGAGATCAACTTGAGAATTTATAGTTTAAATTTAGCTATCTTTATTATCTTAATGTTATAAATAAATTATATCTATAAAACTTGTTCTAGGTAGTTTAATTGATAAGAGATCAATTAAGAAATTTTTCTTAGTTAATAGAGTTTTTCATTATTCTAAGTTGATTATTCAATTAAAAAATTGATAATCTGCAATGTTAATGGTCAATGTGTGAATCTAATAATGTATCCTTATTTTCGAAAGTGTGTTTATTTATTGATTTTATTTGCAATTAATTTTTTGTTTTAATTTTTGTTAGTTTAATTAAAATCAAATTTCTCTTCCTTTGCCCTTTTATTTGTATGAACTTAATAAAATTGAAATTATTAGTTAACTAATTAATCAAAACTCAATCTATATGGATTTAATTTCTGCTCACCTTAATTACAAACTTATTAATTAAGTGAATTAAAATAATTTTAGTATATTTATAACAAATTAAGAATATAATTGAAATCTTATATTAATGGTTTGTTTAGGAAATGTAACTGATTCTATAACCATTGGATCATAAAGCTTGCTCCTCTTTATATTTAGTACACATGTATAAAAAAAAAATGAACCAAACACTTTGAAGTGTTTGACTGAAGGTTTAATTCCACTTTAGGCCTCAATTGGAGTCTCGCCCTTTGTTGCCTTTGTTGGCAATCTATTTTGAAGGGAAACACTAGTGTTTACTACTTTAGCTTAAAAGTTCTTTAGTAATATCTTCCAAACAATTAGGCATTTAGTCATTTCTATAATAGGTCTATTCTTGCTCTTCACCACTCCAGTTTGTTGTGGAGTATAACTTATAGTGAGTTATTGTTGAATTCCTAAGTCCTTATAGAATTAATTGAATTATATTAAATTACACTTTCTGTCACTATCACTCCTTAAGGACTTTTTAGTGTAGCGATTAAAAGACTCAACAATAGCTTTAAACCTCTTAAATACATCAAACACTTTTAATTTTTGTTTTAAAAAATAAATTCAAGTCATTCTAAAAAATATCAACAAACAAAAGGAAATATTTTTTTTTTCCATTTAAAGAATCAGTCTTCATTAGTCCACATACATTAAAGTAGATTAATTAAAGCTCCTCAATATCTCTTCAATTTCCTAAAGTATAAAATGGCAACCTATGTTGCTTTCTAAGCTTACAGCTGGCACATACTTTTATGTAAATTTTAATAATTGGCAATTTAGTCAAGAGATAATTATTTATGCATATTGAAAGGATTTGATATTAAAGTGGTCAAACCTTCTATGCCATAGTTTAGATCTATTAATATCTCTACTACTTCAACATTTTGACAACTTTACAGTGCTCAAATTTAATGCAAAACTTATGTTTTCCATGGGAATAGCAATAATCTTTACACCTTTTGGATCATAGATCATATAATTTCCATTTTTAAACAATAAAGTATACCCCTTTCACACTATCTTACCAACACTCAATAAGTTTTGGTCTAATTCAGGTATAAACAACACATCAATTATCTAGTAAGCATATGAAGGGCTTCTTATAAGCATAATTCCTTTACCCTTGACAACAACCTTGCCATTATTTTCAATGTTCACAACTCTTAACACTGGTTTTAGCTCATTGAATAGTCTTGAATGTCTTGTCATGTGATGAGTACAACTACTATCCAAGAACCAAGACTCTTGGTTGTGTTTTGCAACCACCATAAAGGCAACAAACAAATGTTCATCTTGCACTTCTTCCTCAATAAAATTAGCTTTTTTAGTTTATTGATTTTATGAGCTTGATTAACCTCAATGTTGTTGTTGCTTCTTTTTTCAATTCTTTTCAATTTGCTCAAACTTAACACAAAATTTGCATTACATTTTGCCTTTCTAGAAAAAATTATTACCTACAAGATTTTCTCTCTTAAAAGTGGGGCAAGGAAGGAATCTTCCGCACTTTCTAAAGCTCTTACGAAATTCTTGTTTCTTTCCCTTACTAATCTACTCTCTAACACTTTCTCATTGTATTTTAATACTAATGGTAGCCTATAGTGCAACCTCAATTATACTTTCACCTCTCATGTTCCTCTTATGCTCTTAAGCCTCAAGTGCTCTAAGAAACTCAAATAAGCTAGTTTTTCTCAGGTCCTTCAATCTTTGAAAGGAAATTTTGGCTTCAAACTTTTTAAGAAGACTCACTAAAACCTTTTTCATTACTTTTTGGTCTGTAATGCCTTCTCCCATCAACCTAATTTGATTGATTACTTTAAGAAACTTTGAAGTATAACCTGTAAGTGAATCAATTTCCTTCATCCTTATCATTTCAATCTCTCTCTTTAAGTTCAGAAGCTTTATCTACCTAATCTTATCACTTATATAGAACTCATCTATGAGCTTATCCTATGCTTCTTTGGCAATCTCATATGTTATAATCGTGGTAAATATAACATCAGACAAGATAGAATGAATACAAGTGAGTGTATTAAACTTATTAAAACCTTCTTCCTTATTACTTGATCTAATTTGAGGTTGGATTTTTAGGCAAAGGAAATGAATCTCTACCTGTACCCATTATTTCACACACACACAGTCTCTCTCTCCCCCCCTTTCATGTTTCTCTGTATTTTTTGCTTAAAAACTTTATATTTGAAGTGTTTTGAACAAACTCTAACTCTACAACTTACTTTATAGTTTTCTCTCTTGTCTTTATTGTTTTCTTTATTTTTTTTTCTTTTGGTTCTCACAATCCCAATAAGATCATCAAAGCTTTGATACCATTTATTAATATTGAAGGAAGAAGAATAATAGTAAAGAATGCAAAGAAAGACCAAATTTTGGTATATATAAAAAGTTCTTATATAAAGTCTTAGATAAATTAAGTACAACTTCTAAGTAATTCTTGTACATTTGAATACTAGGATAAGTTAATTTCCCATATCTAAATGACTTTAACTTATCTTTTATATCAACTACCATACTAACTAATCCTTTTAACTATCTAACAAAAGACTTGATTACTTAATCTTCACACTTATTTCTCTATTGTTGTTGTTAATGCTACTATAACTTTCCAACTACTTATTTGTAGCTTCTTCTTATTAACAATCAATGATATTTGGTCTCACAATGTGGAAACTTCAATCCATAGACAATTAGTCAAAATAGGCAAGCTTTAATTCCTTGTTTTGATCATTTTGCTATCCATCACGTTAGAAGGCAATCAAATAGGATTTTTGATGTGTTAGTCAAGGTAGCAATATCAAATTTGGAAGAGATTATGGCATGGGGATAATCTTATGAATGTTTATTGATAAGTGAGAATTTATTTAATTATTTTTTTTACATTTAGTTGTTTCTAATAAGTTTTATACATATTGAAGTTGATTATAATATATTTTGTGACTTAGGTATATTTTGGAGAAATTTTGAGAACTTGTTTTTTTAATAGGAAAAGTTATAGCATTTTACTATTTAGACTTTTGTTACTTATTTTAGTTTTTTCACTGATTGAAAGGTCTATATTAGAAAAAATGATATTCATTAAAGTTGTAGTAGACATGTCAAATTTTCAAATTGAGGTCATAAGTCTAAATCTAAGTTTATTTGTACCTTAAGACATTATTTCAAAAACATGACAGAACGTTGAAGGCTAAATCCTAATGAGAGTAGGATTGTTGTCTGAGCACTGTATATTTAAATGTTTATAACTTGAGTTTTAGACATTAAAATTAGGTGATGCAAAAGCTTAGATTGAAATCAACCTTTAATTCTACAATTTTTACGAAGACACCCAAGTCAAATCATTTGTTTAATGGTCTAAAAATAGCTAAGAAATACTTTAGGATCTGTCAAGGGATAGACTAAGTAACTCATTAATTGCACTATGGGTCTTTTGTTTTTTTTTTTTCAAGATTAGATGTGTTAGAAAGTTAAGTAAGAGTACTACAATTTTGATAAAGAAGATAAACCCTAATTCAAACTATATTTATTAAGAATTCACCTTAAAACTCATCACAAAAATTCTACCATAATTAAAAAAACGAGTTCATTGTAACCTCGAGAATTTAAGAAAACTTTTCGCATTACCCTAAGATATTTCTTATATGTGTTACATCCTTTAGAATATTAATAAGGACCCTTTTAGTTACTAAAGGGAGAAGAGAGAGGAAAACGACACAAGGATGACAATATATAACCTTAAAAGAATTTGATTTATAAGTACGTATAACTACAATTTTTCAATAGTTTTGAAAGATTTCAAAACGGTTGATAAGTTGATGAAATATATTATTTTTATCTTGTTTTGTTTTTTATTAAAATTATTTGAGTTATTTTAATTAAATTATTAAATGATTATTTGTTAAATTCATTTAGTTAGACTTACTAAATTGATAAAAGAAATATCAATTATTAGAATTAGTGATTGTGACTAATATTTATATTATTCCTAATCACCAAGTAGTAATTAATAGTAATAAATTATAAATAAATTTATTATTATTATTATTATGTACAATTCAACACAAATTAAATAATTTGAACTTATATGATTATACCTTGATATAACTCTAGAAAATTTATTATAGGAATATGATAGATAAAGCCTAAGTGAATAGTTTATTTTGTTTAGTAAAATTTAAAAGAGAATTCAAGTAACAAAACATATTGTTACTCAAAGTTGATAGTTCTAATAGAATTTAGATAATAATATAGATAATTAAAAGTATTAAATATTATAGTTGCTAATAAATTTAAAATTAAAATTTTGTTAATTAATAATTTTATAAATTATTTTACTTATTTAAATTTTTTATTTTAATTAGTATAAAGTTAAAATTAAAATTACTTCCTTGGTATTAGTATTTTAGGTTTGGTTTATTAGATATTGAATTAATAATATTTCTTATAACATTAATTTTTATTTATATTATATATTATTACATGATCAGTAATAAAATAATTAATTTTTATAATTGTACTTCTAGCTATAATTTATTTTCTCATTGATTATGATATATGCAATTCATCTAAATAAATAATATACGAACGATCGAGTTTCATCTCAAATACATACAAACACACACACACACACCAAAGGCTTTGAGATTGTTCACAGAGGTGTAGGACCGTAGACGCTTTGTAGTTATGATTTCATCACACGAGCACGTTAATACATCGTACAGAAACTTGTAATCAACGCTAATTAATAAGAATTTTCAACTAATATTGACTTTTATTGATCAAAGACATGATCTCGTGATTGAGATAATTTTCCAAAGGACTTTGATGAACTGATAACGACCGATGGGACACTGTAGACAATAATTGTAATTAATCATGGAGCACCAAGAAATTCTTCACGCCGACATAGCTTGTCACTGCTTAATTTCTTGGCATTCTCATTCATCCTTAAATGCCCATCATGTTTCTTTGCTTCCCAATCTTTGGTTTTTCAATTATGGAGTGGCAGAAAGACAATACCCACCCAAAAGTGAATAAATAGTCAGTCATCTCAAAATTCTATTATGAACCAAAAAAAGCAGAAAAAATTGTAAATTGGGGCATTTTCATTCTATTAGCATTATGTGCCAACATTATATGATTAATCAATACACGCAATTTTATTTTATTTTATGGACTATATTGATATCTGTATAACTTTTTGTTTGACAACAAAGATATCTAAGCCTAAAATTCTGATTGATTCTCAAAATATACGAGCGATGACAATTATCGTATTCTCATGTACATGCGAGTATAAAACTGAAAAGTTAAGAGCTCAACTCTTCGCCTAAATTATTTATATTTAACTCTAATGAAATTCTTGCAAATTGCATCATAAACTCAAATGACGTCATTTCATTTCATTAAGATTAAGTTGATCTGAAAGTTTGCAATTATCTTGTAAAGAATTGAGAATAGAAAACATGTTAACTTTGATGAAACTAACATGTGAAGTTGAAATGTCATGTTTATTAAAATCCGAACTTGTTGGCATCCCCATATGCAAGATTAAATTATTTTTTTATCAGGGAATCACCTTTTGAGAATACAGTAGGCAAGTAAATTCTGCCTGTCTTGTTCAAATTTTGGCAATTGCAGTTGTCGTTTGCAGAAATTGAAAGGTGACAAGTTTCTTATTGGCATTAATTTGAATCGAATTGCTTGTAATAAATGGCCATTTCTAAATATGATTGAGACCTGCTGGTTGCATTTTGGGCCATGTTTAGGAGATAAATTATTAATTACATATGTGAAGGATTTTGAAAAATATTCCCAGATACTTGCAACTTTTGGATACCTTAAAGAGAAAAAAAACCATGCCTGGCAGTTTTTCCATTCATAAAACACTAAATTGCTTAGCCGCCTTGACCATGAGAGGAAAGAAAGCAGATTTTTCTCCAATCAAACCCGCTTAACATACCAAAGTAGCCAGAGCGTGCCCTTACTTTTCTCAATTTGATCTCAGCTATGGATGTAGTCATTTAAACAAAAAGAAAAAGTGGGAGACATTTTGAATCTTTTGCAAAGACTTAGAGCAAAAGGGAAGCTTTGATAATGCCCTAAAAATCCAGATAGATCAGCGGCTGAAAGAAATTCTTAGATTTTGACAAGAACCCATCAACTTAATTTTGCATTGTTCCTTTCTAATCATACCGTTGATTTCACTCCATCTCACAAAGCTAGAAATGATTGTCCAATAAAAGAAAAATGAAAGGTACGAAAGGTTGTAGGGGCAGGGCTGGCCCCCGAGTCCTTACATGACACACAAGCCCACTGAACTGAAATATGTTGGAAGTGAAGGTAAAGCAGCATTTAGGTTCCCCACTTAGCAGGTACACTTTGACTCAGACAACTGGAATCACGTTTTTCCCTCTCTGGTTCAATTTTTTATGGAAGTTTTTTTTTTTTTTTAATCTTCACAGTTCCTGGACGATATTTTAGGAAATGTATATTATTTCCTTTCATATTAGTTCCATAAACCGTCTCACACAAAACCTTGACGCAACCTATGTTTTTGTTTTTGTTTTTTTTTCTCTTTCTTTCTAATTCACGAACAAAAGGTCACAAATGCTATAACTCAATAATTCCCTTCACCACCAAGAGCATTTTTGAGAGTTGAAATTATTTCCCCAGTTGAAAAGCCTATCTTTTGATAAACCACTCAGGTTCAATTTAAGTGGAACTGAGTAAGCGCACACAGGCCCCTTTTGTTTTGCCCTTTTTTTTTAAAAAAAATTAACGATTATTATTATTCCATCCTTTGTTTTTAAAATGATAGGAGGTGGAGGTACCAAAAAATGAACACCATGTGAAATTTTGGGCCAATCCAGAGCCATAGAAAACTAAGTCCAGTCCATTAAGAATTACGCTGAAATCAAACAAACCTCGATGGACCCAAAAGGCAACATAATGATGGATTATCTGTTTAAAACCAATCTGTGTATTCCATAAATTGACAAGCAACAAGGATAAGGTCTTGTGTTGTGTAGGGGACATAGCCCATACGGAAATTTTTGTATTGGACTGATCTGGGCCCTTAACAATAACTGTCAAGAGGTTTTGAAGTTTTCCAAGTCCCTTACCAGTTTTATGGTAAGACAATCGATGGCCACAGGCCCTTCCTGCTGCCCCCTGATGAAAGTCAACGAGTGAATCGGCGCTTGCCTTGCGATTTATTGAAAGGTCTTTTTCTTTTTCTTTTTCTTTTCTTTTTTGGGTCAGATTTTAGGTGCTGGGGGGGATATTGCATCAACAAAGGCCCATAAAGACCCCAGTGAGATTGGGTTTGTTGTCAAAACAGATTCCTAACAATTGTGCAAGACCAACCTTATAGATGGCTCTAATGTTTTGCCCCAAATGTCAATAAAACAGCAAGCACTTAAGAGACCCATAGACTATTGACCCAAAAAAATAAAATAAAATAAAGAGAGAGAGAGAAGTAGAAGGTCACATCACATTCTACCTAAAATTGTTGGTGATGGGAAAGCAAAGCTTCTACGTTATCTGCAAGTTGCAATAAGGAAAGCCGAATGGCAATGTCATGTCTGACCTGCAGCCAAATGCCCAGCAATTATTATTGCATTTGCATCTTCACCGGCTTTCTTTCAGATGTACTTTTCCGGCCCAGCTACGATTATCAGGACAAAGATCACGTAGAAGACTAGGCCTAGAAGTGCCCACTTCTCTTATCTGGTGCAACGCCTGTGTCATTCCAACTGACCTGAATAGTGAATGCAGTAGAAGCGTAAACAATATTAGCCCTTTTATCTGGTGTAGCAATGCCTGCAGAATCGCAGGCAGACCGAGAATAGTGGGAGTCCCTTTTTCACTACCATTTTTATTACTGCACAGCTGAAAAATCATTTGGGATAGGCTTGGAATTTCCGTTGAACTCCTCTTCCCCCATCCCCCATATACTAATCTTTGCAAACCCAAAACTTTGTTATGACTGCTCGTGAATCTTGGAATAATATGGCATGATAAAGAACAAGTGAATCAGGAAACAAGAAGCTATTTTAAGTGAAGAATTTTCAAATGTTCTTGCACCACATAAAAATTAAATTATCCGATAATAGAATGTGCTCATCAAAGCTAAAACTTGGAAGAGATTCTTGAATCTGTCGACTTGGCCATTGCTCATAACCCAGCAAAATAAAACTAAGGACAAATCTGCTTTTCAATAAAATCCTCACCACTTGGGCCTTTTCCATTCATATGACAGGCGCAAAATGTCGATAGACCAGATGCAACCAGATAGCAGATTATACGATTCTGCTAGACACTTGTGTTAACATATACATTAAAGAAATGTAGCAACAACCATCCATGAACTGATTGGAAAAACTTTTTTAAAAATAAAAAATAATAATAATAATAAAAGAACAGGATAAGAACGTAGAGAGAAAAAGAGGGCATTTCTTTCCATTTATTCAAGTAGTTCAATTGCTACCAAAAAGAATAGAGAACCTAAGAGGAAGCAGCAGACCGAACTTCACTAAAGGAGCTGCGGGAATAACCACTTCTCCTTACAAGAATTGATTGATTAAAACAAATTTACAGAGCTGCTAACTAAATTTCTACTTTCAGCTTGCAGGAAGCTTCTCCTGCCAAAGACAGAAAAATATCCTGGCCTGAGAACCAGAACAGTAGACATTCGTGCAAAGCGCCCCAATTCCAAGCCTGCACAAAGAATGTAAATTTAACCTAAACTTGGTTAATTTTGCTGCTGCTACCAGAATCAATCTGTGGGTACTCTGTGTTGTTAGAACCCCATTAGAGAAATTAAAAGTTAGCAGAGTCAGGCTCTAGATGATGCTCCTGAGGCAGGCCAACTAGTTTCCTCATCAATTATGTTATCCCAAAGTCAATCTAACCTGCTCTGTGCCCCTAAAAATGAGGGGCCTCTGATTTTAATACGTTTTGACCCGACTTCTATTGGGGGTAGCCCCATCATGCTCTTTCCAAATTCATGCCGGACACCATCCATTCTGTGCTGTTCTCTTCGCCGATTAAGTCCCTCCTCATTGGCTAACTTCTTAAACTTAATAGGCATGGGCATACTACCTCCCCTGGAAAACCTTTCCCTGAAGGAACTATTTGGAGCTTCTGTACGGTCCAAAGTGGATGAAAGACTGCAATTTGATTCATCATTGCTACAGCATTCTGATGACATTGTTTGCCCAAACTTTCCCTGAGGTTGGATTTTCTTCAATCGTTTAAACCCCTGGTAAATGGAACAGCAGAAGCATTTCAAAATTTGATGAGCTGAAAATATAACAGTAAGTAAAAATCAAAAGTCAAGAATATAACAGAAGCAAAGCAGACAAACCACAAGTGGTTTCTACTTTGCAGGGAAACTAAAGCAAGAACAAATTCACTCACTGCTACCAAAACAAATATATGTACAACACATGCCCGGGTCAGATGTTTTCGCAGCCTCAACAAAATCAAACTACATGACCTTGTTTTGCCCAATGCATGCAGATTTAACTTAACAGCAGCACATCAGTGGGGAATAATGATGCTTACTTCTCAAACTTGATGAAGGGTTGTAGCAATAGATTTAAAGTGCTCCATGTCCAAGAATATCATGCAGTCCAGGTTTAGCAATATAATTCATGCATGGATCAAGGGCCACGAAGCAAGGGAAATAAACAAGGAGCTGACAATTTTAGCGTATGTAAGCTGTGAATACACATGATGTTTATGAATCCAAAAGAAAGATACCAATGAAAAGTCGAAATGTTTTGAACTCAAATCAAACTATAAACATCATGGAAATTTTTTAAAATTAAAAAATAGAAAACAAAAAAGGACAGTGTAACAAGTTATTGTTAGATCCACACCCAAATGTAAGTGCTACTTCTGTGACAGGGTCCCCATTGTTGTAGCAAGTCGCTTATTAGAAAACATGAGCATCTAAATATCACTATGGAAGATAGAGTTTAACTCTCCAATCAGCTGCTTCAAGATGTAAATTGGATCTCAAAAGCTTATCTTCATCTGAATGACTTCCTTTCTAATCACAGCACCAATAACCTAAACTTAACTGAAGCCAAGTAATTACTCATCTGAAAATAATATTGGAATTGACAAAATTTAATTCATTTCACAAGACAAACAAAAAAAAACAGAGAGAGACAAATAGGACTCCACAAAAACAATTAAGAATCTAACAGTAGTGACAGAAACTCATTCCTATGTCATTATCCAATATACCTGATGTTCAGAATTCTTTGAAGAAACATCATCGACAACTCTTTTCTCCATTTTCTGAGAAGAGCGGCGCTTAACTCTAAATATCTCTGAATCAGAATCATCACTATGTTGATCCACACTAGGTCTTACTTGTAATCCATGAAGATCACCTTGCCGCGTACTTGAGAAATCATATGACATAGAGGACTTTGGAGTACTATGAGATACTCTGGAAAACTTTTTATAGCCGTGAATCCCTAGATCACAGACAGAGTGCTCCTTAACCTGCATGTGTTATTAATAGTAAAGGATAAGTTAAAAATTGAAATTTTGCTCTTCACAACCTTGTTATTAAAGAGTAATTAATTACAGTTTAATTTAAACCTAATTATATTAAAATCCAAAAAGGTAAAAAATGAAAAAGCATTCCCAGTGTATGCAGCCTTACCATTTTTTTAACAAAGAAGCTATTTCCAAAACTCGAGCCTGTGACTTCTTAGTCACAATAGAGTAAAGTTACCATTAAACCAAGACTCACCCTTCAAAATCCAAAGAAGAAGCTAGTCTTAATTTATTTCATAGAACCTCAGAAGAAATGACAAGGAACCCATACCACTATCATGTTTTATTAGTGTTGAATATAAATATAGATGGGACATGACCAAGTGGTAAGGCTACAGATTTGGGTACCACAGATGGGAGGACCAAAGCCTTCCACTCCAGAGCACCAGTTGTTGGTCCCAAGAAACGAAGAAGGCTAGGCTAATCATAAGGTGGTTATCGGCTTAAAGATATACAATATCCCCATTAAAACCTTCAAAAGAAAACAAATGTAATTATAAGATCTACATTTGGGATAAGAAAGTTGAATCTTACATTGTTGGAAACCAAATAGCTTTCAACTGGCTCTCCACAGGCACAGAGAGTGGACGCAGTATAAGAACTGGAAGGTTTTGATATTTCGGGTCTCAAATTTTCATTGCCACCTGTGTATGTAGACCAGCTAAGATCTGGCAAATGGTCTTGAGCTGTTGAAGGAATCTCAGAGCTAAACTCAAAGTTTATAGCACAATAAGGAATGTATCCATCATCAATACCACTCTGAAACTTATTTGATGAAGGATAGGAATACAAATCATCACAGCTTTTTTCCTGCTGGCCAATTTCCTGTAAGATTCCATCTTCTCTCTCAAACCTTTTAGCTACAGCTTCCATTTCCAAAATATCCTCTCTCAGAAACAGTAGATGCTCCCTCCCACATGAGAAGTCAAGGGAACCAATATCTGGACAGTGCAACCAGGATCATCATGAGCAATCAAGAATATGGAAGACCAAAAGAGAATTCATACATTTATTATGAATGATGTAGAGTAAATAATACCATGGCGAAGGCACACAGGATGCATATAACAATTGCAGCTAACAAAAGCCACGTAGCAGTCCCGTTTGCATAAGCTGCAGAGAATGGTTCCATTGGAATTCAACAAAAGGCTAGTGTATGCCCCTGACTTCATAAGAAACCAGCGAGCATGATGCTGGAAACGCATCAGTTTCACAAAAGAAACCTTAATGCAATGATGAGAAGCCAAGTCTGCAGAGGAATAGTCTGTATCTTCAAGTTCCAGGTGTGTACTGAGAAGCATGGCTTCTTTGCACAAAAGTTCTTCATGAGGAAGTAAAGGCATCCTGTTGAGAAGTGCATAACGGCGACTGGCCACAGCTCCTAGAGGAAACCAATCACCAATTGCAAAATTCACAGCCTCACCACAATTAAAACCTGGATTTACAAATGTGAGTGAGATTATGTGTTTCCACATGCGTGACAAATAAATAATAATAATAGTAATAATAACAACAGTAGCAACAACAGCAACAGCAGCAACAATGATGATGATGATCATCATCATCATCATAATAATGGTAACAACAATGGTAAGAACAAGTAGTCAGCAACAAACAACATACCGTGGCTAAATCCAGAATGATAAGCTCTAGGAAAGGTGATTATAAACTCCCCAGGCTTCTGCACAGCCTTATAGACAGGAACATCATTGTTTAGCAATATATTTGGAGGAAACAAAGTTGTTTTCCCCAATAGCACATCAAACGCCCCATCTTCACTATCAGTTGATAGAATATCATGAGTATATACATGTTCCTTTACAGCATTTTCAAACTTCAAAGCTGCATGACCAGGAATTCCATACCATGTTTTTGGTGCCCCACAGTGATGGTAATTGATACTGCATAACCATTGGAAGAAAGAAATTTAACAATTTAGAAACCATTTAACAATTTAGAAACCATTTAACAATTTAGAAACCAAAGTATGTCAGAGACACCAGAAACAAGAGCAATATAAGATACCTATACAGATAATGATCTTCCACATGCCAAGCAAACACACTAAACAGCATTCCAATATAAAGCATGGGATCAGTTACCCCCTGAAATAAGCACACGCAAGTCAGGGAATGATCACAATTACAAAAAAAAATAATAAGGACTTGTCTTTTCTCCACTCACTGGAATAGCTGTTCCAAGAAGACGCAAAACAGACTTTGGCAGACGTGAAAGCTTCTGAATTCACAAACAGAGATCAAATAATTAGTTGAAAAGAGTGCAAATTTCCAAACATAAAATGTCATTTCCCAAAAGACAATAACAACAGCTTTTACTATTTGCCAAAAGCTGCCGTGCTTCCAGGAAAGTAATTTAGAACTGCCCTGCTGGGGATGGCAGGTGTGGGAATGCTGTTGGGGTGGGATACATGATGCAACCCCCATCACTAGGGGCACAAGCATGTGCCTCCCAGATCACCTACCACCAAATCCAATTTCCCCTGCCAAACTCCCCATTAATCAGACTTCATTTTATGCTGCACTAGCATGTGCTGGCACTGGAGAAGTGAGAGTTTTAAGGGCATGAATTGTGTTGTATGTTCGGAGGGAATTAAACAAGAATTTCTTCACATCTATGCCATTCATTAAAATTCCAATACCCAAGTTCATGCCCACATTTTAAGAAATCCTTTTTATCATAAAGTTTTACCCATAATTTGACAAGGGAACATCTAGCATGTTGTGCCATCATCCAGGCCAATCCATGCATAAGAGCATACATTCATATATAACCTACATGCAACACCATATAACTGGTTAACACATAACCAGCAAATTCCACTCTTTCCCCTTGAGTTAAATTAAGCAGAAACTATAAACTAGAGTAGAATTTCAAAAATACAGGGCAAGAGCAAAATCAACACCTTCAAATTCCACTTGCTATTTCCGAGTGGATCACCAGCAGAAGCTGAAAAGGCACTGCCTTCAACATCACATGCATATTCAACTGCTTCTGTCTTTCCACAGGTGATTTCATGCCAAAATTCTCTTTCCATGTATGTGGCTGGAAGACAACTGGCACTACAATACCTTTGGGCAAATACCTTGTTCGCCACTTTTTCAAAGTCACGAAATGTATAATTTCTGAAACCGTAGGCCCATATTATAAACCAGATAGAATAACAAATTGAAAAATTGCAATTGTTTGTATGGGAAAACTCACCTTCCGCTCATGAAAAAGGTGACTCTGTCCTCAGAATCCCACTCAGCAAGATGAAATGGTTGTACCCTGGTTGTGAACTTAAATCCTGGTTTCTCCCTCATCAATACAACCCCAGCAGGAACAGAAGCACTTATTGGGGAAACAATCTTGCATATACCTTAACATTAAAAATGAGATGTAGTGAGTTAAATCCACTTTTATGTGGTCCAGAAGGCAGCATATCCCTTGACAATAATGCTGAACAGAGACTCATACCAAGCATACACCATTTAAGGTAGGATGAAGGGAAATTATTACTCTTGAGACTAATTTTGTTATGTTTCTTTTTGATCAATTTTAGTAAACAAAATGACAAGTTTGTGCAATCTCCTCTACATCTATAAACTTCATTTAAAGAGAGCTGCTACTCCAAGAATATTCATTACCATATCTTGAAGCTTCTGGAGCTATTTTCTGTAAATATACCAAAGGATCCTGAAATTCCTCCTTTGTTGGACAGTACAGAGGGCATTCTGGAATCTTCTCTATCCACTCCAAATTGTTTGTGTCAAACTTATCAACCTTCCTCTTTGAAAAGGCATCCTTCCCATTTGAAGCACCATTTGTTCGAGAAAATGAACCAGTACCATATAATCTAACACCACAAGAAGCTGAAGCTCTTAGAGCATCTCCTCCA
The DNA here is from genome assembly GCA_021464305.1 of Kandelia obovata. NCBI lineage: Eukaryota > Viridiplantae > Streptophyta > Magnoliopsida > Malpighiales > Rhizophoraceae > Kandelia > Kandelia obovata. The sequence continues at coordinate 5,740,879 of CM038484.1, read as the reverse complement.
CTTCTACTCATCATGTTGGTAACACCTATAGTCTCAGGGGTGGTTTCTGACTTCAGTCTCTTCAGCCTTTTACACTTCAGAAATTCTAACCCATTTCTAGCCTCTTTGGACAAACAGACCCTTCCTTCCACCTGTTTAAGAATAGAGCAATATACAAAAATCAGAAAGACATCATTTAAACATAGATATAAATGCAAATGCAAAGCAAATTTTCACAATAATTTTGTAAGTTATTTTGCATTTGTAGCAGTTATCTAGAAGGACCTAACCAAGAACAAGAAGACAGAGTCAGCTCATATTAGAACGCAAAACAAATGTTTAATTAATGAAACCAAAACTATTTGTATTTGTTAATAACCCTCAAAAATAGCAATCTTTTCCTTCTCTTTTACAAACATATGTCATAACTGTTTGAAAAGTTTTGGCACTTGTTCCCGTGAGATGTCAATTTCACACTTTGCAATCTGATTGAATCAGCACCACTCAGGATGTACAAGAAAGTTTCAACTCAAGTAATTCTTTCACCACCTGTGAGCATGGCCACATCATTCAATCACATCATTTAAATCTGAGGAGAAATACACTATTTCCAGAACAAAGTATCTAAATAAGACTGACAAGGCAACAAAATCAAAAATGCTAGCATAAAATAACACGTTCAATGTTTGTTTCCATAGATACTAACTGACATAGGAATTTTCAGATCACTGCAATCAATTACCATATTGTGTGGGATGCACCAGCTAATCTCAGAATATTGCTTACAAAATAAAGACACTGGCAACAATAAATACTGCTGAGGGATTTTTGCGTCCAAATTGATAAGTAGGAGATGTTTTCCAACCCATAAGAGCCGCCTCCAGTACAGCGCCACTCCGCTTCCCCGTTCCTTCTCTGCGGGGGATGGGCCACAAAACAAAGGACTAGTACGCCCTTTTGAACATTTCCACTAAAAAGAATCTCTTACCGAGTCAATCGTATAAAATCACATGAATTTATCATTTGCCACAGTAATCAAGGACAGAAAAGAGAGTTTACTGGACCCATGTTGAATTGAGTCAAAGAATCGTTGAGTCCCTGCGTATTACTTCAAAACCGGGGGGGGGGGGGACAAGAGAAAAGGAAAAAGCAGAGTTTGACCCAACGGCCAACGGGGTCCATTGACCATTTCAACTACTTACAATGAGTTTTCAACTCGTTTCTAGAAAATTCTAAAACAGTGGTAATAACCGCGTCATTTTTTCAGCCTCCGTAAAATTCCCAAAACTAAAAGCAATTAACAATAAAATTGTGACTGGTCAACTGCCATCCTCGCAAGATGCACCTTGTCGTTCAGACGAATCCCAAGAAATAATAATAATAATAATAATAAAAGCCGGAAAGTAAAAATCCATAATCCTATTTTCATTACCAAAAAGAAAAAAAAAAAAGGAAGGATAGGGAGAAGCTCGGCGCAGAAGAAAATAAATTAGCAATGCATAGAATAAGAAGCAACAGATAAGGAATTTCACGGAATCAAATGGTCATAAATGGGAAATGAAACAAAACAAAAGGTATTTCTACCGTTAGGAATGCGAAACAAAGGGGTAATTTTTCAAAAACTGAAAATATCTTTTCAAAACAGAAGAATGTCTGAGATCTAAGGAATAAAATCTAATTCCAGGACTCTTTCACAAAAATCACTTAAAAAAGCAAATGAATTGATGGGGAAAAAAAATCGACACAAGCACACACTGAATTCACGTACCATTTCATGCCGCAGACGCTCTCTATGTGACTCCGTTTTATGCGAGGTCCCTAGTCAAAAAGACCAACCGAATCCAATAATCAGAAGTTCTGGGCCCGAACCCTAGATCACCACCTTCTCGGCAGAGATATTTCAAAGCGAAGCATAAAACGCGAACCAAAGGCCCGACATTCTCATAAAACGGGCCAAGAACGAAGAAAACGGGTCGAACTACTAGATCCGAAAGTGTTCTCTCACCGCGCCGCTTAAAAAGAAAAACAACGAAGAACGAACAAATCGGCTGAATCCCAATTCGACGCTAATGAGCTGTTTTCCTGAATGGGTACAGAGGGTGTCCCCCTGAGAAGAAGCCGGTTTTCCGCCGACGTGAAGGAGTTTACGTGAGAAAGCTAGAGGGAGAGAAGTTAATTACGGATGCGTGGAAGAAGAGAGAGAACGAAAAAAGACAGAAAATAAGTATAATTTATACTTTTATAGTGCCAAAAGAAAAAATTAGCGATGATTTTAACCTAATCTTTATGGTTTATTTATAATTTTTTATGTTATTTTATATCATTAAGAGAGAACAGGTAGAGAGAGAGAGAGAGAGAGGGAGGGGGGAGAGTGATGGTTGGTTGGTTGGTTGGTTGGTTCAACCAAACGCCTTGCCGGCCAAAACGCGTTCCCTTTTGTGTTTTTTTTTTGGAGTTTGGGGTTCGTCCTTTTGATTTTGGAATTTGGAGGGTTTTCCGTTTTAACTTTACGATTTTAACCTCAAAAACTGATCCAACGTCAAATGGATCCGGAGATGGATCTCTCACTCTCTGATCATCAACATAAAACTACGTTTGCCTCCCTTTTCGGTTCTTTTGTGTTTTTCTTTTCTTTGTTTTTTTGAGGGCATATACGTCTATAAACAGACCGTGTTATTGTGGAAGAATTATGGTTCCGGTTTGAGTCAGAGGGTCGTAGATAAGAAAGTGGCTGCCGAGAAGAAAATTATCACGTGCAACAAAGAACAGTCACGATGAATCCAACCGCAGAAAACCGCCTTGATCACCAGATACATACGGCCAGAGAAGATGCCGACACAAAAAGATTTCAAATCAGAGCCGTGTACTATTCCGTACTAAGACACCGGCTTTTGCACAGGACGATGGCCTTGCACCTACCTTCTAGTTTAGTTGGGCTACTTGGTGAAGGATACTACGATACGACACTTTCTGATCTCGAAAAGCCAAGGACATATCCGTCATTTCGGAACTCGTCCGGCAAATTGATCCGCAGCTAATACTGTCATTGGAAGCCCAAGCAAGCGGACGTGACTCCAAACACATCGTTACAGGACACGTGGATAGTTCTTCGTACAGAAATGTGAACGTGGCGGCAGGATGAGCATGCGGTTTCACACGGCTTTTGTGCTTCACTGTGGCTGTTGCCAGAACGGATGCAGCTGGCGGTTACCAACAACTTTCACGGGCCCATAGGTGACCGGTCCCACCTGTCGTCACGAGATACGTTTTTTCAGTATTATTTTTTTATGTCTTTTTTCACTTTTTTTTTTCTTTTTTCCGATGTTAACGTTCTTTTTTACTTATTTACATGTATAATTATCCATAAAAATTTTAATTTTTACTTTTAAAATTTTTTTAATTTTTTTTTGTTGTAATTGTAATTTCATCAATCATTAACATCTAATATTCATTATTTATTTATAAAGACACAAATTTCTTGTATATCATAAAATTATTATAATAAAATTTTATGAAATATTTATTAAATATAATTATTACCCACTTGTTTGTATGTATTAAAATAGAATTTAATTAAATTTTAGAACCTACTTCATTTTTATATAATTTTTTTTAAAAAAATTAAATTAACTTATTTTTCCTAATAAAATTACTCTTAAGTAATAAAATGAATTGAATTATATTTTACATGATTGTCATCATTTTAGCACATTATTACTTTTTTTTAATATTAAGAATAAAACTTAAAAATTATGATATCAAATAAATTTAAATTAAATTTTAGAAATGTTGCTAATTATTAACAAGTACTAAATAATGAGTAAAAAAATAATATTATTTTAAAAAATTTAATAGAATAATTAAATTATAAAAATATTAAAATTCATGTTAAAATTTTGTTATTAGAATATACAAATATAAATTTCTCGTATTTTGTATCATAAGCTCTTCTTTATCACAATTATTGGTATTATTGTAACTAAACTATGTAAGCTTAAGTTAATTTTTAATTAATAATTTATTTTTTTTAATATCATTGTGTTATATTAAGTTTATTTTTTTTCTCAATTTAATAAGAAAGATAAGTTATTTATTTGCATTGAAAATAAAAATTATAAAATAATATTTTATCATCTAATCTAAAAAATCAATAAATAGTTATTGTATATTTAAATCTGTTAACTAAAAAAAACTCTACGAAGTAAATTATTTTGTCAACAAAATTACGAGAAATAATTAAAAAAAAAAAGAAAAAAGGAAAGAAAGGAATAGTTGCCACCGGTATCCGGTGAGCTTATATTAGGAAAAGTAGAAAAGTAATGTTAATTAGTGGGGCCCGTGAAGGTTCTCTCTCTGAAGCTGATTGGTGTATTTTGGATTTCTATTTGTCAATGTTGAGTCTAATCATCAGTTTGCCACGCAGTCAGCAAAAAGGTTGGTTTCTGCTGGAAGGTCGCCTGGTCTTCGCGGCTCGGCTCGCATTGCTCTTTTTCTGTTATTTATTGTTTCATTTTAGTTATTTATTATCTATAATTAAAACAAAAACACATATTTTGTAAATTGAACCGAGTTGGTTTGTAGGTGGATCAATCATATCACCAGTTTGATTTAATCTTAAAAATTGAATAAAAATTAAATTGGTCCAAAAAAAAGGGTCAAAAGTTTAAGAAAGAATGATCAAATTTGTTTTGGGATCAATTTTAATTTTAAATATCAAAAATTATAATATAGAATTAAAATCTTTTTTTAAATTATAATTGAGTCATAAATTTATTTCAAAATGAATTTGAATTATATATTTTTTATAAATTTATAATTTAATTATTAAAACTAACAAATTAATATAAAATCAAGGCTTTTATATTTTTTTTAGTCAAAAATATTTAAATTTAACTATTAAAAATAATTTTTAGTTAAAATATATCATATATGATTACTCTTTTTTAATTATTGATAAATATATATTTTTATTATTAAATAATAATTTCAATTTCAATCAAATCAATTAAATTTTAAACTCTTAATTTTTTTTCAGTTAAACGACTAATTTAATTTTCAAACCATTGATTTTGTTGGGTTTTTGAAAAATGTTACAAATACACATCCTACACATCAATTCTATGGAGTAGAGGTTTTTTGTTTGCTTTTTAATTACTAACAATTTGACATTTTCCTTTGCAAGATGAGATCTTAAGATCTAAAAAATAAAATTCTATCTTTTTTTTATCTCATAAAGAATTGATTTTTATGTTTCATGAAGAATCTTATGTATATATATATATATATATAGATACACACACATATTGATTTCAAAAATTACATGCTGTGAAAATAATACCCCAGTGCACATTTCATCTCTTAAACCTCCAGAAAAAAAGTTAGGCTTATCCAATTAGATAAACATATGTTTAACACAATATATATATATATATATATATATATAGATTAATTATTATTAAATACAAATAAATAAAGATGAGAATTTTTTTAAAAAAATTACTTTTATTAATTTTTATACCTACCACGTGTCTAAATAATAAGTACGATAATGTAGTGGTACTCAAATTTTTTTAATCTAATTACCGCCCGTTTAGGTATTAGCTATCTTCTAAAATTTTGGGTTTCCCATTTAAGCCCAGCAATGGAAAAGAAAAGATTTGTCTATCAATTAAAATGACCTTGGCTTGAAATGGAAAGGCAGCTTCGTGACCAAAAGAATTTGATTTGCATGGTGACAAAAGAACACTTTTCATGTTTGAAGTAACCAGGTAGGACAGTAGTTAAGGGAAGCCACTGTTGGATTTGCATCTGAAAACTTCACTCCCAAACGAAACTGTACGTTTAATAAGGCTTCCTTACTTCGAGAATGTCGCTTGTTATCTACTTTAGAGACATTGGCAGTTCACAGCAGTTTCAAAATAAAAGTTATCTAGTTTTATGTTTAAGCATCTGTCTCATTTATTTGATAGTCGGAAAGCAATAAACAGTAACTATCAAGTGAGGACTGATAACAGATCATAAATGACTGGTTTGAAAATATTTTGTTAATTGATAAAAAGGAATCGGTGGCTAATTGACACTTTAAAAATTAATAATTTAGAAATCCTAGGAAGTTGTATTTTTGTTTGCGCAGATGGACACTCTCCCGCTATGGTGATATTTATTTTCTTTTTTTTTATGAAAAAAAATAAAAATACTTAATTTTGAACAAATATATTATATTGTCGACAAATATTTATTGCATTCACTTAAAGATGTACTCTATTTTTTTCGGGTACAATATCTTTATATCTATAAAACCTATCATGTATTACATATCTAACAAAATGCACATTATTTTTTCAATATATATATATATATATATATATATATATTTGTGTGTGTGTGTGTATTGTCAAAAAAATATATTGTATTTTCTTCAAATGTATTCCATTTCCTTGTGTAAAAATATAAAATTTGTGACATCGTAATTAAACTATAAGGCCTACTAAAATTGAAATCACATAGTAGTGCTCTTAATAATTTTAAGTGTTGTTTAGTTCGTAATTTGAATTTAAAATCAGATCATTTTTGTAAACTATTTTTTTTTTGTTAAATACATAATCAAAATATAAGAATAAAAATTATAATAAGAAAATAATAATAATAAAAAAAATATAATTAAAATATCTTTAATTACCATAAAAGTATAAATATAATTTATATAAATAATTTCCTAGTAATAATGATATTTATAATCATAATCATAATAGTTAAAATTAGTATATTACTATAATATATTTAATTATAATAAAATTATAAATAAGAATTATATCAATATATTTTTCTACTAATGAAAATATTTATAACATTAATAATTCAAATTAATAATCATAAATCCAAAACTTAAATTAAATATATTAACATAACAACTTTATCTTGCATTGTCAACTTTATATATTTTTTTCTCATTATAGTTCTATTAACAATACTAATTATTATTCTAGACAACACCATATATATATATATAACTATTATTGATAATTTATTATCATAATTTAAATATATTTAATAATAATAATATTATTATTTTATTTATAAAATTGTTTTTTGTTGTATATATATCGTAGAGAAAAAGGACAAAAAAAAAAAGGGAATGAGATTGAAATTAACTAGAAAAATTTTAAAAAAATTATTATTATTATGTATAAAAAAATTCATTTTCATAAATAGAAAAATAGAAATGAAATTAAAAAAATGAAAATTATTTATTCATATTCTCAGTTTTTTTCAGTAAAATTATACACAATCAACCTAGAGATTCTATTCCCGAAAAGTTTTGGAATCGACAAAAATGTTCATGCGAAGAGTGGAAAATCATTGAAGGCCTCAAAACTAGGCAGGAGCAGGGGACCCTTGTCAGCTTGGACTAAAAGATGAATAGACCTCCGTTTGGTTGGACGTAGCCTTTTCGTCACCGGGTTAGAAACCCCGGGCCCGGGAAACATAAATCATTGAAGACCGTTAACTTTTTGGCTTTCTTCTCTTAAAAACTGTTACTGGGACACGGTTTATAGTCAGTAATTTTAGTTGCAGTTGAGTTTGTTGTATTAAAATAAAAAATAAAAATAATAAAAAATTATATATATATATATATATATATAAACTGTTACTGGGACGCGGTTTACAATCAGTAATTTTAGTTGCAGTTGAGTTTGTTGTATTAAAATAAATAAATATTTTTTTTTCTTTCTTTTATAAAAATTAAACGATGTCCACACTATTCGAAATTTATATGGTTTACTCTTTGGTTGGACGTCTGAGGTTGATCCTTTACATTCCTTATGCAGACCGTTGGATGTGTGTTTTCACTCCCCACCTCTGCTAAACATGCTTGTAAATTATGGCTCAGGTTGGATGTCGCTAGTTTAACTCTTTTCTTTTCACTATATAAAAAGTAAATTAATTAATTATGTACAAGTGAAGCCTAGTGAGTAATTATTGTATGTTAGAACCTCACCAAGTGAGCACCCTGAGATTATATTGTTTAAAAGTCCAACTAAATTTAAATTCAAATACGTGAAATATACATATCCACCCGCAATATTGGGAAGCAACTCCAACGTAAAGTTAACTCCTCACTAGCTTTAAAACTGTCACGTTACCTATGTGGTACAAGTCATGTCGCGATGACATGGGCTGAGCGTCTACGTAATAAGGTCTTTTGAAATCCAATCGCATGTAGATTTTGGAATTGAGGCGCCAAATTTATTTTGGTAATCTTTTCGATGCATTGAAATTAATTTAAATCAAAAATTTATTAAAATTACAATAAAAATTAATTTAATTAAATTCAGTTTCATATGATTTTACCATTTGAATAAAATTAAATATTTATTATTATATAAAAAATAAAATTTATATTATTCTGTGCATATTTTAATTATTATATAATAAAGTTATGAATATTTATATAATTATTTAACAATAATATCAAAATCATTGTATTCTAATAATAATATCAGAGTAAATATTTTGATTCGAATAAAAAAAAATTATATAAGTCTTATTAAAGCTATAACGATATTTGCTAGAGTTATCGTAGGAGTTATTGCAGCTGCCACAGGAGTCAACTAAATCGCAATAAAAATTGTCGAAGTTATAAAAATCACCAAAGCCACCATTATTTGTCACTCGTTGCCAAAGCACCATCGCTGACTATTTGCGTGCCGTCAACAGTTGCCATTTGTCTTATTAGAAGCAATCTCCTGTATTGCTTGATGTCCATAAGCTTGTTTCTTGCTACCACGCACCCTAACATTACTTGAAATGTTGTAAATCTACAAAAATGTGAGGTTTCATCCTTTATCGTTCAATATCTAATGTTACTGCAGCATCAGACCATTAGTTTTGCCATCACTGATCGCTGGTTTACTTGATCTAATGATCGACGCACCATAATATCATCTAAAAACCACTAGAAAAGCTTTTCCTCTCTCTGGCCATTTTTTGTCAAAGTTGAAGTCACCAATTATTTTCCATTCAACCCTTTACCAACCACAACAATATTGCCTGATCATCCTTTAGCCTCCTTCCATCTCCAACACATACATCCTATTGTCACCAATAACCACACATAGGTCTTGTTTTAAAATTTGTTTTGTTTTGTTTTATTTTGTTTTTTTTTTCAATGGAGAGAAAGACAAGAGAAACGAGAAAGGAAGGAATAAAAAAAAAAAAAGCCAATGAATTGAACAAAACAAAAGGAGGCCAGATAATTTTTTTTTTTTAAGTTGGGTGTTAATTGGAAAAAAATAATGAATTTTAATATGAATGACATTATCCTAGTTTTTGTTACTATTTTGGATGAGAAAAATTACAATCTATATGTGTAAATAAAAGTGTTGTTTAATTACAACAAATTGTTGAATATTGTAGAGAATAAAGTTATAAACTTTGCATTAAAAGTACATAAAATTGCTCACTGAGAGTTATAAAAAAAAGGAAAAAAAGTCACTTTATTTCTTCCATTAAGGGTGAATAATAAAATTTTTGAGAAAATTGCAAAAGTAATCTCATTAAAATATGTATGAGATATCTTGACATTGTCATTCTAAGGTGTGAACAAAGTTGAAAATGTTAGTAACAATTTAAAGCCTAGATTTCATCATTATATATAATTTAAAGCTTTTTTTCATCATTTTAGCTTAAAACTTCCTTATTTTAAAGAGATTTAGAGAGAGGTGAGAGGTTTAAGGAAGAGAGGGGAAATTGGTTTTTAGGCCTCCCTTCTTACATCGTTTCCTCTCATTTTATACAAAATAAGATACTATTTACTTTTATTGTTATTGATCCACGACAAATTTGAAATAATTGTGAATAATATGTTACTGTTTATAGTTCTTGCACAATGAGAAGTGAATTTATACTCCTACTTAAGAACCCATGGAATAAAAAAGTTTATATAGAAAGAATATATACAGGGAAATCTCCTTTTTGGTTCAAAAATCTTGTAATGTTTATCAAAGAGTTTATAGTTGGGAATAATATTAAGATCAAGAATTCTTGAAGTACATCCAAAATAATCCCACCAGTGGAGGAACCAATTTGGAATGTGTTTAGGTTAAAAGGTTTTATCAAAATATATAAGCCAGGTGTGACTTTTCCTCTAATTTTGGTAGAGAAAGGAGTTAAACCAGGTTAGTTGATAATCCCAACATGAAAAATAAAGGTTAAAGTTGGGATTATCAAGGTCAAATTCAATGACCTTTAAAGAAATAAAGAACCATATTGTTTAGGATTTGACAAGTCGAATAGGCATAATCCTTGTTAGGGTCAGAGACTATGTCTATAAAAGTTTTGACTTTACCATTGGGTTGTTTAATCTAGTATTGGAATTTAAATTTTACTAAGGGAGGTTGGTTTTGAGAAAGGATAGTCATGTAATAGGCTAATGGTTTCTGAAATCCCAAGATTTAAATTCCCAATTTGGTTTAACTGTAATGAGAGTCGCATCAGAAGGTAATCCAGATTCTGGAAGGTATCCTTCATTAAGGACAAAAAGGTTTTGAAAAGTTTCTTTAGGAAAATATGTTGTCCACTTATTAGTAGACAAAGTTTTAGAAACAATTTATTGAGATATCTCATGAGAAGAAGATGAGACTATCTCCTTTTGTTTTAAAATAGGTTTAGAAACCATACTTAAGGATATTGATGATCTAAGTTGGGGTTTTGCTTGTAATTTAACGAGGGTTTTGGAGAATTTCTAAGTTTTGAGCTAATTTTACAGTCCATATTTAGACTTGTAGCTCTTTTTTCTTTTTCCTCTTCCTCAACAATGTCAATTCATGACTTTGGTTTGAGGGGTTTTACAGGTTTAAAGTTTGAAGGGTTTACCAATGATTAATGGGTTTTAATGGTTGTAGCCATGAGTTTTTCCATTGGTTTTGGTTTTATTTGGACTTTCCACAGTTTCTTCTGAAACTTGGGTTTTACCTTTGTTTATGGTTTTGGATTTTTTAGGAGGTACGATGGAGAATGCCTGTTTTGGAGAAATTCTCAGATGAAAAAATATGGTAGAGAATTATGTTCTCCTTTAATATATTCAATATCAAAATCAAATATATTAAGTATAACTTGTCATCATGCAAAAATTTGTTTAGAAGCAATGTTTTGAACATCTTTTTTTAAAACTTCTTTTGTTGATTTACAATCAATCTGAAGTAGAAACTTTTGATTCAACAAATTTGATTGAAATTTAAAAATACACAAAACAATACTTAAAATTTATTTTTTAATAGTTGAATAATTGTTGAGCAGTGTTTCAATGACCAAAAGTATATTGAATGATATATTCTTGATCATTAGAAACTTGTTTTGAAATTCCTCTATATCCAATGTTAAAGGCATCTGTCTCAACTATCTTGAAGGCATGTGGATTAGGGAGAACAAGATAGAGAATTTCCTTAGCCTATTGTTTTATCTTCTTGATGATAAAAGTATGCTCGTTAGTTCAAGAAGGAGAATTTTTTTAAGTATCTGGTGAAAAGGTTTACAGAGTAGGTTTAGATTATGATAGAAATCAAGGACTTAATTTAGGCTTCCCAAAAATCTTTGAAGCTGATTTCTTTCAAGAATTTTATAAGGAAATTTGTCTATAAAAGAAAAAGACCTTTCAATTGGAGTTATGGTTCCTTAAATGATATGATGTCCTGCGAATCAAACTTTGGTTTAGAAAAGGGTTATCTTTGGTTTTGAGGTAATAAGACCATTTTTCCTAGAAATAAAGAAAAACATTTTAAGATATTTAAAATTCTCATGAATGAAGTGTAAGAATATTAACACATCGTCAATATAAACAATGATGAAATTAGAATAATTAGCAAAAATATTATTCATGATGCGTTGAAAATCACTAAGTGCATTTTTTAATCCAAATGACATAACATTTCATTCAAATTGTCCAAATGGTATAGTGAATGTAGTTTTATAATGGTTTTTTTAGGTCAAGTTGTATTTGCCAAAATCCCAATTTTATGTCAAATTTAGAAAATATGAATGTAGAATGTATTTTGTTTAGCATATCTCTTTTATTGGGAATAGGGTTTCTAATCCACTGAAAATCTTTGTTAAGGGGTTTATAATTTATAACAAGACGAGGTACATCACATTTAGTTTCAGAGTTTTTGTTTATATAGAACACTGTGCATGACTATGGTGATTTGAATTTTCTAATTAACTTCTTCTGAAGTAAATTAGAAATTTTTTGTTTACAATGTTGTAAAAGTTCAACATTTATTAATATAAGACAAGTTTTAGTGGGGATCTGACGTTCATTTATATGGTAAATCCACCATATGGTGTTTTCTTTCCCAAAAAAGCATTTCGCAAATATGCACATATATCCTTTTTCAAAAGATTTTGTAAATCAGAATTTTTTTTTTTTCACAAAATCTTTGGAAAGTTGATTTTCAATTTGTTTTAAGGAAGCAGATTATTTTAAAATAGAAAGTTTTGTTTTCTTTTCTTTAGTTAAAAGGTTAATCCCATTATTATAAATGTTATGAGTTTTTATAATATTGAGATTTCTTGTTTTAGGTTTTTCAATAAATTTAAACATATGTTTCCGAGTTTTAATTTTAAAACAAATATCATAATAACCTACCTTGTAAGGAGTTATTAGGCTAATAAATGGTGTCCCCAAAATGACAGTATGGTGGATATCATTTATCAATAGAAAAGAAGTTAAAATACTAACGTTTGAATCAACAATACAAGTATCAACCTTACCCTTGATTGTTAATTTAGAGGTATTAGCAGTTGAAAGCTTTTGGGAAGTAGCTTGATGTAAATGTTTAGGTACTAAACTCTTTTTCATACAATTTAGGTCTACATCTGTGTCAAATAAAGTTATAGTATCTAGTGAAAAATCATTTGAAAAAAATATTTTAATTTTAATCAAATATTTACAAGAAATCATGGTTTTAGAATATATACCTAGATCTGGAGTCCTAGTAAGAGGTTAGATACATGAGATCCAAACTAGTTTGTTTATACCCTGAGTTTCTATTTCCTTACTAAAAGCAAAAAATGACTCATATTCATTAAGAATATGAACATATTTATAACTGGTTTGAGGAATACTAAGCCTAATAGGTCTATCTAAAACAACTTTTGAAGTTGAAGGATCTATTGAACCTATGGATTCCAATTATTGTTTTATCTGGTCAAGAAAACTGATTTTGCTTTCTTGAATATGTTATTTACTAGATGTAGAAATTTCAAAAGGTTTAAGAATAGGAGTTTGATCAATTCAAACTTATCTACTAACAAGTGGACAACGCATTTTCCTTAAAAAACTTTTTAAAACCTTTTTGTCTTTAAGGAAGGACATCTCCCATAATTTGAATTACCTTTTGATGCAACTCTCACTGCATTTGGACTAAATTAGGAATTTAAACATGGGAATTTCAAAAAACCATTAGCCTATTACATGACTATCCTTTCTCAAATCCAACATATCTCAATAAAATTTAAATTCCAATACCAAATTAAACCTAATGGTAAAGTTAAAACCTTTACAGACGTAGTCTTTGACCCTAACAAGGATTATGGCTATTTGACTTGCCAGATGTTGAACATTATCCATTCTAAACAATATGGTTCTCCATTTCTTTTAGAGACCATTGAATTTAACCCTGATAATCCCAACTCAAACCTTTATTTTTCATATTGGGATAAATATTGTTCATAGTTATTCCAAATCTGTCATTGGTCAGTAACAGTAAAAGTAAACAATATCTAAATAGTATCTTATTTTGTATAAAAGGAGGGGGAACGATGTAAGAAGGGGAGATTTGAAAACCAACGTCCTCTCTCTTCCTTAAACCTCTTACTAAATCTCTCTAAACCAAGGAAGTTTCAAGCTCTCCAAAAAGGCTCATCTCCCTTTGTAAAGGTCCTTTCTTTATGTAACCCTTATCTTTTACCAATAACTTCTAATTAAAGCTTATATTTTGTTAAAGTGGCTGGTTAAACTACCCATTTATAATTTTGCTTTTATTTTATAAGCATCAACGTGGATTAACTCTGTCACCCACCTAATTGTGTGCATATCTTTTAAACTTTATTTCCTTCCTTGCTGCTACTTTATTTTATTATAATTTGCTTTTATTTTATAAGCACTAATGTGGATCGGATTTACTACCCACTTGGTTGCGTTATCTTATTTCCTTCCCTATTGTTTTTCCATTTACCCTTTTACGATCTTGGGGGCTATGATGGTATTAAAGCCTAGAAAAGGTTATGGATCTGTAGAAATTTGATTCTATTTTACAATAATTTTGATAGTGGTTGTGAGTTCGACTAGATTCCAATTAGACCCATAGTGCAGAGGTAAGCAGTAGTAAGTCTTGACATATAGGGCATTAAGTTTGTGTGTTGCATGGGTGTAACCTAGAGTAGTTTATCATAAACACTATTATTATTATTCCAAGATATGGATTTAAATTTTTGTAGATCAACTTCTTTTTCTAACTTTCCTACCTCAGACCACTCTGAGATTAAATTAGTGGTAAACAAAGAAGAAATGAACTATGAAGATTTTAAAAATATTGATAATTGAGAAATTTCCCATAAAAAGCCAAGTCAGATATATCATTTGTCTAAATCTATCTTCTTTAAACTTCCTTTTAAGATAGACCTCCATATTAAAATGGAGCAACGAGATATTCCTCTTTCAGAATCCTTGAAAAGAATAACTCTTTTGACCTCAGAATTCATTAAACAACATAAATCCAAAGACTTTGAGTATATCTATTTAGGACTTATTCAAGTTGATTTTAAACCATTGACCTGTGAGGGACTTGACACCTCTATTCTTGTTATTCATAGAGATGCTAGACATTATAACTTTTAGGACTCTCTCTTAGGAAAAGTTAAATCCACCTTAAACTTAGGGCCAATCTCTTTTGATTGCTATCCTAACTTGATCATTTCTTTTCGTGATAAACATATTTTAAAAAGTGGTGATTTGCAAGTTAAAACTCATAATTATAACATGCTTCATGGTTCCATCCCAGTTGCACTTATATTTCGCATACATTATAAACTCATGACATCAATATCCATTCCTATTAAACATCTACACTAGACAGAAAAGGGAAAAATGCTTTTGTTACAAACAGATTTCTCTTGATCTAATGTTAGAATCCCAAAAACCATTCAATGGAAATATGTATCTTTTCTTGAAGAATGGACTTTGCAAGAAACAGTGGAATCAGTTAATCAACTACCACCTGAACTTAATTCAAATTTGATTAAGATAAACCAATTTAGTGATGGTAAGATCACTTTGAAATTTGACAGATCTAATAAATCTACTAGCTCTAAGTTTATGGATGATACACCAGTATCAACCATTAGTCTAGAAACTACGATAAAACCTAGGCATTCTACTTCAGAATTGCCTAATACTATTTTTAAACATGTTAGTTATAAAACTATTATTCCTTATTCAATTTACCAATTAGGTGAACCCTCTTCTACCCCAATAAATCAGGTTGAATAGGATAATCCTCCTCCTCAACCTACATCACCAATATTTTTGGCTATCATAAAAAATGTTTTAAATGTCCTTCAAAAGGAATTTGTTTTGGACAAAGATTCTTTAAAGAAGGAATTTTATTTCAATAAAAACAAAGAAATAAGGAAATGGTTTTTTTCTTCATTTTGGAGATATTATGCCAGAATTGCAAAAATAATTATATGCATTCTTGATAAAAAACCAAATTCTCATTCCTTTCTTTGATTGGTTTGAATATCATTCTGAAACCTCAGAAAAATAGCCAGTAGATATTTCTAAAAAACCCAATAATCCCTTTTTTAAAAGTCTAAACCCAATTTTAAAAAAAAGACTTTTCCAATATAAGAAGTATGAGGTAAAACAGATTCAATCTGAACACCCTCAACCTAGGAAGTGTTCTTTTCAATAGGGAAAAATAACTATTGAAGCCTCTTTACATAACTATCCACAAACTCTAAGGATAAGAATCTAAAGAGTTTGATTAAACAATTTTTTTTTTTCAAATGCCAATCTTCAAACCATAGGTAGTCAATTGACAAGGATAGAACAATATATCCACCAAACTGACTCATCAATGATTAAGATTGATAAGACTCTTATGTTTAAACCTTTTGAAGTTTCTACCTCTAGTAAATAGTAGATTCAAGAAAGAAAAACCAATTTTTTTGGCCAGATAAAACAACAACTGGAATCCATAGGTTCAACAGGTCCTTTAATTTCAAAAGTTGTTTTAGATACACTTGTTAGGCTTAATATTCCTTAAACTAGCTCTAAATCTGTTCATATTCTTAATAAATATGAGTCCTCTTTTGTTTCCAGTAAGAAAATAAAAACTCAGGGTATAAATAAACTAATTTAGACCCCGTGTACCTAACCTCTTACTAAGGCTCTAGATCTAGGTATAAATTCTAAAACCTTGTTTACTTAAATAAAGTATAATGCCAATTCCATTTATGAATGAAACATAGATGGAATGTCAAAATATAATATTCTAGGTATCCTGCATCAAATGATGATGACAACTAACGCTTATCGTTCACAAAATTCTTTTATTTTTGATCGTGCTACAGCTAAAATCTTTATTGTAGGATTTACATGACAACTTAAGGAATGGTGGGATTACCATCTTACAGAAGCATAAAGATTAAAAATATTAAGTTATGTAAAACTAGATGATGTAGAAGCTCTTATTCTTAACTCGATAGGAAATCTCATTACAGATTCGGTGTCAACGTTAATTTTAACCATCTTTTTACATTTTGTAGTAGACCTTTCTCAGTTAAAAGATAAAAACACTGAGCTTTTATATAATCTCAGATGTAAGAAGTTGAGTGACTTCCAGTTTTATAAAAACACATTTCTCACCAGATTAATGCTTAGGGAAGATTCAAATCAATCTTTCTAGAAAGAAAAGTTTCTAATAGGACTCACTACCTTTCTAGGAGAAAAATTTTGTTATAAAATTAAAGAAACCATAGGAAACCTTGTTCCCTATGATAAACTCACATATGGTGAATTAATAAGCTTTACCCAAGCTGAAGGTTTTAAGATTTGTCAAGACATTAAACTCCAAAAACATTTGAAATGGAAAATGAAGCGAACTAAGCAAAAGTTAGGAAGCTTTTGTAAATAATTATGGTTTACTATTGTTCCAAAGGACTTGATAAAGTTTACTCCTACTAAAACCTCTTTTTAAAATCTAAAAGATTTTATAGGTAATCTCCCTCTAAGGATTCCTTTTGCAAATCTCTTTTGAAAAAGAAGTCTTCTTTTCCTCCTAAATAACACTGTTTTAACCCTAAACAACCAATTTCAATTCTCCATAAATCTATTGTTTGTTATAAATGTCAAAAACTAGGTCATATGATTAAGTGCATCCAAAAGATTGATCTTAATGATGAAATTTATCATAAAATCCAATCTCTTATTCTTGAACTCTCTAAATTCAATGCAAATTCATTAGAACAATCTCTAGAGATTGGTGAAATTGCTACCACTAGCAGTAAGGTTAGTTTTGATTTAAAAGAGAATATAGTTAATGTTCTTACTAAAAACCAGGAATTTATCCTTCAGGTTATTAAGAGCATTAATAATCCAAAAATCCAAAAACGTTATTTATTACAACTTCAAGAATCCTTAGAAAACCCATAGATTACTACGTTTGCATTAAACTGTAGATCAAATCCTTATAATTTAACTTTTATCCTAAATAGGACTAAAAAACCTAAACCCTTTTGTCTCTCATTGCAAGAATTGCAATCTCAGATTAAAGGAATTGAGTTAGAACTTAAGTAGCTTCAGCTTAAACAGGTAAGTGATTCTGGACTGTTATAGTAACTACTCCAGAAAGACTAGGGTAACGAAGAAAGTCTAAATTAGAAATAGAGTTAGATGATCCCCAAATAAACTTTCCCAGTAAAACTCAGGATTTCCATGAACCTAAATTTTTAAACATTTTAAAAGAAATTACTTCTTGTAAATAGTTGATTAAAATTAAAATCATTTTTTCAAATGATTTGCATTAGATACTATAGCTCTGTTTGACAGGTGCAGACCTAAATTGTATCAAAGAGAGTTTAGTACCTAAACATTTACGTTGAGCTACTTTTGAGAAGCTTCCTATTGCTAATGCCTCTAAATTAACAATCAAGGGTAAAGTTGATACTTGTATTGTTGATTCAAATGTTAGCATTTTAACTTCTTTTCTACTAATAAATGATATCTACCATACTATCATTTTGGGGGCACCATTTATCAACATGATAACTCCTTACAAGGTAGGTTATCATGGTATTTGTTTTAAAATTAAAACTAGGAAACATATTTTTAAATTTATTGAAAAACCTAAAATAAGAAATCTCAATATTATGAAAACTTATAGCATTTATAATAATGAGATTAACCTTTTAATTAAATCAAAGAAAGTAGAACTTTCTATTTTAAAATAATTTGCTTCCTTAAAGCAGATTGAAAATCAACTTTCCAAAAATTTTGTGAAAAAAAAAATTCTGATTTACAAAATCTTTTGGAACTATGAGCTTTTTGTTCTTCTTTTGAGACTTGTTTGATTAACTTAGGCTATAACAATTTCTCTCGGATATCTACCATTAATCATTAGGTATCAATAACATGGCAAAAACAATTATGTAATTTGCAAGTTAATGGTTTAACTGAATTTTATAAAATGCATTAATGTGAAAAAATTATATGATTTTTAAGGAAAGTTAATGTGATAACATTTCATACTCTACAAGTAGTCATGTTTATTAAATTTTTAGAATTATTCATATTGAAAAATATGTTTACCCCACTAAAAAAAATAATATCTTTCCTTAATAAATTAAAAATAAGAAAAACACCTTTTCACTGCAAGATCTATAGAATTTTATAAGTTTAAGTTTTCGAACACTTATTCATCTTTGAGTTTTAAGCCTTCAAAGTGAAATTGTGTTGAATTTATTATTAAGCTAAAAAAAATACTAATTTCATCATCTTCATTTATCATATGGCTAGGAATGAAAAACTACATCCATATGGTAGTAACATGGACCTTAGAAGTGGTTAAAGGAAATGGACTACTAGTACAAAAAATGTCGTGTTGGGATTAGGAGGTATAAGATGCCATTAAAGAAAAAAAGAGTGCTATAAACATAGGTATAAAAGATTATTGAGATGGCTTAAGCAAATGCATTTAATAATTTATATAGTAAACATAGAACCAAAGAATGATAGGAGGAGATTTAAGGAGTAGAAGGACTGAGATCTTAACCAAGTCTAAAGTATTAAAGATGATGCACAAAAGTTCTTGCTAAAAGAGGATGAGATTAAAGAAAGATAATGAACATACTTTGAGAGATCAAGTCAAAATAGAGTAGTCATGATAGATTTTGAGAGATCAAGTCAAAATATGGCTAATCCTTTGACAAAAAGATTAACAAGAGATATGAAAAATAAGACATAAAAAAGGATGGGTCTAAAGCCCATAAATACAAATTACTCATTACGGAAACTCAACTCAACTCTTGATAAATGTCAAGTATTGAATTCAATGAGTTAAAGTACATCATTAGTGTGATTGAAGCACTATAGGAATCATTTTCATCCCAAGGTCACATAGTTCTTGGTACCCATAGGTAAATTGGAAGGATAAGTTTAAGACTCTTAACAGACTTGAAAAGTTGTTTTATGGTGGGGGCCTTGGTCTGTCTATATGAATGTGGAATGTTTAGGCGGTTCCAATAAGTTAAAGGGCTTGACTTGAAAACATTCACGGGAAGGATATGAACACAATGACCTTTAATGTGTCAATTATTTGAGAGAAAAATATAATGTTGTACAATCATTTGTATGAACTAGTTCTACAGCTTATCAATAAGAATATTTGGTTCAAAGTTTGTCTACCATATTATTCAAGCATGTTATAATATACTTTTCATTATGTAAATGTTCAATTTGTAAGATAGTTTTATTTATTCAAATGACTATTATAATTGTTGAGAATTTTTTTATTTTAATTTTTCGAACATGACAAGGGATTCTTAGGGTTTTCAAAATAAAAATGAAAAATTGTATCACTTGAATCACAGATAGAGCCATTCGGGGGGCATTGGTTAGTTGTCAAAGTCATACTTGGAGCACGGTAGCATGTTGTAAATGAGGTGTGATAACTCAGAAACGTCAAGGTTTCCTCCTGCCAGACAACTAAATTCCTTAATACTTTATAGGAAGGTCGTGCATGTCTTTCAAAGTTAGCAAGGTTAACACTATGACCCACGAATTTGGCAACGACAGCGACGTTGGTGCATGGGCTAGGCTCTAGTTAACATCAAACCATGAGTGGTTGTAGCCAGCAAACACTTGGAGAGTGATAAGATAGGTCATGGTAGAATTGGTGCTCCATATGCCACCACAATAGGAGATAGTGGATGGTTATCTCCATCAAAATGTGAGAGTGACAATGGTGTCAATTTTGCATGCTTCTAGAAGCCCTATCTAAGTCAAGTGTGTTGGCATGAACTCTTTGAGGGAAGGAGAACATGAGTGGTTGTAGAAAGTGGCTAAAGAAGTCCTTGATAAGGTGTCAAGCTCTCCTTAAATGAAGAGACATGATCTTATTGATGAGAACCTTCTTAGGTCTCACATTAAGAGAGGGAAGGGTGAATTAGTGTGAGGTGCTCACTTTTTAGAAATATGTTTGGATTAACCTCTGTGACTTGTTAAAGTTGATGATTTAATTTTTATCTTACTTCTTTATGTGAGAGCAATCATATGGATATCAATCAAACACGAACACTCAATAACACATAGTAATTTTTATGTGGTTCACCCAAAATGTGTAAAGTACGTCTACGGTGTGATAAGATCACTCCTAAATCACACAATTCACTCTTGTTATCAAGGTGTGATAACACCCAAAATGTGTGCTGCCTTTTCTTTGTTTTAATTACTTCCTTCTCCTTGTTGCAATTGTTTCCTTCTCTTTGGTTTTTTGCTGTACACCTTTTCCCTTGGTGTGGTTGATTAGTTGTCGCTACACACCTTTCCTTGGTGTAGTTGATTTGTTGTTGCTACACACCTTTCCTTGGTGTGGTTGATGGGTTGCTGCTACATATCTCTCCTTGGTGTGGTTTGCAGTTGCACACTCTCTTCCTTGGTGTGGTTTTTCGTTGCATGCTCTCCTCCTTAGTGTGGTTGATTTGCTATTACTACATACCTTTCCTTGGTGTGGTTGATTTGCTACTGCTACATACCTTTCCTTGGTGTGGTTGATTTGCTACTGCTACATACCTTTTCTTGGTGTGGTTTACCATTGCACACCCTTTTCCTTTGAGTGGCTGTTGTACCTTTTCCTTTGAGTGGTTGTTGCACCTTCTCCTTTGGGTGGCTATTACACTTTCTCCTCTAGGTGGTTGTTGCACCTTCTCCTTTGGTGTGGCTGCTTGTTGCTATAACTCTCTTCTTCCTTTGGTGTGACTGCCTTTTTTACCGGTTGCATCTTTCTTTGGTTTATCCTTCCGCACGCACACCCTTTCTCTTTGGTGGCTGCCTCTTTTGTCGGCTGCACCTTTCCTTATCACTACACCTTTCCTTGGCCTATCACTCTTTTTTTCGTTCTCTTTTATTTTTTTGCAACCCATTTCTCTTTTGAAAAATGCATGAATGTATTTATAAGCCTTAACTTTTAGGGTTGCATAATCATCAATGGTTAGCATTGATTCCCAAGGATTGCCCTCTAATTAATAGTCATATTTGATTCCTAAAAGTTAAGGTCAACAGTCAACATTGACTCCTTAACTTAAGAATTGACCTATTATCAACGCTTTTGACCAATGACATTTCTACATCTTAACAACATTAATAACATCAAATTAACAAAGACAACCATGTGAGATGTTGTTGACAACAAATCCAACATTAGCCATCAACGATAAACTGAACACTTATGAGTTAGTGGGGAAGTTATCCCAAAGTGGGGAGCCTCACTATGCATGATTGGTTTGGCAACCAAGTCATGCATGTCCCTAGGTAGTTGGGGATGTCAACTACTAATACTATAAATATGTGTAGTGTGACAGCCAAGTGTCACAATAAGAGACATATAGGGAAACACATAGAGAAGTGTTGAAAGAACACTTATGTGAGAGGTCTTGACATCCTTTGTATACTTTGTCGACAGTAATAAAGGTTAGGAAGTTGATTTCTGTGAACACTTTGAGTGTCTCATGTGACAAGATGGTTGAGACTAAGTGCTACTTAGTGCTGTCACAAGGTTAAAAATTTGGGTGAAATTGTTAGACTTGTGACAACTAACATCATAGCAACAAGGTTTAATTAATGGATGGGTCTTGATGTTGTTCTAAAGGGGTGTCAAAGATTGAGAAGGCTCTTAGCGATATCTTTAAGAAGCATACCCTTTTGATCTTGGCAGGACTTAAAAGGCTAGAAAAATTAGTACATCTCTTACAATCTAATTACAATGGCCTTTATTCTTCTTGGTTTTCTCGTTTTGGCAACCTAAAGCAAGATGTTATTGTCCTTAGGAGGGCTATAGGCACCTAGTCGAGTAGGGCAACTATCAATTTTACCCGTCCTATAATGGTGTCGAAATCAAAGGCCTTCGAGGGGAAGTGTGATGCCAAAGTAATTAAAAACTTCTTATGAGACATAAAGCAATACTTTATGGTCCTCTAAGTGCCCAATTAGGAGAAGGTGACCCTTAGTAGCATGTAGCTTGCCAAAAACGCCAAGTTATGGTTACAAACTAGGCATGATGATGATGCAAGTTCAGGAAAGCCACGAATAGAAATGTGGGAAAACTTAAATAAAGAGCTGAAGGATCAATTTTTGTCTTGCAACATGTTGTGGGTTATAAAGGAGATGTTAAAGAAACTGAAGTATAGTGAAACAATATAGAAATATGTTAAGAAGTTCAGTTACTTGATACTTGACATTCAAAATATGTCGAATGAGGACAAGCTCTTCAAATTTTTGTTGAGTCTTCAACCGTGGGCACAAATCGAGTTAAAAAGGCAAGGTGTTAAAGACTTGCCTTCTGCCATAGCTACAACCGACAAATAAGTTGATTTCAAAATCAATAAATCCTTTAAGGGTGATGTGGAAAGGTAACAACAACCCAAAAAGAAGGGCAAAAAGAAAAAGGAATGCAAGAGGAAGGATAACCAGCAAGATGGGAGCAAGGGAAAATGCAAAGCTACTAATTGAAAGCAAGGTAAAACACCCTTATTCTGGTTGTTACATATGCAATGACCCTTATGGTTTCTAAGAATGGTGGCAGAAGCTTTGGTGAGGATGAAGCTAGACCCTCTCGTGTCAATCCTCTACAATTGATGAGCATGGTCCAAGTAGAAAAGCCTTCATAATCTGGCTAGATGTAAGTGAAGATTGGGCTAAACAATCGAGAGTTGATGACAATGGTGGACATGAGTTCCACCCATAACTTTGTAGCTAAAAGAATGGTGTAATCACTTGAGCTTAAAGTTTTCAATTGTGATAGCCGAATGAAGGTAATGCACTTAACAACCCACGAGGTTCTTGGCATGGCAATTGGATTGGTAGCCTTGAATTTACAATTTTTCCTTTGGATGATTTTGATATCATATTGGAATTAGAGTTCTTTATGCATGTCAAAGTTATTTTGTTGCCTCATTTGGGTAGACTAAGAATAATGTATGAGAATTATCCTTACTTTATTACAAACAAGATAACTCTACCTACAAGCGATGGTGGGAAATTGGGTGAAATGTTTTCTGCAATGCAGGTAAAGTATGGCTGAAAGAAAGGAAAAGCCACCTACTTGGCTACATTGATGGAAATGAAGGAAGGGGTAGTCATGGAGGTACCCAATAGTGTTATTAAACTATTGGGTGACTTTATGAATGTGATGCCTTTGGAGTTGCCAAAGTGTCTTCCTCCTTGACGTACAATTGACCATAAGATTGATCTGGTTTTGAGTTATAAACCCCAAACTCAAGAGCCTTCTCACCTGAGTTTAATGGAACTAGCTGAATTGAGAAAGTAATTGATAGAATTGCTAGAAGTAGGCCTAATTCAGTCTTTAAAGGCATCTTATGGTGTCTCGTTATTGTTCCAAAAGAAGTATGATGGCTCCTTACAAATAAGTGTGGATTACGAGGCCTTGAACAAAGCTATGATGAAAAACAAGTACCTTATAGATTGACCACCTCCAACCAAAGTAACTAAGTTGAGATTTTTTCTTAGGTTTCCCTTTCACTAATGCATTAGACAAGACAATTAATGGGGTGTTAGTCCAAGAGGGTTACCTAATTGCCTTTGAAAATTGGAAACTTAATGAAATAGAACTACAATATTTTGCTAATGAGAAGGAAATGCTCGTTTTTATGCATTGTTTTTGCATTTGGTAGAAGTATTTGTTGGGTATCAAATTTGTGGCATGCACTAACAACATGACAAATACATTCTTCCAAACTCAGAAAAAGCTATCTGCTAGTCAAACTTGATGACAAGAGTTCTTGGTGGAGTATAACCTTGTGTGTAAACACAAGCCAGGGAGGTAAAATTAAGTAGTTGATGCCTTAAATGGTCGAAAAGTGCAACAAATGGTTACTGCCCTCACAAAAGTTCAACAAAACAACTTGTTAGAGAGAATAAAGGTGAAAATCTCAAATGATGCAAAATATCAAAAGTTTATGCAGTAAGTGAATGAGGATATGGTAAGACAATACTAGCACTGTTTATATGTTTCTAGAGGTGCAGACCTTAAACAAGAGATTTTGCAGAAGTGTCATGATTCTCAATAGGCGAGTTATCTAGGAGTGGAATGGATGATAACGTTATTATGTTGCAATTATCATTGGCCAAAGATGGAAGATGATGTAGAGGTATATGGTATATGTGAAGAGATGCATCATTTGTCAATAAGATAAAGTTGAGAGACATAAAAAGGGGGGGTTGTTGCAACTATTACCAATTCCAAAGAAATCATGAGTGTCAATTTCAATGGATTTCATTGGTGGGTTATTGAAAGTTGATGACAAAGGATTCGTCATGATGGTGGCTAATTGTTTTTCTAAGAATATAGTGTTTATACCTACCCCTTCCTCATATTAAGTAGAGATGATCGCCGAATTGTTTTACAAACAAGTGGTAAAATATTTCAAGTTTCCAAAAGATATAGTGAGTAATTGGGATCCTTGCTTCATAAGTAGATTATGGATAACTCTTTTCAACATGATGGAATTTAAATTAAAGTTTTTCATTGTCAGTTATCCTCAAATTGACGACTAAACGGAGTGGATCAATAGCTTGTTAAAGGAGGATCTTTGACACTATGTTAGGACAAGTCAAAAAAATTGGCTAAAGTTGTTGGATTCAGCACCATTTTGCTACAACCTACATAAATTGTCTTTGACAGGTATGAGTCCCTTCAAGTTGGCTGTGAGAGCATCAACCCCTTAATCCTAATGAAATTACAATGACAATAAAAAGAGGGAATTGTTTGGCTACCTACCACTATGCTAGATCAAAGCAAGAACTTTTAGATAAAGCTTAAGATAGCTTAAATAAGGCAGCGAGGTGTATGAAAAAATATGCTGACAAGGAAAAAAGGGACATGGAGTTTCAAATGGGAAACAAAGTGTTGCTTAAATTGACTTCCCAAATATGGAAAAAGATTAGCCATAAAATGATGCATCGCGATCTAATTCCTAAGTACGATGAACCTTTTATGGTTACAAAAAAGGTCGATAATGTTGTATATTAGTTGAAACTATAGGAAAAGTTGAATATGTATCCAACCTTCCATGTGAGCTTCTTAAAATCTTTTCATAAGGAAGTAGGTGACAAGCCTCCGAGGAGACAAGAAAGACATGCTCCTCCAACGATTAGAATCAAGGTGCAACATGAAGTGGAGCAGATCCTCAATTGTCAAACATTAGGGAAAAGTAAAAAGAATCATTAGATTGAGTATCTAGTGAAGTGGAAGAATTCTTTGGATAATGAGAATAGTTAGGAGAAAGATGTAACTCTATAGTAGCTCCAGAAGCAAATGTAGGACTACTTATTAACCCTACCAATGAGAACATTGGTTTTAACTAGTAGGAGTGGTTTGTTAGTCCCTTAAGCCTATTGGCTTAAGAATGTAAGGAAATTGGTGGCACCTTGCACCAATTTTTGCAAGAGAAGTTAGGTATGTGCACTCAACTAAAACAAGTATGTCAAGGGTACGTGCGGGGAAACATGGTATGAAAGGCTAATACGTGAGAATCACAGGTAAAGTCATTTGGGGGCATTAGTTCGGTGTTAGAGGCATGTTGAGAGCGCGACAACATATTATAAATGGGGTGTGATCACTAAGATACATCAATATTTCCTTCTACCAGATAACTAGATTCCCTAATACTTTATAGGGAGGTAGTGTATGTCTCTCAAAGTTAGTAAGACTAACACTATACCCCATGGATTCAGCAACGGTAATGACAATGACATTGACGAACGGGTTACAGGCTTCGACTAACACCAAATATGATTGATTACGGCTAGCAGACTTTTGGAAAGTGATGGAGCGAATCATGGAAGAATTGACTCTTTATAGACCACCAAAACAAGAGATAGTGGATGGTTATCTCTACCAAAACATAAGAGTGACAATGGTGACAAATTTGCATGCTTTTAGAAGTCTTATTCAAGTCAAGTGTATTGACATGAACTCTTTGAGGGAAGGAGAACATAGGTAGTTGTAGAAAATGGTTGAAGAAGTCCTTGATAAGTGTCAAAATCTTCTTGAATGGAAAGACATGATATTGTGAGTTAGTGGAGAAGTTATCCCAAAGTGGGGAGTCCCACTATGCATGATTGGTTTGGTAGCCAAGTCATGCATGTCATTAAGTAGTCAAGGGTATCAACTACCAACACTATAAATATGTGTGGTGTGACAGTCAAGGGCCACAACAAGAGACATATAGGGAAACACACAGAGATGTGTTGAGAGAACACTTGTATGAGAGATCTTAACATTCTTTGTATATTTTGTGAAAAGTAATAAAAGTTAGGAAGTTTATTCCTATAAACATTTTTTGTGTCTTGTGTGAAACATTGGCTGTGATTAAGTGCAACTTAATGTTATCACAAGGTCAAAAATTTGGGTGAACTTGTTGACTCCTGTGACACTATCATAGACAATTATTTATTATATCTGTTCATTAATAAATGAAATTAAAAATAAATAATTGAAAATTGTGTCTAATGGATTTTAAACTCAATCCTATAGGTTAAGACCATTGGACCAAGCAACAATTACTTATAAGCTAGCAAGTAACTATTTTTTATATCATTTTACAATAAATGACAGAAGAAAAAAAATTTTCATCCCTTTACATTCAAACCTATGACTATTCATCAATGGTCAATTTACTAATCGGTGGACCAAAGATAACAATACTATTTTTATAAATACCAAAAGTTCATCATTTGTTTTACACATAAAAATGTTTCCTGTTTTTTCTTAATATTTACATTATTTCATTAAGAATCGTATTGTTTATGATAATACTATATAAATATTATAAAAAGTTTAAAGAGTAATTTTAATAATATACAAACTTTTCAAGGATTTGATTTTGATAGTGCATCTTATAATTAAGTGCATTTCATTTTATCTCACATAAATTTTTATTGCAAATAAGTGAAAACAAATTTCTCTTTAAAAAAAGTGATATTTAATATACAATTTAAAATAATTTTCTTTAAATTTTCAGTATAATCCACAATTTTACACAATAGTCTTTTCCCTCGATATGTTAGGCAAGAGATTTCTCAAAATAGACATGTTGCAAGTCATTATTCTTTTATTAACGATTAGGATATACCTATAAGCTACTAACCTCCTTGTCCTATCCCCATGTGGTATTGTATGCTATTCCTCTTTTTTCCAATTATCACTAAGACAAAAACCAGCCCATCATCGATGTCAAACCCTTCCTTTTACTTGTTTCTTTTTTTAGTTCATTTTTCTCTTTAACCTTAAGAGTAGCAAGTTAAAGATTTACTTACTAGTATTGGTTCTTTATTACCTTTGCATTCTTATTCTTGATATATCTTAATCATTTTAAGAATCATGGTTATGATCTAATTGATATTAAGCCTATTTAGGTTCCATATGCAGCATACAAGGACATACATGGATTGAGACGAGTTCCTTGATGTTTAGCTATTGAAAGAAACAATAGGTGCACTGTTCTTGTTAATACATAGTTCACAACGAGTGCTACCAGACGAGGGGAAGTGACCATGCCTCACTTGTTATGCCAATTGTCCTGCTCTCCCTTTATTCCCAATGTTTGATGTTTTCCTCATCTATGATACTGAATATGCTCCTAAGCTGGCTTGATATCTAAAACAACTTATATATTAATTCTTGTTTGAGTTTATCTAGTACTCTTCCATATTATGCATTAAAGGTTTGCTCACTAAGATATTCGTATCTCATCCCTATTCTCTCTCTGTTTTTTGTTTTTTCCTTCAGTCAGGAGGAGTCCCGCTTCGGTTAGACTTATGTTGAATACCATCATCGAGGATGAGGCATTCATGGTTTTAGATGGTCAACTAAACATTTAGATCTTTACCCCTGAAACTATATTTTTTATGACCATTTTTCGCTGCTTGTTTTGTAATCTTATTATTTTGCATTATCTAGTCCTGTTTTAAGGTTTTTGAATGTCCTGAGGTAAGTCTTCCAAGTAGGGTAATCGCGCGGGTGTCAAGCCCCAAGTCGGTGATGTGACAAAACATAAGACGGGAAACAACTCCACTCATTCACATGTCCCTTCTCATACGATACTTCAATTGAGTCCAAAGTCTATTTTACAATCACACCACTCACTCTTCCGACCTCCATGTGCTCATTTTAGCCTGGAAAACAACTCCACCTTCCCTACCATGTTATTTTCCACTTTATTGAACAAGACCATGAATTCCCAAGGCCTATTATCTGAACAATTTAACCAAGTGATGGTGACCTTCAAAAAACTATCAATGACCAGCTTTTTCCTCTGTGCCTCTTTCCATTGAGTCTATAATAGACTCGTATCTTCAACTAGCAAATCTTCTATCTTCCAGTCCATGACAACTAACATTTTTCCTAAGCACTCATTGTCTTCTTATTCTATTTGTTCAGTAAACCGACTAACTACCTCATCATCCTACTAATTAGTGTAAGACCCAATATTTTTCCCACTTTCTATATTTACATAACCTCTTGCATCAAAGCTGTTTTTGGGGACATAATGTCTGACTTAGAGTGGATATAATCATTCGCGAGAGAGAGAGAGAGATATCTTTCAACAAAAATTTTCTCTCCACTTTAAAGTAAGTCGCTCTTCCCTTGTTCCTTGGACATGGAACTTATTTTCACCCACTTCTACCTTTTACTCTTACATTGCAATTCCTACACTCTAGATCTTAGAACCCCTTGTTCCTTTTTATTTTGCTAGCTCATCATCCAAATTTCGAAATTGTATTAAATCATCACCAATTCTGTCCCTAAGCTTAACTAAAGCTCTTTTCCTTTTCATCTTACTTAGTTCCATCCTCCCCACTAATGCAATCCTCATTTGCATCTTACTTCCATAGGTTCCATCTACCCCTTAGCTATTCCACTTACATTATTCCCTATGTCAATCATAGAAGGCTTACACGTGAAGGCATTGTTGCTATGTTTGGTGAAATACTTTCATTGAGGTCCTTGTCCGCCAAAGTTTATTGACTAGAGTTCCACTCCTATTGACAGGAAATTATTGGATAGGGTTGGTTATTTGAGCCAATTTAGAATAAAAGAAGATAAAATTCTTCAGTAGTACAAAAGTTAATTATGTCATATCCTCACAACTAGGTGTGCAAGCACCAACTCCATATCAATCATCATATTCTCACCCACGAGTAATATTCTTGGTTTTTCTTGCTTATTGTTATTAGGAACCAAATGTTCAAAGTAACAAAGACTGGAGGAATCAAAGTCGCATGATTTAGAGTTTTTACATCACATGGTGCACCCAGCTGATATAGGAAATGAGAATTCAAGAATTCTAACCGAGAAGAGTTCATCATCAATTTTTATTATAATTGTTACTTATTAATAACCTCTGTAGGGTAGTATAAACTGGAATTCTCGCAGCATCAATCAAGACAATTTTTCTGTATAATCTTATCCTCGAGGCAAAAAAAAAAGTAACTCCATAAATTGCCAATTTTTTTTCTCTTGGCTCCCATAATTTGACGTTAGTATACTGCACATCAAGCTAATCACCATACCAGTTAACCCCACGTAGCATTTCTTTCTTAGCCAAAAAGGATAAAAGGACCATTGAGCCACACGTAGGGGTCAATTTGCGCACCCTTATACACTGCTCTTTTAATTGCTCTTGAATCATGCGCACATTTTAGGTCGTATTGTCATAGCTACCGCACTTCTAGACAACCGATGTTGCTCAATATCATCAACCTTGTACTCATTATTAACCTTTGTGTTTGCGCCAGACCCAAGATTATTATTGCCTTCAATAACCTGCTCTTTAGGAAGAGAACTATTTATAACCACATCAGCGAAGGAACTAGTGTGATTTTCTCCCAAATTATATATATCTTTGTTTCTAATTGACTCCTTTTTCACATAATTGTAATTTCTTGTAGGTGCCACCGATGATTGATGCTTTACCTCGTTGGCCATTTTATCAGAGATTCTCTTATCCATGGAAAAGATTTCATTAGAATTGTCAATAGATCTTCTAGTTTCAGCTAAGTACTCAGATCAGACAAAAGTATATGCTTCACAACAACTAGGTCACCTTTTTGTTTGGAATGAACGCATCAACCACCACACCAAACGAAGAAAATGAAGCTTTCAATCTTTTGGTACGGACCTTATTATGTAAATTATCTACAAATATGGTTACGAACATGGAACCTTAATCTAGACTGACCTTTTTCTAAGCAAATTTAGAGACACGACCACCGCCAGATTGGTTAGGGCGATAAGTATACCAAAACATCCACCAAATTCTAGTATAAGTAGGGATGACAAAGAATATTGGACACTACTCGAAAGATTCACTAAGCCCCAAACTAGACTCATAACTACGTTGCACTTGCCACTCCCTTCAAGTCCTACACACTTCACCTAGTGAAATCCAGCTCCATGAAGCCATATTCTTCCACCCATCCTCACCGCATGCCACCAACAAGAGTCTAAAACCCACCAAGTAAATAGGACCAAAAAAAGGCCGAGATACCCTGAGGGCAAATTCATGGGCACTAAAGTCACCAAGCCAGCCAATCTCTAACTATTAAGAAGGACAAAAGTTTGGTTGAGGACTCCAATCATACAACTCGTGGGAAGATCCTACTTTCTTAAGCTTCACCGTAAAGGGGAATCGAAGAAGGTTATTGGGATTTGCAAATTTTAAATTGGGTTCTGAACATCTGACAACCTTCATTAATTAATAGAAATATCACATTAACAGTGTACTCATTCTACTGGCCTTCTTCTGAACCTTGTTAGGCATCTATAGTAGTCTCACAACTAAAAAGTTCAATTCTTTTGAACCAAGTTAATGACGTTACTCCTGCACCCACGCTAAGACTTTGTACGAAGAACCCATTTCATATAAGCCCATACTTTGCTTAAGGCTCAGGGGTGTGCCCCAAGGGCACCCATAGATCTTGAATTTTAGTGGCGACAAATAATGTTGCTTAACTCTGACTTATATGCATACAACTCACTTTCTATATGCTTCAACGAATTCTTGCTACTGTACAATAAGGAGGGATTGTAAGTGGATCGCATCTTTTTACCTACTCATAATTTCTCAAACTACTTCGGCTATATTAATAACTCAACAATTTTATTATACTGAAATTTTATACTCATATTTTACTTCATGCCTCTTTGTAATTTTTATATAAAGAATGGTTATATGCATAGCTAGAAAGTTACCTAAGCTACTCAAGTTCAAAAGTATGCTAACTTAATTTTCTTCAATTGCCTCAATTCATTTTTCCATTATGAAGAACATAATTTTTATTCCATTCAATTCAAGAAATTCTTGATCTATTTTAGGAAGGATCATATAAAGTCTACATCATGCTTCAAACAATTTAAAACAAAGTTTTAAAATTTGAACCAAAGATTCACCTAGATTAAATGTTAGATCATTGAATTAACGGTCTAATAAATAATTTAGTGGTTAGATCAACAAATCAATTCTTATTTAGTAATAAGTACCAATATATGCATAAAAAAACCATTTACTTAATCATTTTTTTCAACACACTAAGCAAAATAACAAAGGTGCGGCTACTTTGAACAAAAGAAAAAAAATAAAAAGAGATAAATACTTTACAAGATTTTTATGAAATTTTTTAATTGAATCATAATTTTTTTTTGACCTTTTAAGTGAGTTTTAAACATTTAATTTTTATTTTATCAAATTTTTTTATATACAAAAATTAGTCAAAATGTTTTGTACGGCTAACAGATGCAGTGTTAAAACTCCCAAATACACCTAAAAAAAAAAAAAGAAGCCAAATACGTAGTGTGTATTTCACTAATATGTGTCTTAAAACCAAGAAAAAAAATACAATAAAACAAGAAAACACCACTAGAATTTCCCCAAAAATCCCATTTTTTATTTTCCCTAACATACCCAAAAGAAAAATTCTTGTCCTTGAGAATTTGATTTTATCTCTTCAATAAATTACTTAAATCTCTAAGCTTCATTATCATTTTTCTTTTCCTCCCTTTGTAATTTGACCCATTATCATGAATTAAGTTTAGGGATTTAAGGGGCTATTTTGGGGAAATTACAGGAGGCAAAAGGAAAAAAGAATTATTGGTGGTGGTAATGGCACCAGTGTGAGGAGGAGGAGATGGCGGCAAGTGGCTAACGGCAATAAAGGTCGCGGCTAGCAGTGGTTGTTTTGTGTGGGGATGGTGAAAAAGAAAAAGAAAGAGAAAGAAAACAAAGAGATGGGAGAGAAAAAAGGGGTGACGGCTTGGAGGAGGGGGGAGGATCAACGTGAAGAAAGCGTTAGGCTAGCGCGAAGGTGGGGCAAGGGGACTATTGTCAGTCTCCCATGTCCCGTTAATTAAAAAATATAAGTAAATTGGTTAGCCTTTATATTACTTTTTACTTAAAAAATTAAGCGTTATCATTCAATCAAAGTGAGCATTTAATCAAATTAAGGGGCGTGAAGGGCATGTACATTAAAACATAGCTTAAGAGACTAAAATATAGGAAATAGAAAGAAAAATGTTTGAGGTCATTAGTTTGAGTGTTGGATCATGCCAGGGATGGGGTAACATGTGCTGGCTATAAGTTAATCTATTGAGTGATAATTCAAATACATCAATACTTTCTCCTATTTCTTAAGAGATAGTATATCTCTCTTATGTTAGTAAGAATTAACAGTACCTTTTATGTATCTATTATTATAATAACATTAGTGCACAGACTATAAACTCAAGTTTATACTAACTAAAATTGATTGTGGCTAGCTAATACGTCAATAACTAGTGATACAAATTGTCAAATAGATTCTCCATATGTCACAAAAATAATAGATCATAAATGTTAATTTCTACCAAAACGTAAAAGTGAAAATAATAGTAGAAATGTGAGCTTTTAGGAAGACTTATCCAAATTAAGTATATTAACATAAATTCCTTAAAGGAAGAAAAATATGAGTAACTAAAGAAGTTGTTTGAAGAAATTCTCAATGAATTCCCTTCAAAACAGATAAGTAAGTTATTCTAAGAAAGCGGGGTTGTGCCTAAAAATTAAAAGTCTTACTATATATGATGAGTTTATTATGCATAATTAGTTTAATAATCAAGTTAAATGTCTCTAGTTAATTAGAGAAATTAATTACTAATACGTTAAATATGTATAATATAACAAAATCAAACAAAAAAGTATAAAAAGAACACAAGTGATAAATATTTTGATATGTTTTGTATTTTTAATAAAGTAATAAATATTAAAAAATAATTCTTATAAATATTATTATGTCTTACATGTAAAAAATTGATAAAAATTAATTACAATCTAATGTCATGATAAAAAATTTGAGTGAAAAATTTAACTTTATAATAAGGGAATAAAAAAAGATGTAAGATGAAAAGAAAAAGAAAAGAAAGTAAAAATGAGACTCTATTGGTTAAAAGAAGAGGAAAAGATAAAAGAAAAAAAAGAAGATAAAATAGTAAAAAGATAAAAAATTAATTTGATATGAATAAGTATAATATAAGTTTGTGTACTAGTCAATTATTTTTTAAAAATAAAATAATAATTTTATTATGTATATTGGGATATTTGTTCATAAAAAAATATATTTAATGTTTTTTTTTAATAAATAAAATAAAAATTAATTATAAAAAGATTTTAAAATTTCAAAATTGTGTGGACGCTTAATCCATAAAAAAAAAAAAAAAAAAAAAAACAAGGATACATCCCTTAAAACGGCGCCATTGGGGTGCCGCCATAAATAATACTCTTTTCGCACGTCCCCAGCCGTCAGCCCCTTTTGCAGTGTGTCTTTGCCGCGCCATTTTGGGTCTTCACTTCTTCCCGTCTTCTTTTCTCTACGTTTGCTTGATTTAACCTTAAATGTGGTTGATTTGATCTTAACGTGTGTTTCAAGTCTAATTTGGTCTTCTAAGATTACCCTTTGTATACATATACTACTGGCTGCCTTAGAAGGAGAGAAAAAATGAAGCCGAGATAGGTATAGGGTTCTGCTACGAGAAAGCTTGCACATTTAGAGTCAACCATGTTTTTGGTGTTTGAAAACTAAACCAGACGGTTCGGTGGGTCAGTGCACAGTTCACACTGGTTACAATGGTATTTTGCGGTTGAGTTTCTTCTGTTTTTTATAACTATGAATTAAAATACTCAATTAGCGTATTATTTCTCCAAAATTTGGTTGGCAAGTTTGTTAATTAAGTTATTAAGGTAAAATTGTAAATGAGTACAATTACAAAGCTAGTACCCATTAAAAAAGTTATAAGAAAACTACTTTAACGTAATTATGAATCTGATTTATATAAGTGTCGCGTTGATGAACATATTAGTGAATTGAACCCACAAATAATCCGTCTTCATTTTGCACATACACAGAGTTAGTGTGTATGAAAGTAAGAGTGAGAGAGAGAGAGAGAGAGGCTAGGAATATAACTACTTTAAACTTACGTCAATGAGCACACAGGCTTTGCTTACTCAAGTCCTTAACGGAAACAATTCAATGACATTAAATTCCGATACAAAAATAAATAGATAGACAAGCAGAAGTCAATACCCGAACCACTACCCTTGCTGACTGGTGAGACCTTCCATTTGCAAACTTTTTAAGACTTTAACATAAACCAAAGGTGATATCTTGGTGCGCTCTTGACTTCCTCTACCATCTTCACAAAATACCAAAACGATAATTTATTTATTTTTTATTATATATTTTTTCCCAGCTTACTACTCTTCTACTACTCCATACGCCTCCATCAATGATACACATCCATGTTTCTCAGTTTCTTATGTACCCTCAGCCCCATCCACTACTAGCCCTACTAAGTTACTGCACACTGATTCTAAGCTTCTCTCCTTGTTACCCAAAGTCTCCCCACCCTTCAAAAGGTCCACCCCAGTTACTCCCAAAAGAAAAAGGATAGCCCAAAAAAACAAAAAAAAGATCCCTTCGTTGCTATCCCTGCCAACATCAGCAGACCAGGATGCCCTTGAGATTAAGGAGAGTGCACTTTTGGGTAATTTCCCATGTGGAAGCTCTTAAACTATTGTTTGGCAGCAGCAGCAGCAAGAGGCTCAGTGCAAAAGCCTAGTACTACTGCTGAATTACCATTATTATCAGGGCAGCTGCAGGTGGTGGTGGTGGCTGTAGTGAGAGCAGCATTAATTTGGTTGACCGTGTTGCTCAAATGACTATTAATTGCGGTGGCCGTGGACAGATTGATCTTGGCAGATGGGATTGTGCTGGCAAGGACTTGCAGCCCCACAGTTAGCAGACAGCCAGCTGATGAATTGATGTGTCCATTATTTCCATCTTGTGAACGTAGCATAGAGATAGAGTTGCCTTCATTGACACCAGTGCCAGTGCTGGTGGAGTTAGTGTTACTGTCGGTGGATTCCATTGGGACGATAACAAAGCCCAAAGGGAGAAGAGGAATGCAAGATGGGTCCTCGCCGTTCATTGCTAGCTGGATTGAGTTTACATCAATTGTTGTGTACACCACAAGGCTGCCGGACTGGTCAGTGCAACTCTCTTGCAGCATCAACTCTATGTGCTGTGATGAATTGCTGGCAACCTACAAAGGAAGAAAATTTATGTATATAGTTAGTGCATACATATCGACATACATAGATAAATGAATATGATTTGACCTTTAAACTATGACATAGAAAAATAGGAATTTGATAATTTCACACATCTGAAGCAATGCTATACCATGCTTAATGTTTAATAGGTTACGGAATGCTCATGTGCTAAATCTAATAAACACTTTGGTATTCAGAAAGGAAAACATGAAATTATGAGAAGATTGTTTGAATCTACAGAGAGGGAATGCTTACATTGATGCGAAGAAGAGAAATGCAGTTCCCTGGATGAGAACCATTGGCAATGTGAGCAACTTCATGCAAGGCATTCCCATTGGAAAGAACATCCAGCTGCAAAGCATTACCAAAACAAAATTAAGTACCTAGATTTTGAAGCCACTATTTTTATGTCTTAATTTTCCTAATATAGAACTAATAGAAGTGAATTAGAACCTGGGATCTTCGGTGTTCATCCCTCAAGAGATCAAAGACTTGGTAGTGAGGATGAGGCAGCCAAGTGGTGGATACTGCGCAGAGAATGACCCCATTTGGCTGCCCAGGCTCTGTGATTTTCCTGGTGGTAATTCTGACAGTGTCGTCCGGGGAATCTGATAAAGCTGTCCATGACTGGCCATTCGATGTACTGATGTTCCAGCAAAATGTTCTTATCATTCTCTGCGCAAGTCTCATCACATTCTTTCGTGCTTCGGAAGTGGGTATTACTGCGGAGGTCAGGGAAGGAAACATCGTAATGGATGTTCAACTCAAACAAATAAATGATAATTGAGAGTGATCCTTAGCTGTAACTCGTAAGCAATACTACGCTTCTTGATGTATGGAGGAGATTACAATTGTTCGATTTTTTTCTAAACAAAAGGCAAATACATCAGCTCATGTATATTTGGATGTGGTTTAATTGGCATACAATTTAACAGATGAAAAGCGGGGCTAGTGCTTTCAAAGTCAACTTACATTTGCATGCAAGTGCAACATCTATTAGCCATGCATGCATCTTGAATACGCAAGGAATTAGAATAACTAATGCAAGGCATAGGATAGCAGAAATTAGTATAATCAAACCTCCTAAGTCAGAGATATTTCTGGCCATGAGGCTAGCAACCCTTTCGCATTGCCGCTGTAACACTGATAACCAACGGTGAGCTCCAAAAGCCATCCCACTAGAGACAAGGTGTTTAAATATATTATGGACAGGCTGCTCCTCAATTTCTGCATGTTCTACCCATGTAACCTGCTTGAATCATCAAATCATTGGAATTTATACCAAAGTCTAAGCTACCCATACGTGTTGACCCCAAAAAAAAAAAAAGGACTGTCATAACAGACATTTTATTATGTACTCGTATAGATGAGTGTATTTATCACATCGCGTACCCTTGAGTAGCCATTTGGCATATCTTGAACAACACAACCAGAGGGCCTTCTTCTGTATAAGGGAAGTGAAGACTGAATGTTGCCGTGGAAGCTATCGATGGGAAAATCAACAATGGCCCAAGTTCCTTCCTCTACATTTTGTTGGCAAAAGCGAAGAAAATATGTCTCCCTTGTGGGAACCAGAGGGGAAAGAACTTGCAATTCTCCATACATCTACTTAAACAGATGATGACACACACCTAAGCGAACTATTGTTTGGAGATTTGCATTAATGTAAAAGGCTACAGGCATAGTTGTACGTAGAATTACAGAGCTATACATATACACTAGAACCATGTATTATCAAATGCAACTTTACCAAGTGAAGGGAGCCACTTGAACCAGAGGCACCATGTGATACAACTTGAACGGTCTTTGCTTTGGTCACAATAGAAGGAAACAGCTCCATCCATTTGTTCTGCAATTATGTGCAGAGGGCATTAGTCTAGAGTCTCCACCGGCTTAACAACCATAGAGTGGTAATGGGATCAGTTGTGAGATAATTAAATGACAAACTAAGAATGGATTGCACAAGTAGGAGCATGGACTCACTGCATCGAGAAATGCATCAACCAATGTGATGCTATTCATTATGACCACAGCAGTGTCACGGGTAGCTTCTGTTCTCAACTCGCTCGAAAGCCGCTTGAGATTCAATGCCCATGGAAAAATCATTGCGTGCTCTTCAAGATTAAGCACTTCCTTTCCGTTCTCATTATTTCTCATCCAAAGAGGCTCAGTTGCCCGGCACATCTTCACAAGTTCGTCCATGGAAGATAATGCAAGGTCCATGGCGAGGGCTTTTTCCTCTTCCATCAACATAGGACTTACCTCTTCGGGAAATGAAGAAGCCTCCGGCAACATAGGCACCGGCATCATCTCTGTACAAGTGCCCAAAGTCTCCAGGAAGTGCCTCGAATACATGTTCATGTCCAAGTCTAAAGAAGAGTAAACAAGTTGAGGAGGTAGTAGCGCCACTGCTTGGATTGGCCGGCCACCAAATCGCAAAGCAATACAACAAGCGCGCTCTAACTGTCCAAGATTAGTTTAACAAAATTATCAGAAAGAAGTCTTTCAACTTGATTGATGAAATCAAAGGGCCTTCAATGATAATTCAAACTCTATCAAACAACTGGCTAGCAAGATTATATCCTCTTTGCTTTTGGTCAAAGGCTTTCAAAATAGCTTGATGATGAACAAATGGCAAGCAATTGTCTTTATATTACAACTCTTTCAGTTTAACTTGTTTGTTTTTTTTTTCTTTTCTTTTCTTCTCCTTATTTTTCCTTTTTTATCATTGGCTCTCTTATTGTATACTATCTCAGTGTACAATTATGGCACCATCTTGTATCTCAAATTTCCTTAAATGAAATTCCTACTCATTTATCACAAATTATCAGAAAGAAGTGCAAGATAATAGGAAACAACAATGAACAATCTTGGTTTTCTTATTCGATATTCAAAATGCCTCCTTGTATCAACCAGAGAGCTAATTAATTATTTCACATTTTGATTCTCTAAATTCACAGAAACAGCTTATTTTGTTTAGAAATAAGTGCAATGCTGGGTATACCTAACAATTCTCCAATCCCGGAGTTGAGAACTTTTTTTTATCTTAGAGTAGTTGCACCCTTCCTAGAACTCATATACATGGACCGGCCATGTAAACAGGGGGAGGAGGAGGGGAAGGGGGGTCAAGTGGGGTTTTTAGAAACATGCAGATCCCACACTCTCGTTTTAAGAAAAATTTGTGACGTGCAAGTAAATGTGTATATAAATATGATGTACATGTAAATAACAACAATGAACCAATAGCATAATTCGTTAGTTATATACTTTTTTTTTTTTTTTTTGACTTTACTCACGTTACATTTTTAAAGAAAAAAAAAACATAGAGAGACGTCACTTCAGCCCGCGAACCCCGTCCCTCACCCTATCCAACCAGTTTTTTCATTTACGTGAACTGTCACGGTTGAAAATACAATACCTCCTCTCTAAGCCGCGCATTTTCAAGTCGAAGGTCCTCAAAGGAAATGCCACCAAACGTGGCCGGCCCTCCACAGTTAGGGCACACAAGACTGCGCAACTCTGCATGCAGCCGATAATTGTCATTCTTCAAGCTCTCGTTCTCTGCTCTTAGGATAATATTATCTGCTCGATCTTGTTGTGCCTGTTAATTAATTTCCAAAGAGACGATAACCCAAAAAAAAAAGAAATTAAAAAACTAAACGTGCGATGCCATAAATTCAGTATTACTCTTCGAATTAAGGCCAACCACTCAGCCTTGCTAACAGTGCACCCTTTGGGAAGCAAATGTGTGCAGGTGAGGGTTCAATAACTTCTCCTCATCAGGGCATTAATGATACAGACTGTATTCTACATGGAGGAGAGAGAGAGAGAGAGAGAGAGAGATGATAGGTAAGAGTCCAAGCAAAGCCAGGCAGCGACACCCACTTAGGCATAAATGCGATAATTTTGCTACAAGTCCTCACCATGATGATGATGGCCTAGTAAAAACGTTACAGTAATGGACACGTCTTCTTGGAAATGGTATTCACCTCACTGTGGATAATTTCAACGCCTTCATTAAGAGTCGGCCCATTCTAGTCTAGGGTGACGATTACCCCGAGAGAAAGAGAGAGATGTAATGGAGCTGTTATTAATGCTACCGGGTTACTTACTTTCGTCTGAGTACGGCGGTTTTGGAACCAAAACTTGACTTGGCGTGGTTTTAGACCAAGATCTTGGCTGAGTTTCATCCTTTGTTTGTCATCTGGGTGAGGACATTCCTTAAACATGCTGCAAAACAAGCTTTCCATTTTATATCCCATGACAAAGATAGCCTGAACACAACCTTATTGCAAAGACAGCAAATATCGAACTAGTTCAATTGAAAAAGAACGATTTGAAGTTTTGAAAACATTTTTCAGTGACTTGTTACATTATGAAAAGTGCTTCTTGTTTTCCTTTTGGAATTGGGTAGAATATGAAAAACAATATATGTTCTTATCTCCATTGTTAACCTGTAATTCTCTTGATCTCTTTACTGCCACTAAGATACCACCTCTAAGGGAAAAAAATAAAAAAATAAAAAAAGCTTACTTTTAATTAGTTTGCTGCCAATAATTAAAGTGTCATTCTCTCCGTGTTTTAGGGCCCCCCTTGAAGTTCTCATTGTATCCTGATCTAAAAAAAAAAAATTTTCTATCCTGCCTAAACATAATATCATATCCAAGTCACAAAATTCTTTTATCAGCAGATGTTTTTAATGGTACATATATATATATATATATATATATATATATATATATATATCCCCAG
This sequence comes from Kandelia obovata, assembly GCA_021464305.1. Taxonomy (NCBI): domain Eukaryota; kingdom Viridiplantae; phylum Streptophyta; class Magnoliopsida; order Malpighiales; family Rhizophoraceae; genus Kandelia; species Kandelia obovata. The sequence goes on along the minus strand of CM038484.1, from coordinate 5,699,713 downwards.
AGACTTGGTCTCATTGCATGGACTGGCAGTGTTTCAAATGGAGATGATGATGGAGAAACATTTATTAATTTTCTTCTTAACAACAAAAAACAGAAACATTGGCAGAAGTAAGAAACATTGTTTCTTTTTCGTTTTTCCTTTTATTATAAACACAGAGAGAGAAGAAGAAGAAGAAAAGAAGTGAAAAATAAGTACGTACGCTTCCATTACTTGGATCTGGTGTTGGGTGTGTCTATGATAACGCTTCTTCTTGGGAAGCTGCTCGCAGCTCTCTTGCTCGTTGACTGACTTTTCTTCGACTTGTACTTCACTCCCAGACCCACTCTCCATCTCATCTTTTCCCAGCATCATCAGCCCTCCACTTTCTTCTTTCTAAAGGTAAGGCAAAACCATGAAATTAACCAATCGCATATAGCATATAGGTCATAAAAGCCCACCACAAGAGTTAAAAGTATATAGGTAATTTTCAACAAAAAAAAAAAAGAAGAAAGTTATTTTCAGAGAGCGTAAGTCATATATAACTTACAGGGATTATGGGAGGGAAAGGATGGAAGGGCATGTTTGACATGAAATTGAAGTTAGGCTTTCCGTTGTTGGTCGAGGAGAATAGGGTTTCTGTGGAGGCTACATTGCCCGCCATGCTGGACATTACATGGCAATTCCCATACATTTTTTTTTTTTTGGGTTTGCTTATTTAATTAATCCGACAACCAAGACAAAAGGAGAAAAGCTGAAGTTAAATCCAAGCAACTTGGTTTGGCATTAGGGGAGTGTTGCTTTTTACTCTTCCTTTTGTAAGCTCACTGCGTTTCTGTCACTACAAGAACAGCACACACACACACACACACACACACACCAAAGAGAAGGAGGAACATATGCATGAGACAGAGAATTTAACAAGGAAATCAGACACAAGACATAAGATCTTCTAAAGATGCTAGTTAAGAATTAACCGTTTGGAAATCTTCAATCACATGTAAGCATGAACAAGCACCGGAGAAAAGAGCAATAAAAAATAAAAAAGGGAAAAAATCAGTGAGAAATTTTAGGATGAAATTAGCAAGGAACAAAACAAAAAAAGTGAGAGCAATCCACTTCACTAACAAAAGAAGTCCTCCTTTGCACGGTGAGTTAAAATGGGCATTCAAATTTTATTAGACTTTGAAAGAAAAGGAAGGAATGTCATTTACTGTACATTTAGACACGTGGTCATTCCTTAGTGGCCTTCCACGCGTTACCCTAAAGCTCATCTTCAGAGTCAGACTTTCATCCTTTTTTTTTTTTTTCTTTCTTTTTAACAAACTCCACGACCCACAAGCCATTCGCTATAACGATGGTGAATCTACTGCTCTTCGTATCCCAGCCCAGGCGTGCAGCATCCGAACATTCTTGCGCAGGGATGGTTTTTTGTCTAAAGTTTTGAAAGTGGCTGAAAGTTTGGTTTTCGGAGATAGAAAAAGGTCAGGGGTCGATGGTTGAAACTACAAGATCGGAGCCGTTCATTTAGCCCTCCCAATAGTTATCACTGCATTGCTTAGACCCCTCCAAATCATAATTTTTAAATTCTGCGCAATCGAAGGGGGCCATTTGCTCCAACACAATGAGCTCTGCTCATTTGTTTTTTTTTTCTCTTCCTCGTTTCTTTGAATAATTTACCAATACTAAAAAGTTATACTAGTTTAATTTTTTTACTATTATACATTAAAATATTAAACAAAAAGACAGTGAAGTTTACATAAGAAAACAATAATTAAAAGATTGTACCAAAAAAAAAAAAATTAAAAAGGTCACGAATGTGTGAGACTAAGAAATAAATGAAGACTTTTGGAAATAAGCTTGTACGGCAAAAAGCAAAACCCGCCAAGAGCAGCATGCTTGATAAAAGGTATCTAAGCCAATCTATCGCATGTTTCCTGCTTCCATTATTGCAGACAACTAACTTGGCGTTCATCCCATCGAAAGCAAATTAATTTATGACCAAACCCTTTTGTTATTCTCCACATACAAACACAATCATATATTGTGTGCCAAAACAGATCCATCGAATAGTATTCACTTAAAGACCATTAACTATTGCAGTAATGTTCACGGTACCTAGCTTCTAGCATGCCCGAGTCCCTTATTAGAAGTATTGTTGGAAGAAACTGGGGGTCATGGGCATTAAATGCAAACGGAGCCTCTGTGGTGGAATTCTTCACCTTCGGCGTTCAAACATATTTCGTCTTGTTAACAGCTTGATTGGTGCTTTTCTCTATCTCTTGTGTTGTTAGATGTAGAGGTTTCTAGAAAAATAATTAATGAAATAAAATAATGTTATAATAAAAGTAAATTAATAAAAAGAAATATTATGTTTGAAGTATGTTATATTTTGTTACTAAGGATAATTTGTGTCTCTATAGACAAATTGTTATAATACAACAAATTATAATAGTTATCCTTCTAAAAATTCTCGTAAATGTGTACTTTGAAATAATAATGCAACAAAAATATTTTAATCTTTTGATTGACCCAAAAACAGATTATAAATTATTGTTAATTGTTAATGGTGCCTACAGTCTTTAAAAAATAAGACGAATAGATTAATTTATATTAATTATAATTTAATCATTTATAAAGTAAAATAATATTAAATATAAATTTTAACAATAATAAACAGTTAGTATTATTATAATTCTTAACAGCTAGTAGCATGTACTAATTTAACGTCCACATAACAATTAGTCTAATAGTTATAAAAATAATTAATTGAATAATTTTAAAAATATTGTAATTAACTTTTAAAAATGTACTAATTCACAAAAATTTCTTGATATTTTAAAAAATTAATTCTATTAGGTTAATCAATGAAAATATAATACATTATTTTTTATATTTTTCAAGTTATAAACTAAAGATTAAAATGTATAAGTTTTTATACTTAAAAGTACGGCGAAATAAAAATTATTTGCATTATAATACAAATGCTCATCATGGGTGGCAATAATACTATTATTCCCATGTTTTTCTTCCTATATTTTTTCTACCAATATATTATTTATTTTCTTTTTTTTTTGTGTTTTTTACTTTTTTTTTAACATACCAAAATAGAAAGAAAAATTTTGGAAATAATTACTTTCTATATGTGAATTCACCTAGAGCGTTCTAAAAAGGTACTGTCATTTACAGTTTTGTGTCTCTTTTTCTTTTCCTTTTCTTTCGTTGGTTTTTTTATTAGTTTTTCTTTTTTCTTTTTGTCCTTTCTTTCTTGCCACCATCTTTTCCTTTCATTTTTTTTCTTTTTCTTTCTTTCTTCACTCACCCCAACTTTTTAATTTTTTGCCCCAAAAAAGTTCAAAGTTTTTGCTGTCTCTTAAACAACCATTTTCATGGTCATTTTCCATATTTTGAGCTTGATAATGGCCCAATGTCAAGTTGTGGGTGGAATTTCTAGCATGGGAAGCCAAGTTTTGGCATAAAGATGACTTTTTTTTTCCCTTGTTTTTGGACTGGGTGTGGTTAAAGAGAAGTGTACAGTGTTGCTAATGTCAAATCATCACTAATCTTTGATTGATGCATAAGGGTACCGATAGATAAATCGTTACCTACTGAGTCCACAAGTGTTAATGTTATGTAGCAATAGTAGTCAAAAGTAGCAAATAAGGGGGGTGAAGTGGGCAAAGGCATATGACTTTGGGCCATCAATCGACGTGATCCAAAGCATTATTTGGCGCATGATAAGCACTATTGGACAAGGTGAAGGATGACGTGCCTACCAGTACTAGTGCCAGGTTGAAGTGTTGTTGATCAACGACACTTATAGTAATGACATGATGTTCAAAGCTTGGCTGTTGGCAAGTTATGGTGTTTTCCATCCTGCTTTCGTTGCATGGCCTTTAGAGATATGCAGATCAGCTTGTGAGATTCTGTAAGTGGTGTTAAGGACATTTTCCATTGTCCAACAGTTGCCAATGGTGACTTTCCATCGATGGTTACTATCAGTGAGATACTGTAATTGGCAATTTCCACTGAAGACTTTTTTGGTGACTTTCTGATAATTGGCAATTGCCACCAATGACTTTTTTGGTGACTTTCCACCAATTGTTTTGGGGCAAAATGCATTCACTCTTTTTTAGCCAACTACTTTTTTTATGTTGATATTTATCTCTTTTTTTTTCCCAACATTATAGTCTATTCATATATGTGAAAAAAAAATAAAAAAGCAACAAAATATATAAATTTATACCATCATCGGCATAGGAAGGTCTTAACTAAAGGAGAGAAGTACCACTATCACTTAAGATAAGTCTTAATTTATTTTTTAACTAAGTTGATTTCTAGGTGATTTTATATGTTATGATTTCTTTTAATTTAAGTTAATGGTGATCCTACTTAATTTATACTTATGGTAGATAGAATAGTAAACTTAATTAGACTTTGACTCATTATTATTGGATTTTAATTTACTTCTCTAGGTTTGATCATGATTTGGGACTGAATTTAGGTTATTTATACATAATTATGTTCTTAAAAATACAAAGAGAATGAGATAACAAACATAAAGATCTCATGGTCCAATTATGGGTACCTTTATTCTTAACATTGTTGGTCAAAAGAGGAATTTTCTTTATTTTGATTATTGCTTATACATGCTTTAATACTTAAAGATGTTTTGCCTCTTTATTCTTTTACTTAAATGCTTTCTATATTTTTTTGTTACTGCCATTAGTGAATATTTTCTATGCTTTCTATTGCCAAAAGAATGCTTTTAAAGGAAATGAATGTTTCTCTTTGCTTCTTATTACCCAAAGTTGGTCCCCAAAAAATAACAAAATATCCTAGAAAATTAAAACAAGGCCTTTTTTTTTCTCCCTCTTTTTTCATTATCATTAATGTTAGGCCTTTCTATAAAGAAGTTAGCTTGATCTCAACCCTTAATCTTTGATTGCTAGTTGCTAGATGGTTTAAATTGACTTGCCTTTTTATTAAATGACTTAGATTGATTCAAGACATATTAAATATCTTGTGGGTCTTTCACTCGTAAGATTGGTAATGGATCGAGCTATTAGGCCTTAAAGAGAAAACAAGACTAATATTGCTTTACTTGAATGCTTCACTTGAGCTCCTAAACAAAAGGGAGAACTCTTTTTTCGATCTAATGATGTGATTGGTACCCAAAAATGATTTTTCGATTTCAAGTTTAGTATAAGGATTAAACGGATTGTTGGTTCTTTTTTTTTGTTGTAGTGAGACTTATTTTGTATTTCAGACTTAATTTGTAACAATTCAATTTGTATTATTTCTATTTATTTTTTATTCTATTATTCTTTTTTGTTGTTTTATTTTTTTTTGTTCAAATAAATAATTGGCAATTTAATTGACCCACCCAAATTAACCTTTCATGAGAGTGAGTGAATTCAGCTGCTATTTTTTATAAATCACCTTTGGATAAAGGGATGAATAAAGATCTTTTTGGATTCTTATTTTTTCTACCTCTCAAATGCTTATGTAAGAATACCTTTGTTCCACAAAGGTTTATCTTAAGAGTGCCTATAAAAATTAGAAAATAAGTCCATAAAGTATGTATAGTTGGCTTCTAGTAGCTAATTGCCATTTGTATGCTAAGGATAATTTTTCCCATAATGATTATGCAAAAGCCCTATTCAAAGACTTGTGATGTTGTTAGAAATTGTAATGTTCTCCATTAGGGATCTTTTATTAGTAATTTAAGTGATAACTCCATTAAAGAGTTTTAGATACCTAATTAATGGCTTAACTAAGGAAGTGAACTTGCATGATGTGTGACGATTTTGTGGTGCACTTTGGCTAGTGCAAATAGATTTTTTGACTGCTTGAAATTATAGAAAAACATCAGTATATCATTTGAGCTTGTTCATGATGGGTACACTACCCTTGCTCTTAGGTTGTCAATGTAAAACACAATTTCAAGCTAGCACATAATGACATCTAACTATTATTTATAGTGGAAAATTTCAAAGTAAGTTGACATATTGCTTGTATTTGTTTGAAATAATTGCATGATCCTTTTGCTCGAATTATCAATGCATATTTTATTTTTAAATTTTGTATATAATTATTAAGGTGAGTTAATAGTTGACCTATATTTGTTTTAGATAGCTGCATGACCCTTTTATTCAAGTTGTTGATGTAAATTGTATTCTCAAATCTTTCACAAAATTTTTAAGGTGGATCGACAACTAGCCTTTAGAAATTTGAGATTGTTGCATGAACTTTTTGTTCAAGTTGTTAACTTACATTCTGAAATTTTGCACAACATTGTTAAGGTGGATTGCAAATTATTTGTACTTATTTAAGATGGTTATATGATCCTTTGACTCAAGTTGCAAATGTAGATCATATTCTCAAATTTTGTATAGAATTGTTGAGATGAGTTGACAAATGACCTATACTTATTTAAGATGGTTGCATGACCCTTTGGCTCGAATTGCCAATGCATATCACATTCTTAAAATTTACATAGAATTGTTGAGGTCAGTTAATAAATGGCCTATGCTTGTTTAAGATGGTTATATGACCTATTAGCTTAGGTTGTTAACGTAAATCACATTTTTAAATTTTGCACATAAATGTTGAGATGAGTTGATAAGTGGCTTATACCTATTTAAGATGGATTCATGACCCTTTGATTAGAGACATCAATATAGATTATATTCTCAAATTTCATACAGAATTGTTGAGGTGAGTTGAAAAATGGCTTGTACTTGTTTAAGATAGTTATATAACTTTTTGGCTCAGGTTACTAATACATATCACATTCTTAAATTTCACATGAAATTGTTGAGATCAATTGATAGGTGGCCTGTACTTTTTTGAGATAGTTGTATGACCTTTGGTTGCTAATATAAATAACATTTTCAAATTTTGCACAAAATTGTTAAGGCGAGTTGACAAGTGGCTTATATTTGTTTCAAATGGCTACATGATCCATTGGCTTGGGTTATTAATGCATATCATATTCTCAAATTTTGTACAAAATTGTTTAGGTGAGTTGATAAATGGTTTGTATTTGTTTTAGATGGTTGTATGACCATTTTGCCTAATTTTCCAACACAAATTGCATTCATAAATTTCATATAGAATTATTGAGGTAAGTTGATAGGTGACATGTTTTAAATGGTTGCTTGACCCTGGCTTAGGTTGCCAGTGCAAATCATATTCTCAAATTTTGCATAAAATTGTTAAGGTGGATTAATAAGTGGCATATACTTGTTTAAGTAGCCACATGACCTTTTAGCTTGAGTTACCAATGTAGATAACATTTTCAAATTTTGCACAAAATTGTTGAGGTGGATTAACAACTGGCCAGTACTTGTTTGAGTGGTTACATGACCCATTGGTTTTGGTTGCCAACGTAGTTGCATTTTTATATTTCACACATAACTGTTGAGATGAGTTAACAAGTATCTTGTACTTGTCTGAAATGACTGCATGACCTTTTGGCTTGGATTGCCAATGCATATCGCATTCTTAAATTTTGCATAGAATTATTAAGGTGAGCTAGTAGATGGCTTATGCTTGTTTAAGATGGTTGTATGACCTTTTGACTTAGGTTGCCAATGTAGATCACATTCTTAAATTTTGCACAAAATTGTTGAGGTGAGTTGATAGGCGTCTTGTACTTCTTTAAGATGGTTGCATGACCCTTTGACTTGAGTTGTCAACGAAGATTATATTCTCAAATTTCACACAAAATTGTTGAGGTGAGTTGAGAAATGGCTTGCACTTGTTTAAGATAGTTATATGACTTTTAAGATTAGGTTGTTGGTGTAGATTGCATTCTTAAGTTTCACATAAAATTATTAAGATCAATTGACAGGTGGGTTGTACTTTTTGGAGATAACCACATGATCTTTTGACTCTAGTTACCAATGTAGATGACATTCCCAAATTTTCCACAAAATTGTTAAAGTGAGTTGACATGTGGTTTGTATTTGTTTCAAATGACTACATGAACCATTGGTTTGGGTTGTTAATATAGATTATATTCTCAAATTTTGTACAAAATTGTTCAAGTGAGTTAATAAATGGTTTATACCTGTTTCAAATGATTGTAGGACTTTTTGGCTTAGGTTGTCAATGCCAACTGCATTAACAAATTTCATATAGAATTACTGAGGTGAGTCAACAGGTGACATGTACCTGTTTTAAATGGTTGTATGACCCTTTGACTTGGGTTGCCAATAGAAATCACATTCTTAAATTTTTCACAAAACTGTTAAAGTGGATTGATGGGTAGCTTGTTGTGAAGGGTGCACACTACCCAACTCCCACATCCTCGAGAAAAATGAGGATCTTGTGCCATATAAATGGTGGTACTGCAAATCCCAACGGGTACCTTTTGGAGAGAAGGTAATGACCCTGTAACAAGTGGTATCAAAGCCTACCTTTGTCCCATCGTGAAACCCTCGACTTAGCGCAAAATACCTAGAACTCCTGGTTTTATCTGCTCGTTGCGTGCCCAAACATTGACGTCAATGAGAATATGACGGGTGCACACTACCCAACTTTCATATCCTCGAGAAAGAGGAGATCTTGGGTCATATAAAAGATGGTACTACACATCCCAACGTGTACCTTTTGGAGAGAAGGTAATGACCCCGTGACATTATGCTTGCTCAAATAGTTACATGACCCTTTTAGCTTAAGTTGCCAATATAGATAACAAATGGCTAGTACTTATTTGAGTGGCTATATGATCATTTGGTTTTGGTTGCCAATGTAGTAACAAATAATTGTTAAGGTGATTTAACAAGTGATTTGTACTTGTTTAAGATGACTACGTGACCATATGGCTTACATTATCAACACAGACTATATTCTTAAATTTTGCCCATAATTGTTAAGGTGAGTTGATAGGTGGCTTGTACTTGTTTGAGATGACTGCATAACCCTTTTAGCATAAATTGCCAACACATATCACATTCTCAAATTTTGCTTAGAATTATTGATGAAGGTCATATTATATTAGCTCAAATCAATTAGGGAGTTGATGTTTTGCAAAACCTTAAAGGGTCAATGACAAAGGCAAGGTCAAACAAAATAAAGGAAGCTCTCAACAACTTGTTATGCAACATTACTTACAGGAAGTTGCTAGGAATGAGTTGAGGATGACGAAGACTTTACTAAGACTTACAAATGTGTCATATGTGGAGAAATATGAAAACCATGACCTTGCGTAGGAAGTTGGAGTTGAGAGCTCGTATATGGGCATTTAAATGAGTTATTTTCATGAGTTATATTATTATGTAATGGGTTGGCCCAATTTCAACACCTCAATGGGTTATTTGCATGGGTTTTTCTTATTATTTAGTGGGTTAGATGAATTTCCTTAATAAGTTTATCTAATTAGCTTGGGTTATCAACATAAATCTTATTCTCAAATTTCACAGGTGAGTTAATAAGTGGCTTACTTAATTGTTATAAAGTCAAAATTCAACATTGCTTCCTTCATTCATATTAGTGCCATAAAGTTTCAATTATCTAGTATTGAATTGATAGCATTTATTATGTAATTGATCTTTATTTACACTATCTATTATTACATAATTAAGAGTTAGATATTTCAATTATTTTTTGTGGTTTTGACATTAGTTACAAAAGGGAGTGACAAACAATCTCTTTACCATAATTATAATAAATGTTTGATATGGCTTCCATTAAACTATTTGACACTTTGAAGTAAGGGATGCATTTAACAATCTATGAATTTGTTGCTAGAGAATTCTTTGTCTAGGCCTCATTCTTTCTCAACATCTTTATTTAAACAAGTGTTGGGGAATCATATAATAATTTAATTTAATTAAAAGCTAATTTCATCAAGGACAAAAATCTACAGGGTCACATAGCTTAACTCAAGTGGTTCAACTATAAGGTATGTAGTTGTTAAGAGTGGGATGCATCAACGTAATAGCCATAAGAAAAGACTAGGCAAACAATAAATGGAATCAACATGGATTGATAAGAACATAACTTTCACATTGTTTTAGATTGTGCTACTTTATCCTTCATTTAAAGTTTAAGAAACTACAAGTTTGTATAGAGAGTGCTTGAAATATTGTTCCAACAATACTTGGAACCTTTGCAACAAGATTCAAAATAAGTAATAGATTCTCAACTTATTTTTTTAATAACATTATATGGTCAATGGATTCATATTAGCTTGTAAATGTCTTTCATAAATTTGGATTGATTATGGATGTCTAAATTTACAGTATAGCAAGAGTGGCAAATAGCTAAGCTTTGTCAAGTTCTTACAGTAAGATGTAATTCTTATTGATGGTAATCCAAATTAGAAGTTTATTATAATTATAGTATAAGTCAACTTAGTTGAATCTAATTTGAGTTTTATAGTTTATGTAGATTTAAGTGTTTGTGATTTAAGTGAGTTCTATATTATTATGTATATTTCTTAGTTATTGTGTATCATTTTTATCAATTTAATAAAATTATAACATTTGTATAATTATCTAATGACAACATAAGAGCTAATTGAACAATAACTTAAACAATAATATTATAATAGGTAATTTGATCTAAGTTGAGAGTAAGCATATAAGTCCCACTAGAGTCACCGGAACAACCACTTGCAGTCATCAACCATCATAAATTATCACACATGCCACCAAAAGTCAATGTTTTTATCATCGAAAGTTGTCTCCCATATCATTAAATGCCGACCAACCCAAATTTTTCCACCACACACCAACGAAAATTTGATTGTCTAGTTGTTCTTGACCTAACTCCCTTATGTTGTTGTCCATTTCTGATCCTCCAGAACACCATTTTCCAACTCGGAGGCCAATGATCTACCTCCACATCCCACCAACAAGTCATCATATCCCCCAGAAAGCTTGGTCCTACTTCTTGCCACTTCTACTAATGTTAGGTTATACATCTTTTTATTCACTATCAAACCCTTCATTAATCGCTACAAAATTGTCCGACTACCTTCAACCCCTTCCATCACCAATACATATGTCCTCTTTGTTGTTAGCAACCACATGAAGGTTTTGCTTTAAAGTTTGTTTCTAGACAAAAATTCAAGGAGTAGGAAAGAGAGAAACAAAAAAGAAAAGGTTAGATTAAATATAACAAAAGGTTGAGGCCAAATTGAAAAATAAAAAAATTAAGTGTTAATTTGAAAAATAATGCATTTTAATATGAATGACATAATTCCCATTTCAATTCCTATTTTGAATGAAAAAATTACAATTGATGGTGTGTGAAAACAAAAATCTTGTTTAATTATAACAAATTATTAAGCATTTTAAAAATAAAGTTACAAACATGTAGTAGATGCAACAAAAGTACAAAGAGCTATTCATTAAGAGTTATAGAAGAAGGATAAAAAAAGCTCTCCATTTCATCCATCAAGGGGTGAATAATGGAATTTTTAAGAAGATTGTAGGAGTAACCTTGTCAAATCAGGTATGAGATATATTGATGATCATTCCAACATGAAAACAAAGTTAAAAAGGTGAAACTTCAAACCTTATAATGTGTATTTGCTTTTTACAGATGGAAACCTTAGAAATAGTTTTAATTTATATAACTAGAGTTCTTGCTTTAACAAATAAATAAGAATTTATGGAGAGCAAACAATTGATCACATCAAAGTATAAAAGATTTTACAAATACTCACATTATGATACAAACATATCATGGTTGCAATAGAATATACACATGATTTGTCTCAAATGTCAATTGATATATTGACTAACACGTTACAAGCTAATGAATAATGTATAAATGAGAAGCACAACAAAGCATAATAAGATTTCTCTTATAGTAAAAGATAAAGACAAGGGCATAGTGGTAACTAATATAACAATTATAAAGACAGAGATAATCAATATAATGACTAAATAAGATTAAACCAAACGTAGAAAGGTTGAGGTTGAGGCTATGGTAAAAGAAGATATGACAAATTCAATGTTAAGTGTTACTTATGTTACAAGTATGATCATTATGCTAGTAAGTACAAGTTTAAAGAGAATAATCAAACAACGCATTGTACACAAAAAGGAGATATAAATGATGGAAATCAAGTTCGTATGATTATTATTATAGTTAATAAAATTTTGAATTATAATACATAATTCCTTAATACTAAGTGTACTAATCATATATGCAGAAAGAATTAGCTTTTTATTAATCTTAATGAGTCAATTCATTCTACAGTCAAGTTTATTGATAATAATAGTGTTCTGATAATGAGAAAGGGGTGAATTCTCATTAAGTTGAAGTACGAAGATCATGATTACATCTTATATGCATTTTATATGTCATATATGAAAAATAACCAACTTAGTTTGGGTCAATTACTTGAAAAAGGGGTATAATATACAATTACATGATAATTATCTCTTAATTCTTAATAGGAGGGGCACACTTATTCTTTAATTCCTTTTAATAAAGAAATAGATGTTTTAATTTAATATGACTACTAATGTTTATACTTATATTAGTACTGTTGTAAAAGATAAGTCTTGTTTATAACATCTTTGTTTTGAACATCTGAATTTTCACAATTTGAAACTACTTGCAAAAGGAAACTTGGTGACAAGTTTGCCTAGAATACATTATCCTAATTAGATTTAAAAAGCATGTATTCTTGCAAAATGAAACAACCAACCTTTTGTGATAGGAAATTGGTGTGCAAGGCAATCATTCCAACTAATTCACTTTAATGTTTATAGCCTAATAAGTGTTCATTGATGATTTTATAAGGAAAACACAAGTTTATTGCATGTAAAGGAAGTCTGAGGTGTTTGATAATTTTAAGAAGTTTAAAGTCTATATTGAAAGATAAAGTAAATAGTATATTAAAATTCTAAAAACTAATAAAGGTAGAAAGTATATTTCTAATAAGTTAAAGGAATACTATAAAGCATAGGGAATAAAGTATAAAGTAATAATTCTTTATATCCTCTAGTATAATGGAGTTGCTCAAAGGAAAAATAGATTAATCATGAATATGGTAGGAAGCTTGTTGAAAGCCAAAGGAGTTTCAATCCATTTTAGGCAACAACTTTCATGTTTGTTTACTTGTTAAACAAATCTCCAACAAGAAGCATTCAAAATATCACTCATAAAAAAGCATAAAGCAGTTAAAAGTCTAATGTGTGGGACCTCAAAGTGTTTGGTTCTATTGTATATACTCATATTTTGACAAAGCAAGAATAAAGTTAAATGTTTAAGGGGTGAAGACAACCTTTCTTTAGCTACATAAAAAGAGAATATAAGTTATTTAATCATATGACCAAAAATATAATTGTGAGCATATATGTTACTTTTATTAAAGATGAAACTTATAATTTTTATATTAAGGAGAAAAATTACTCTTAGAGATGTCTAATTGTTGTTTTAAAAAAAGAGGAACCTTAATCTACAATCCTTACTGCAAATAGGGAAGTTTCAACTATCAATTAGATTATAAGATTATAAGATAATATTAGATAATATTATTGATGATAATGAGGATTTGATGCATTTTGTCATATTTGTATATTATAAACTAGTGTCATTTGATTAGACAATTCAAAATATAAAATGAGTAAATGTTATGCATGAAGAAATTAAGGCAAATTGAAAAAAATATATATATATTGGAGTTAGCAATATTCCATGAAATCGAAATGTTATTGATGTGAACTAAGTTTTTAAAACTAAGAAAAATTCACAATACATGTTTAACTCTAACAATTACAAGAGAAAAAAGATTGACTAAGGTTTAATTGCTAGATAAACAATTAGGCCTAAATACTTTTAGATTCAACGACTAAAAATAAGGGAAATAATATTTTTTATTTAAAATTTCAATTATATCTTGTATTTATGGTATTATTTATTTTATTAAGATATTTTATTATATTATTTAGATATTTTTTATTTAATTTTATTATTTTTTAGTTATTTATATATAATTATTTATTATTTTTATAATTAGAAATAAATTGTTTATAATTATTAAATTTGAATATTAAATTTAGAAGAGTGTAATTTTTGAACGAGTCTTTACATTATACTTAGTTTCAAGTGAATTCTTATATTAATTGTCTAACGTTTTTTATTTGTCTTGTATCATTCAATGATCCGTATCTGAAGGGCTTTAACCAAAAAATGTTGGTTATTTCATACATGAAGAGAATAAAGGAGATAGGAAAGATGATACTAGTAAGAAGATAATGCCTTAGGAACATTAAGGGTCAAAAGGAAATCTTATAGGGAAGCTCTCACGCGGGAATCATCTGTGAAACTAATAAAATAGTGATAAGATTCTCTTAATTAGAAAAATATTATTATTAATTTGTATTATTGTATAGGATTCCTTAATTTATTATTTTCATAGTGATAGGTAGCTAGTCATTATATATATGTGTAAAACCTATGACCTAAAAAATACAAGGAATATAATCATATCAAAACTATTTCAGCAAATTAGAGGTCAATCCCCTTGAAGAAATCATTAAAGGCCGATTCCTTCAAAAAGATCATAGGAGGTTGATCCCTTCGAAGAGATCAATCTCTTATTTTCTTATTTTCATAATTTTCTTTTATTTTTAATCACTAATATCTTATCATTTGGTATTAGAGTGGTGTTTTTAGGACTTCATTTTTGTTCCTAATTTCTGGTATTATCGATCTACAATCCTACACAATATCTTTTCATAACTCATCAGATTATGGCACAAGAATATCTCATCTGGAAGAATCCATGTCTCTTATGCAAAAAAACATTTAAAGTAGCTAGAACAAGTTGTTTTTATATACAATTAATGTCTCAACAAATTTGATGATAACTCATCAAAGAGTTATTAGATAGTATGGATGGTGAACTTACCAATAAGTCATCAGATTTTCAATTGAAAAGTATTGATGATCACATCAAATCAAATATTCAATTGAAAAATGTTGATAATGACATCGATTCAAAGCATGATATTGTATAAGACAAAAATTTAGGTGAAGTTATTATACCTTTAACTGATTATCTGCCCATGAACATTGATGAATTTTTTATAAAAAAAGATCAAGTTGTATTGATTGATTCAGAAGAAGATCAAGTTGTATTGATTGATTCAGACAAAAGTAACGAATTTATAGGTGATAATATGTGTAACAAAGTCAATGTGTCAGTTTGGTTGTTAAGAGATATTTTTTCTAATTTTTTGGAATTGAATGGACATGCAATGAAGTTGAAAGAAAGACACAGTGTTACAAGTCACTGGATAAAAAAAGTTACACGAAAAGAAGTCAGATCTATCACAAGTTATCAGATGAAATAAAGAAAGTCAAACTAAAGCAAATACTGGATTGAGATAAGACAAATTTTTAATTAGCTTTATAGATAAAGTTAAATTGAAAGGTGGACAAATGAAAAGATAGTTTTAATTAAAAAATTATTATTATTAATTTATATTAGTGTATAGAATTTTTTAATTTATTATTTTTATAATAATAATTAGTTAGTCATTATATATATATATGTATGTGTGTGTGAGTAAATTTATTTCTCAAAAACATATGAAATAAAATCATATCAAAACTATTTTAATAAACTGAATGTCAATTCTCTTAAAAAGATTATTAAAATTTTATCCATTAGAAAAGATCAAGTTGTATTGATTGGTTCAAAAGAAAATTAAGTTGTCTTAATTGATTCAAACAAAAATAACTAATTTATAAGTGATAATATGTATAACAAAATTAATATATCAGTTTAGTCGTTAGGAAATATTTTTTTTCAATTTTTTAGAATTGAACGGACATGCAATAAAATTAAAAGAAAGACACAGTATCACAAGTTATCCGATAAAAAAACTTACGCGAAAAATATATCACAAAGTAATTAGATGAAAAAAGTTAGACTTGTGTCGAGAAGTTGTTGGGAAGGGAAATGCACTCTTACTTTGTTGCCTCTGTAGATGACACAATGATTCTCCCGACCGTCATCCCAAAGAAGAAATGGATATTATGATCTCAAAAAAGAGGAGTGGGACTGATGGTTTTAAACTGTAAATCCATGGCCGCATCAGACATGTTTCCAAAAGAGAACTTGGCTACGTCTTAAAAGGTTACATCTTCACACTTGGAATCTGGGATTTGTGCACTCGTTGGGGAACTGTTGAGATAAATTCTTTTCTACGGATTTAAACGTCGTTATCAAAAGAAAGCTTGATAGCTTTCGGTTTCAAATTCTTGCAACTCACCACATGGTAATCTCTAACATATTATGGGTCAAGATTGACGAAAATGTTTTTTAAGGTCGGATTCATTGAATCTTTGGATAAATCATCTCCATTTTTCCATAATGAACAAATAATTTAAAAAAGGAATTGAGAATGGTGAGACAAGCAAGATAGATTGTCACTGATGGCTACTAGGAGTTTGGGCATTACTTTAAATTCTAAGTCCACTGGATAAGAACGAATCGGTGACTGGAATAAAAAATGATAGTCTGCTTATTGATGATACTGTGTGTGGTATTAAGTCAATAGAGGATATTGTTGACAGCATTATACATGACAGGGCAATACTTAGTGGTACAAAGTCTAGAATAATGGCGCTCCCATGATGAAAGACTTGAATAGTGGGCAATGCGGCCTCGCTACACACGTCGTTCTAACCAACCTAAGGCTAGACAAATTGGAAAATATTGAGATGGGACTTGTGGTCACTAATTGTTATAGCCTTGTATTAGTGAATTACACAATGCCTTACTCAAATGATGATGTTGAAGGTTGTACATAACAATAACACTAGGAGAAACAAAGTGAGGAAAGCTACACAAAAAAGGGGTCCTTATTGAAGAAATTTACAAATAAATGGTTATGTGATCAGATGGTTGGCATAGATAAAAGGATAAGTACAATTGTTACCAGAAGAAAAAGATCCAAATGTAAGAAAGCCCCATATAGGAATTGCAACACTAAAAAGATGGCAATCACTATGGAGCAGCCAATGGTTCAACCTGATGATATCCCTTCAACATATCGCAATGTCAAAAGGTGTGATGCTCGACTGCCAGAGGCATAACAAGTCTCGGAGGTTGGTCAAATGCTCAGCTTTATTCCAATAGGTGGGGAGGAGGAGGTGATTAGTAAGTTGATTGAGTTGGAGGAAGATGCTTAGTTTTAGTTAGTTGTGTCGGGATTATAGCTCTATCGTCTGCTGGAAATTTTCACAGCCAGTCCCATCTACCAATCTCTATTGGGTTCTTCACTAGGCTTGTTTTGTCTCGAGTTTGCACATCGAAAAAGACAGGGAAAACACTTTGCAGATACACTGACAAAAATCAAGAATTATTTGCAATGATGTAGTCTTTTCAATTAGTATTGGGATGAGCAAGTGTGATTTGGGTGTTGAAAGTGGCTTATGGGATGATGAATTTGTCTTTCTTTTATAGGAGCTGCAATGCACTTCTATAAAATTGACAGCGCTTTTATGGAGGTCTTCATGCGTAGAGGTGTTGCTAATATCTGAGGGCAAGATGCCTGCATTGATAATTGCAGAGAATTCTTCAATATGGGATGCAGACTAGATATTGTTGTCATTGCCTTTGGTACCTATGTTGTGGAAGCGGTGCTGCCATTTTCAATTACTTTTGTTGCTTTGAGGTTTTGACTGCGAAACAAAGAAAAAACTCAATGTGCTGTGGAATTGGTGCACGTTTAGTAATAGAGAACAACAATGTTATGTTTCGGCGCATTTTCTTCCCTTATATCCAGTGTCTCGTTAGGTTTTTGAGTGTGCTGGCTACTGATATACGATTTGCTATAGTTTTTGAGCTGTTAGCATAGTTCTGGTGGCATGTTGGTTTTGTTTTGTTGGGGGATTTTTTTTATTTTTATTTCTATATGTGGCTATAGAGACAACTCCTGGAATGCAGATGCCATACAGGACAACAAGGCTAGTTCCTGTGCAGTTTTAGGGGGCCTTTTCAATTTTGGGTGCAATCTTTTTTAGTACAAAATGTCATACAGATAGCACTACATGAAGGCAAAAGACCCCCGTATAGGCCAGCAAGACTAGTTACTGTGTAGTTTTTAGGAGGTCTACTGATGTGTAATTTTGGGGGGTCTTTTGCAATTTTGGTGGTACATTTTTTTTAAGTGACGTATGACACGATAGTTGATAAGGCCTGTTGTGCCTCTGGATAAAAAGGCTCAAGCTTGCTGTTAAAAATAAAAAAAAAAAAAAAAAAAAGAAGAAGAAGAAGAAAGAAAAAGAACCGAGTATGCAAGATATTTTTGTTCAAATACATGCAAAAGGAGTGCAAGTTCAAGAATGGTCATCAAGCCAATTTCACTAAAGAGAAAAAATGTAAAGAAAATATATTTTAATTCCATGAGGGGAGAAATGATTTATGCTAATTCGATAATGGTTGTAGTAACCATAGGACACCAGATAAGGAGATTCTTTTTGGATATAGATAAAGCCTTTAATTCGAGAGTCAAGTAGACAAATTATGCAATTATTGAAGTCAAGATGTAACCAAGAGAGAAGGAAAGATGCGTGGTGTTTTGTTTCTACCGAAGTGAAACCAAAACTTGCTTATCGTTGGACAACTCCTGGAACATGGTTATTCCCTTCACTTCCAGGGATTTTGGTTGCATGATTTTTGACCAAGTAAATGAAAATGTGATTGAGATCAAATTGTGTTAACAGCAAAGCTTTCCTTTAACCTTCAAATATTTAAAAGATATAACTATCAAAGCTAGTATTGTTTATAATAGTTGGTGGTGGCATTGACAGATTTGGGCACTTGAATTTTAAAATTGAAAATTCTTTATGGACACAATCCCACAAACTCAAATAGATGTCAAATGTTTTCATACTTTGTACTACATATAAAGCATTTTACAATGTATGAATAATATTTTATATAACATATAAATGATGTAAAGTAAAATAGTGCAAAATCACAAAATTCTCTTATATGTTATATAAAAGGTTCACGTACTATAAAGCACTTTTTATGTTGTTAAAATTTTTTTTTTTTTTATGTCTATAAAATTGTGAGTTTATATAGCCGTTCTCTTTTAAAAATTTGAAATTACTATAACAATAAAACTTGGCGCATGATTTGCTTAATAGATGAGAAAAATGAAATTTGCAAAAGATGTATAATTGGACAACATTATTGACAACCATTGCTTAAAGGAATAACATGTAGAGCCAAAGGATTACTTAAATTGATTCATATTGATGCTTTGGTCTAAAGATTACCCCATCACACTCTTAAAAGAAATACTTTATTTTAATCATAGATGATTATAGTTGCATGACATAAGTTTAGTTTACAAGGTTAAGGTTTGAAATTTTTAATGATTTTAAAAAATTAAATAGTCTTGTTGAAAAATAAAGTGCTTATAGCATAAAAGTGTTAAAAAGTGATTGAGAAAATGAGTATACCTCAAATGAGTTTAAGAAATTATGTCAAGACGAAGGAATGTAAAGTTAGCTAACCATTGGTTGTACTTCACAACAAAATAAAGTGTCAAATTACAATGAAAAGGCCAAACATATGATATTTGAGATAGGGCTACCTAAAAAGGTTTTAGACAAATATTGTGTGCACAATTATTTATTTAACAAAGAGTTAATATACAAATAAGTTTACAACTTTCTTATTTTAACAAACCTAACCTAAACTTTAAAAAATAACAATTTAGCCTAATAGAATTTTTTTTTTTTTTTTGTAATAAAGTCTAACCTAATATTAATTAATGTTAATAGATTTTGTTAGTTTGCATACGTAATAAGCTTATGTAGACAAAAACTGACCATGTAGAGTTAATTTTAAAATTTTAAAAAATTAAAATTTAATTGAATAAAAAATTAATTTTTATTTAAAAATTATTTTCTCTCTCCTTTCTCATTCTCATAAGAATGGTACGCTACGATAATATGTTATATATGCAATATATATTATAATTGTGATAATAATATATGAGATTGACATTAATTAACAAACTCCTTCAAATAAATTATTAAATATATGTTAATGACACGGAAAACTGTCTTTCATAATCATGGTACAAAACCATTGTTTTGTTTAAGAATTAATTTGTTGAGTTACATAAGATTACCTTAACTTGAATAATTTATATAATTTATACTCATAATCATGAAAATTCAGAGATAATGATTAGATGAAACATATATGATATGGGTTAATATAAAGTTCTCGCATAACTAATCTAGAAGTCGCAAGAGATGTAATTGATAAGTTATGTTACCTACCTAATTTAATAGGATATGTTAATCTTCTAAATGGTATCAGTTACTCCTTAAGAAAATAAGTGACATACTGCTTATAAAGGATGAGTCCACTAATTAAAATAAAACAATATCTAATAATGACTCGTCTAAATGGCTTGAAGTGATGAAATCCATAATCGATTTTATGTACATAAACCAAGTTTGAACCTTAATTCTCTTAAAAGGATTAAATCCGTAGAATGTAAGTGGGTCTTTAAGAGAAAGATTAACATGGATGAAAATATATAGACTTACTAAGTAAGGCTAGTTGCTAAAGTTTATAGACAAATACAAACTATTGATTTTAATGAAACATTTTCATTTGTAATCATGTTTAAATCCATTAGAATATTTCTGACGCTTGCACCATACCATAATTATAAAATTTGGTAGATGAATGTCAAAACAACATTCTTTAATGGGAATTTGATTGAGGATGGGTACATAACACAACCTGACATTTTTGTATCCAATGAGAATTTGCGACTTTCCTAGCTCTCAGGTGTTTGTGTTGAGTGAAGTGGACAGCGAGCGATGAGCTAAAGGAAGCTTTTGAGACCTTTGACACAAATCACAAAAGGAAGATAATAGCAGATGAGCTTCTGCACATCTCCATGGTGCTAGGTGACGAGCGGTATATGTTGAAAGATTGCCGATGTATGATAGCGAAGGTTAATGAAAATGGAGATGGGTTCGTCTGCGTAAAGGACTTTATTCACATAATAGAGTTGCAGAAATGGTCACAGTCCTTAATAGAAACAAAAAAAATTGTGATGTTGTTGCCCATGATAAATGTTCTTGAAATATTAGTTTTGTTCTACTTCTCTTTTCTCCTTTTCTTTAACTTGCACTGTTTTGGGAGTTTTAGTTGAGGGAAAATTAGATTTTTAGAGTTAAAAAGAAGATTAGGTCAAAAGTGACATCTTGAAAAGAAGTTTAGAAAAGTTAAAAATTAAATTTTTTTTCCCTTAAAACTCCCATTGATGGAGCCCAATTCCTTATCATATAGCTATTGTTTTTTAACCTTTTGATTTGCATGTTTGGTCTACAAGTCCAAATCATATACAAAAATTATATTCTAAAAATTTCATTAAAGGTATCAATTCCAACGTTATTGGTATAGATTGTATTTAGCCTTTAAATTAAAACTAACAATTTTAGATTAATAGTATTGAAAACCACATATTTATTATTGTAAATAAAAATTTGAGATATGTTTTAATATTAACTTATTAATAATTAGTTAATAAGGGGATTAAGTTAATTTTCTTCAAAATTTAATAATTATTTTTACAGGAACTTAACGCTTCTTATTGTTCTACATTAATTCATATTATAATAAACGACAAAATTTAATACTTGGATGAGTCTAATTTCTTAGTTTTATCAATGCTTTTTCTTACGCCTTCTTACTCGTTATACATTGATATCTAATTTCTTGATCAAGGTATGGAATAACCTAGTCCTTTTTGCTCTGCTCTATTTTACCTCATTTTATGAGAAAAGCGAGATGGGGCCGAAATTTCACGTTAGGAGTATGGCCGTCTACGTAACTCACTGTCGTTTCCATTTTGTATTGTGTATATCGGCCAACTTGACAACCTACATGGTGGCCTTAATGAGAGATGATGGGTGAGGTGACCTCGGCCTTCGATAGACTCTAGCTGATACTAAAGTGTAAATAGGCCAGACAAATATCTATTAAACTGATATTCAGGCAAAAAATCAGTTGAGGAGCCCACTACAAGACCTACTCTAGCCCACCAGTAATGAACTTATGGGCCGAAATGCGATGGGTCGGGAGGTCTAAGTGATACGTAATATTAGAAAAAGGAAACTTAAAATGAGAGTTTCGTGTAATGATTCTAACATGAAACTTTGTTCTTTTTTTTTTTTTCTTTCTTTCTCTTTTCGAACAAGACTCTAATATGAAACTTACACGTAAAGTAAAATAGCTACATAGAAGGAAAAACAGCCTCAGAGACTCGCAAATGTGAGGCGAGGAAGACAAAATGGCTGATGATGTATATAGCACATATATTAGAAGAGTGCACGTCCACAACAGATTGCTATTTCGGAAAATTGATTGGTCGTGCGGATCTGCATTGTCCACGGTGATGCAGGCGGGTAGCTCTCCTTTCTTTGATTTTTCTTTTGTTTTTTTTTTTTTGGTTTTTTAGTGCAAATGCAACAAGGATAATTCAAAATCGTGGAAAAATACATTAAGCTTTTATGAAGTTCTAATGAACAGGGGGCAGATCTCATTCATAGCTTACCTCAATTATCGATCTTTTTTATGTTAAACCTCAATTTTTTTCTGAACTCCAATAATACATCATTTGTTGCATTTAGAACTCTAAAATTTGAATCATTCATGCTTAGCAATTTATTCACAAATGTATATAAATGCATGTCTGGTAAAGGTGCACAATCACTTTGCTGCATTAAATCCCAATTATATGATCTGTTCTAGTTTGAGTAGCGGAAGAAAGATGGCCTAAAGTTAACGAAATAGAAGGCTAGTGTGGCAAGTTGCGGGATTTGCTGGGTTGGAGAAAACACAAACATTCCTAGAATTGAAGAAAGAACCAAAAAAAGACGTGCTTGAAAGCAATTACTCTTCTCCGTCAAGATATTGTTCCAATTGCTTATGGCCTAATGGTCTTCTAATAAACAAAAAAGATATATAGTTCCAATTAGGCAAAAGAATAAAAGCTTTAGATTGCAGCAACATACCATACCTGGACTACAGGCATGCAATTGACTTCGATTAGCTAATCATTTCTCACTAACCATAGCCCTGTTAGTTTCCCCTTCCTTTTCAAGGATCGGCCCTTAATCTTTTCTGAATGGATCATGCACTGACGTAACCCCCCCCCCTCACCACAAATCACCATAGGCATTGTGCATAGACTCACCGTGTAGCATGCAGTAGCTTTACCTTGTGCTGCTATCACAGCCAATGAGACTTCATCTCAATCTTATAGATTCTAAGTTGCATTGATTTAAAATTTTTTTCCTTAAAACAAAAAGGAAAAACTCTATCTTTTCCTCAAACACTCCACAAAAACGACACTAAAGTTTAATCCTTCACCATGTTAACACTTCTGTTTTGTAAAGGATAAAAACAAAGGAGTAAAACAGAAAGCTACGTATACCCACTTTACAGATAGTGCACAGCATAATGTACCTGGCTACTGATCAAGAAGAGGACTTCCTTCTCTAGCAAGAACAAAAAGGCCCCTATCTCCTCTTGAAATGCGGAGATCCTCATCCAGGTAGGTGATAAGAAGCCAGGACCTTGACGGATTCCTTGGAATTGGAACCTTGATAGGTGACTGGCCAGATATGGTCCTTGAAATATTTGCCACTGCCTCTTGTAACGGGTTGAGAGCTTGCTGGACAGGTGACAAATTGAAGTTCTGCCCAAAGAGGCTGGCATTTTCAGGAAGTTCAATGCTGGACTTTATCTCTGGAGGTTGCAGGGTGCCTTCCTTAAATTCAACCTGAACATATTGAATGTAGTAGAGCAGCAAAGCTTTAGAACTCATCTTTCAATAACGGAGATAAATCGATCGATTGATTACTGGCAACATTACTTTTATATTCATTTGTAGAAAGCCTTCTTAAACATAGGGGGCCCTATTTATAAAATTTCCCTCACACCACCGGGCTCTTAAAAGCTGAAACTAACAAAAAGGTCACTAAAAATGCAATCATTCAGTCCTCTTTTTTCATATTTGACACCAAGACCTCTTGTCTCACAATTTGAAGGAGTACCTGTATTCTTGAAGGACTTCGAACTTCAAATGTGGCAGAAGCACTGAAAGATAAAGTGGCAAAAGGACTTGACAATGTGATGGAATTTGCAACGGAGGCATTGCTGATATCAATTGCTTGGGTTATTGTTTTGACTTCCAACAATGGTAGTGTACCTACTGCCAGAAGTGGCAATAGCTCAGAGAAAGAAGTATACCTGTCATTGATAGATCCGAATGAACAAATCAGGCTGAAGCACAACTATGAAGTTAACAAGAAAAAAAATGATCCATCCTTTTCCCTAGAACAGGAAACTCCTGCATTTTCCACGAATCAAAATGAAAACAACATCAAACTATGCACAAGTCCCACAATACTACCTGTAAGCAAAAACTTGCATTGCATCCCAATACAAATTCTTCCATTTCAGCAGTGGTAGAAAGGAAAAAATGAAGCAACCATATAGAGATTTCTGGATAACATTATCATGCTTCATTTATTGAATTTCAAACAGAAATATCACATCCCTACTTCTGTCACCACCCTTTCTTTTAAGTCCACATAGATAAAAGACTGCTATGCACAGCAATTTGTTTTTTTTTTTTCCCTTCAATAGGCAACTGCTACACACGATATTATTGCTAAAACAATGAATAAATGTCAACTTTGAGGAGAAAGAGAAAACAACAGGTCTCATGTCTGCAAGAAGGCAGAATCCTTCTATGGTCACACATTTTTCAGTTTAGCATTAGTTGCTGACTTAAGTCTAAATATCATGCCAGCATAAAGGGAAAGCTTCAAACAAGGCTTAACTGACATTTAAAAGCTATGTATCTCAAAAGAAAAAAGGGTGAAATGCAAACCTAAAGCATGATTTGTTATTAGTAACTAGACTAACTGCTGATACATCCAGTTTGCCAACAACAATAACAACAAAACCTTAATCCCAAATATAATTAGGGTTGGCTACATGAATCTTTTCTCACTATTATAAACTAAGTTTGGAGTTAGATCTAACTGTTCTAATTCTTCCTAACTAAAAATTCGAAAAACATTTCGTTATCTTTCTTTTGATGGCTAGAAGGAGACAGTTGGGTATAAAAAACCTGTCCATGGCTTTTGAGGGGCAGCTATTAGGAAAAGCTTCTAACCAGAATTTCCCCCAACAGCACCTTTTAAGTACAAATTGTTACCTTTTGTACATTATTGAACACAACTCTGACCTTTGGCACCTACAAAACCAATGCCAAGCTCCCCATTACTATAGGAGGATGAACTGCCATGCTCCAGCTATATAATCTTAATGCTCCGAGGGCCATTGCTTGGCCTTAAATTGGGTTTCAAGTCTAGCTCTAAAATAGCACTATTTCTGTTATAGCAAATAGACTGCAGCAAGCATTTATGCATGATTTGGTATTTAGCTTGACACATCGCAATTGACATGCCTTAAAGCACTTTTACAATCCTGAATCAGTGGATTAGTCCAAACAGTTGTAATAATAAAATAGTGATGAATCACAAAACTGCTCCTTGTCAACGTTATAACTTTGCTCAAGGAACAGCAAGCCATGTTTTTATCCATCATATAAAAAAACAAGAAAGAAAACTTTACTGACATAATTTCTCATATATCTGCTACATCAGATAAATGAAGATAGGAAGTACGAAAGCCAAGAAATTGGTTAAAATTGATGGCATTTCAACAGCCAAATTGGGACACAGAAAAATGCATATAGACTTTTGGAGGAGTATAGAGTACCTGATTACAAGATTTTGGGGCTTAATTCTTCCTAAGATACTCCATTCAGATACATCATCCACAAGAAACAAAGATGAAAAATTGCAAAATATGAATATGATAATAAAATCAAATTCACCTAAATTCACTATGATCACATATCCGAATTACATACTAGAATCTATATTCTCCTGATTTATTTGTACAAAGAATCCTCAAGCTCATTTAACAAGTGACATCAAGTTTCTTATGCATGAATACTATCCATCCAATTTCAGCAGGATGACTTGAATATATGACATACCTAAATCTCATCACCTTATCCCTTTTACAAGAAAGTGACAGCAGAACAGTGGCATGAAACATCATTGCTACAGACCCTACTTGCCATCCTTAAAATTATATACCAAGCACATTCATTTTTGTAGAATAACCATAACATATAGAGACTGACATTTTCTTATCCTGTAATCTCAAATTCTATAAACCAATAAGGCTAAATGATTAGGCTGACTTTAGGATGATTGCTTGCAAAGGCAATATGATCTTGAGTAAAGAAGCTGCGTAAGCAACTGCAACACAGATTTTCTCCCACAGTAAATGTTTGCAGGTATGGAAGCCCAAAAAGTGTCCCATCTCAATGTCAACAATGGGTAGACGAAGGCAGCCCCTTCTGGAAATTACTGAATAAGATAATCAAATGGTCTACATGGTAAGCACAATGCTGCCATCTGTCCATGGTGCTGTACAAGTTACTGTGCTGAAGTTGCAAATAACTGCATCTCCACAATCTTGAAAAACTGAGACACATTGTTTCTGAAGCCAATTATAATGCAGAATTTCAAAAACCAAATTTGTCATTCAATCCACTCTCATTAGCCAAAACTAGATAATGTAGTGGCCCAGTAACCATCAACATCACGTCATTCCTGAAATAAATGATAATCTAATTTATTTATCCCAAATCAACAACTGCATGCTACATCCTAGTGAAATTGCCAGTGATTAAATTTCCCATGCTCCAAACAGAATCCCATTGAATGAACTATCATTTCGACATGGGTTTAGCAGCTACTTATAAATCTTGTGGTCCCAGGCATAACAGCCAACTCAAACTTCCAACTTGTATACACAATTTATGGACATCCACAATGCATGAAGCTTCTTACTATAGAAACCGTTCCTGGTATTTAAATGAATTTGAAATTAAAGTTGGAACTATAGCTAAAAGCATCTAAAATATTACCAATAGCAACTTTCAAAACAAAACCAGGAAAAATCCCTTGATTTTCATAGATTTTGAAGTCTCATTTTCTCGAGCTTATCCATTGGAAACCAAAAATCCGTTTCACTTCGCTATACATGAAGAAATACCACCAAAGAAAGAAAGAAAAAAAAAGGGCATAAAACACAAAATCATAATCTTGATAGAACCAGTATACTTACAACAAAACCCAATTGCCATCAAGCAGCTCTTTAGCTTCAACGGGTGCCGGAGTGGGGTTCACTAACTCTAGCTGATTAACCAGCTCCGAAACCTCCGCCCGGACCTCCGCGCTGGCCCGAAACCCAGAGCCCGTACCATAAACCGTGTCCACCAGAGACCTCTTCAATTCCTCAACCTTGGCGTCCTTTACCACCACCAATCCTGCGCCCTGCGAGGCAGCACTACCATTCTCCGAGGCGGCATATCCCTCCTCCCACTCGTCCTCGTCCTTAGGAGGATCCGAATCCGAAACTCTCGGGTACTCGGGTTCTGGTTCGGCCCTTTCGCCCCACTCATCGGTTATGCTGCCAGGACCGGGCTTTCCAACGGTAGAAGGAGTTAGGTTCGGGTCCGGGTCCGGGTCGGGCGTGGAATCAGAGGAGGCCGCGAAAGAGGAAGCGGGTCTTCTATTCGTGGTGGCAGTGCGAAATAGAGGGATGGGTCTAGGGGGATTTCTGGAAAATGAGAGAAGTTGCGGGACTGTAGAGGAAGACAGAAAGACTTGGGTTTTGTTGTTGTTGTTGTGGTTGTGGTTGTGGGGCCTAGACAAGAAGAGGGGAGATGATGAGATGGAGAGAACTGCCATATTCGTGCCTGTCTCCGTGTCTCTGTGCGGATCCGTGTGTGTGTGTGTGTGTGCAGACTTTGTGTCAGTGTGGTGTGCGTGTTGTTGTCGTTGTTCTTATTATCATTACGTGTGGTTGACGTCTGTCTCTTATACACATCTAGATGTGTATAAGAGACAGGTGCGGATGCGTGTGTGTGTGTGTGTGTGTGCAGACTTTGTGTCAGGGTGGTGGGGGGGTTGTTGTCGTTGTTCTTATTATCATTACGTGTGGTTGACGTCTGTCTCTTATACACATCTAGATGTGTATAAGAGACAGGACTTGGGTTTTGTTGTTGTTGTTGTTGTGGTTGTGGTTGTGGGGCCTAGCCAAGAAGAGGGGAGATGATGAGATGGAGAGAAGTGCCATATTCGTGCCTGTCTCCGTGTCTCTGTGCGGATGCGTGTGTGTGTGTGTGTGTGCAGACTTTGTGTCAGTGTGGTGTGCGTGTTGTTGTCGTTGTTCTTATTATCATTACGTGTGGTTGACGTTGTCTTAGTGATACACAATGTGTTGATTCCCCATGTTCCAGAAGGGAAATAAATAAAGGTGACCAATTATAGAAGAATCAGAATGAAAGTTAGCAAATTTAGGTGGGTTTTCTCTCCATAGCCTAAAATTGCGCTTCCCTTATCCTCCTCCCTTTCCTATGGAGGAAAACTTGCCGTGCAATATCACGAGTGAGAAGGCAGACCTACTTAAAGAAGGAAAAGTAGAAGATATTGGAAATCTTATCGATACTCCAACGCGGAAGGGATTCAAGAAGGCTCTGTTCCTTCTTTTAAAGAGAAGGCTCGAGGTGGGTCGATGTCCCCTTCTGCACGGTAGCCTCAGAGGAATTACGGGGTCATTGGTTCCATACTCAAGGGGGGGGGCTACGAAGGATATCTCTGTTGACTTCCTTAATGGTTACCCCCATTTTACACTTTTCATGCATAAAAGGCAGACTATTAGAAAGCAATGGAGAAGCACCCTCGTTGTTAAGCTATATATCCATCTATGCAATCGACTTAAGGTTCTTTGGAAGCCGAAAGGAGAGTTGCGAATTGTTGACCTCAGACATGATTATTTTATTGTTAAATTTACTCATGCAAAGGACTATATGAATGCTCTGTGTGGAGGACCTTGGATTATAATTGAGTACTACCTTGTTGTCAAGGACTGGGTTCCTAATTTCAGTCCCTCGACAAGCCTCCATTAACTCAGCAGTGGTTTGAGCGAGGTTTCCAGAGATGCCAGTAGAACACATAACAATTATATTTTTTAATACCATTGGCATGCTTATTGGGAGACCTATTAATGTCGATGCTTCTACTTTGCTAGCTTCACGAGGAAAATTTGCCCCTTTTTGTGTGCAGATTGATCTCGCTAAGCATTGGATTGAGGACGTATTGTCCAAGCTTTGGATTAGGGGTGTTTTCTCAACTATTGAATATGAAGGTTTTACTCGACTTTGTTATTAGTGTGGCCAGGAGAATCACAATAAAGAAACATTTCCATCTCTAACCAAGGTGGCCATTGTTGAATGTAACGAGGAGGAGGCGCTTTCACATGTAGATTCAGTTGCTAATCCACGAACAGATAATTTCAGGCCTTGGAAGCATGCCATGAAACGTGGGAAGAGACCTATGCAGAGAGGCTCTGGCGTTAAAGTAGTGGGTAAGGAAAGCTCCTCAAATCCTAATTCAAATAACTATAGATAATGTTTTACGATTTTGGAATCTGAGAATAACGCTGATCCAGAGCTAGAAACAGGTAAGGTTGGTTACTCACATTTCAAATTTGAAAGGAAATTATGTTAATCGAGATGTTCAAGGCAAATCTTCGGGCAAATCTCTAGGCAATTAGAAGGATTCTAAGCTACAATATCTGTGGATAAAATGTAGTAATTGGCCTTTTCCCTTCAGTGGACCTTACTAGTAGCTTAAAAAAAGGAACATACAAAAGAACATTGACACTATTTGGAACTAGCCCTCAATCTTAAATTTAGTAGCCTTATTTGCTACATCCTTTAATAAACCAAACCAAGACACCTCTCCATACCTAACTCCATCTTCATTTATATTCAATTTGTTAAAATAATTTTATTATTTGTATATCTTAAACTATAAATTTTATATGTATATATAATAATTAAATAATTATTAATATAAAAATAATAAATTTATACAAAATTATGTAAATTAAGAAATTTTGTTCTATTACGTAAATTAAAAATTTTATACAATAATAAAAATTAATAATAATAATTTTTTAATTAAAAATATCTTATTATTCTTTTTAATTTCCTAATTAAGAGAATTTTATTATTTTTTTCAATTCAATTGAGTCTTATACTTATGATTAACTAAAAATCTGTCTCAATCTATTATCTTTTTTAGTCTTACTTTTTTTCACTTAACTTTTTTCATTAGATAATTTGTGACAACAATAATTTTGTCATTGTCTTTTCTATGTAATTCATTTTATTGCATGTCCATTTAGTGAAAACTACATTACTAGTTTGAAAAAATTCAAAGTAATATCTATTAAGATTTGCAACCACTCAATATTTAAAATAATTTCATAATTTTTCAAAAATAGTAAAAAGAGATCAAAGTAAATAGTTTGACTTTTCAATAAGAGTTTTACCTGTATGCACTTTATTTGAGATGTCAAAGTTTTCTTATTGGCAAATTTGTTGTAGTTTTTTATTTAAAAAGTGAGTTTTTGGGCAATTTTGTCATTAATAAAATTGTTGTTATTTCTTAAATTAGCAATACCACCACTATTTATCCTTTAAGGAATCTATCAATTTTCATAGTTTGTGAATTAGAATATTTTACCAAAGGGCAATTTTTTCATTCATAAAATTATTGGTACTTTCTGAATCGACTAATACCACCATTGCTTGTATTTTAAGGAATTCATTAATTTTTATAGTTTGTGGATTATAATATCCTGTCAAAGCACGAAGTAGGGGTTTATCCATAATTTCAACATGAATATCAACGTGTAATTATTAGCCACTTCATCGACTCCCTTTAATCATTAAAAGTTTCCCTTATTTACGTCAATGTTATTTATGTCACTTTTCATCGTAATACCAACATAGTCCCTTTGTCATTTATTCCTAAGTTAAACGTTTAGTGTTATTGGAATGAATTGAATAATATGAATTAATGTTACCATCAATAGATTTGTTAACTCTTTTAGTGATTGAGTGACAATTTTTAGTGTCTAACTTCTATTATTGTAGACGAACAAAAGAGATAGTTGGTACCATTGTTTGTGGTTAACGAGTTTTAACTTATCGTTGAATATAAGGAATAAGTCTTTCAATGAAAGTTTTATCCAATTGCTTTTCTAAAACAACTCTGATACTCTAAAATAGTTGATATTTAACAGATTTTTGTAAATTCTCTATCAATATGGTGACATTCTGAAGGCCCAAAATGCACTAAAAGACCTTTGATAAAGTTAGCTCAAGTTGGAACTCCAATATTAGTTTCAAACCAATTATACCATTAGTTAACTTCTAATGATTTTTTTGAGAAGGTCACTATCTAATGATTTTTTCAAGAGAATCGATCTCTAATGTGTTAAAATAATTTATTATTTATATATTTTAAATTATAAATTTTATAAGTATATATAATTATTTATTATATATTAATATAAAAATAATAAATTTATATAAAAATATGTAAAATAAAATTTTTTTAACTCATATAAATTAAAAAATCTTATATATCAGTAACAATTTTTTAAGTAAGAGGATATTATAAAAAGTAAAAAATAGTAAGCTACTCGCCTCCACCATTATTCCTCTTCCTTTGTTGGCGAGCTTGGTGTAGGACTTGCAAAGAATCTTGAACTTGATGCTGTAATGGTTTCAAATAGGAATGCTTCGTACTCTTAAAGATTTTTTTGTTCAGTAAAATCCTTGTATTATGGAAATCTTGGAGCCTCATATTAAGCTTACAGGGCTGAAGAGATGATTAAAGCTTCGCCGTTTGCTGGTGTTTGCCAAGTTGATCCCGTTGGCTTCTTGGGTGGTGTATGGTTTCTGTGGGATAAGTTCAGAGTTGAGCTTGAAGTTCTCTTTACCTGTTCTCAAGCAATTCATGCAGTAACTCTTGAGCGGCAATGATCTTTTATTGTTTGAGGCAGCCACTAAGCGGATGGTATCTATGATTAATGATATACTTCACTGTTTTTGCTCTATGACTGGACAGGGAGTGGGCAGGGAGAAATCTAAACTTTTCATCTCTCCTGATGTTTGCCTTCTCTTTTTTCTAATCTTAATCGGTCCATGGGATTCCCACTTGTGAGAGATTTGGGAAAATATTTAGACGTCCCCTAGTTTCATGACAAAAAGAAGCTACCTTAGACCAATATCTTGTGCAGAAAGTTTGCTAGAAGTTGAGTAAATGGAAAGCAACTTCTTTCACACTAGCTGGTCAACCTGTGACCCAAACAATTCCTCATTATCTTAAGCACACCACTATGCTCCCACACTTTATTTGTGAGGCATTGGGTCGAGGTTCCTTTAGGGCAGTTCAGGTGAGCAAAGTAAAGTTAGCTTGGTTGCCTGGGAGGATGTCTACAAACCAAAGTAGGCGGGTGGCCTTAGCTTACGTAAAGCAAGGGACATGAACATTTCTTTGTTAGCGGAGCTCAGTGGGAGTTATTTTGTGGTTCTGATAAACTATCGGTGCAAGTAATTAAGCATAAATATGACCGAAATTTTGATTTCTTGCATATCCAGCCACAGGGTTGGTCTTAAAGGGCGTGCGTTGTTATTAATGGAGCTAATATTCGGTTCTGGACTGATGCTTGGCATTTTGATTATCCATTGGTGAGGATGGCTAATGTGAATCCTTCTTCGGGTAATCTGAATTTTCTTGTGAAAGACTATTTAACTGGTAGCATGGATTGGAGTTGGAGCATTTTGGCTGGTAAGATTCCATGGGGTGTAAAGATGCGGTTGCAAGGTGCTTATGCCTCCTCTCACTTTGGAGGTGGTGATAAATTGCTTTGAGGGGCCAATGCTGGCCCTTTTTCAGTTACTCCAACTTATGAGGCACTACTTTGAGGCGGAATACTAGGAAACAGTTCACCCGCCATTTTACAGAGTCGCGAGTGTTGTTAGAAATACTAGGAAAATTTGGAACATATCTTGAACGACTCTGTTTATGCTTCTTGTGTTTGGCATATTATGTTTAGCTTGGTGGATTTAGAGTTTCAGCCCTCGTAAGCCTTTAGAAATTTGTCAAAGGTTGGTTGCTGTGAAAAGAAGTGGATTTAGACTTAGGGCTGCTCTTTTTAGAGTATGTTTATTTCAACTCTATAGTTAACTTTGGAATTGGAGGAACAAAAGTATCTTTGAGGATAGCTCCCCACTCTTGTGGCTGTGGGACAAGCACTACAACGCCGGGATGTTGAAATTAACAATTGCTATGTGGAAGAGAAGTTGAGACATTGTCCTACGAGCCTTGCTTCCCCGTTGGATCAACGACTCATTCCTTGGCAACCACCCAATGCTCGTTTCTTGAACATTAATGCAGATGGGGTGTACGAGAGCCCCTAGTGTGACTGGGTTTGGGGGCCTTGCGAGAAATGATGGGTGCCGTTGGTGCTTTGGATTCTATGGGTTTTTGTGACATTGCTATGGGAGTTGGTTGAGGACAGTTTGTGCGGCGCTATGTTTAGCTTAGGACGGAGGATTCAGATTCATTAATTGCACTGCAAAAGCTAACTAAAGCTGATTAAAAACATGATTGAGGACAGAGGATTACTGATGCTCTGTGGGAGCGTCATTTGCAACATGCTCTAGGAGAGCATAATATTACATGCAAAATATTTATTTTTTACCTATGACTTTATTTATATTTGAATATTATATATGTAAATATAAACGCATCCATGTATTATATCTAATCATATAATATAGGTGTGGTAGCTCTATTAGGCAATTTTCACCAATTTTTTATGAACTTCCAAAATATAATTAATTGTTTCCACAAATAGATGTCTCCAGCAATAAATGTGCAGATAAAGTAAACTAGATCCTCTTTTCTTTACTCAATAACCCCAGAGTTTCATTTTCCCTCATCCGTTTTGACCAATAACAATAATGAATTCATAAATAATTTAGGTTAAGAAGCTGCAATTAGCCTTAAATTTCAATTACTTCAATGGGCAAAACTCTTGAGCTTCATTCATAAATGTTACCCTTGAAAACTGCTACTCAATGTAAGAAAGATCTATATAACAACATAGGCTGTGGCTTGTGAAATCAGCGTCACTTAGTAGTTATCTTTGGCTTTCTTTCTGATTTTCAAGTGTTTTAGGAGTATTTAACTGATAGTCAGATTCTTCAATGATCAGTGGAACATGTCTTCATGTCCAATTACAATACAATCTCTATAGCGACTACAATTTGGAGTTATTTTTGGTTAATTTCTTAATTAAGTATGCCTTGACTCTTTGCAGGTTTGCACTTCAATTTATGTCTCTCTCACGGTTATTAAATATTAAGTGGAGTTAAATATCTTCTGTTACTATAATTGTGCAACGAGATTGGGCAGTCTAATGTCTTCTTTTCATATAAGTTGGCGATGAGTTTTTCCATATTCTTCCTTCTTTATGCATCATATGTCATGGAAAATTCTCTATGCATCTTAATTTGATAATTGAACATGTTACGGGCACTACGTAATATAAGAGTTAAACGCCACCTAAAAGGTCTATCGCAGTACTTTACATTGCTACGGTAGACAATTTGCTCATATCTTTATAGTAAGTAATTTTATGCAGTGATTATGATGCGACTGTTTATAATTGTTGCTATATAGGCCTTTATGTAAAAATTTATTAAAGGCAGTGTGCAATTCTTTAAGGGTTGCATGTATTTGTGTGTATAGGCAACACTTATATAAACCACGCCTATATGCGAGGGTTAAGAAGCGCCACTACAACAGAACGAGCTATTGCAATGCTTTTTATACCACTCATGAGCCTTTATTTTATTTTTTTAAATCCCTAATTTAAAAATATTAATAAACAACTTAAAACCTTACCCTTCTTTATTTGTACCACTTGATAATTAAAACTCTCATTGTTATTTTTATCAATCAATCTCTCTCATTGCTGGTTTTCTCAATCACTTGATCTTTTAAAAGTCACTCATTGGGTCTTCATCAAAGGTTCTCAACGGTGTTTTTTTCTATTGTATGCATCTTCACTAATTTATGACTTTGATTATGATTGTTTGAAAAAGCTTTTAGATTTTAAAGTTCCTTTGACGCTTGACTTCAATTTTTAGGGTTCTTTCATTTTTTTTTAGTATGCAATTTTGATATTTTGGAAAAACCTTCTAGATTTTAGGGTTCCATTTTTTTCTTATTTGATTTCATCAATACTTGACGAATTGTCTGATTTCATTGTTACATGCCAAGGTTTCATCTCTGCTTATCCTCTCTCCCAAGTTCATCTTATTTCTCTGTTCCTAATATCATTTTTAACATTCTCATTATGCTATTTAACTTTTGTGTCCACATTGATGATGGTAGTTGTATCTTGATATTTTTTCCTTTTTATTGCAAATTTTTTTGTAGTTTTTTAAGATCTAGGGAGCAAAGAGATTCTTAAGGATGGTTGATTATTTATAAGCAATCTTTGTTGAAATTTTAACTTTATGTGCTTAATTTATTATGCTAATAGATTTTAAACATTGCTTTGTTAATAATATATACTTAATGTCTATTTTCTATTATTGATTAGCAACATATCTTAACAGAGGTCATCAAGATTATGGTTATGTAAAATTGAAATAATTGAACTTAACTATTTGGAGGTTATGACATTGAGCTACACTGAATCAAATATGTGCTTAATTGGGTATTTTTTTAATAATGTTGAATGATACTTGAATTATGGTAACACTTGTGAAGAAAAAAGAAGAAAATATGGTTATATTGCTTAACTTATTTTAAAAATTTGATTGAAGGACCTTTGAATGACTATTATCTCAAAAAAGGAAAAACAAATAAATAATGACACCATTTACAAAATCATCCTTTATTAATATCTTGAAAAGGGTAAAAAAATGACTATTTTCTCATAAAAAGACAATTACTTTGTAATTTTTAGGATTGCTAGCCTAAGTAATTGACAACTCCAATCTAATACCACTAATAAAAATACAAATACCAAAAAATATATATACATATGATGCATCTAAAAAGTAATGCATAGGGACAATTACCTTGTTATGGACTATTAATGACTTTCCAGTTTATGTAAAGTTATCAAGGTGGAGTACAAAGGGACAATTAGCTTGCTTGGTTGTAATTATAACACTTATTCTCATTTTTTGCATCATGACAAGAAAACTTGTTATATGGACCATCAAAGGTTTTTAGGTGAAAACCATGATTTAAGATTGGATAAAAAGTCTTTCAATAGTTGTATAGAGTTG
Organism: Kandelia obovata; assembly: GCA_021464305.1. Taxonomy (NCBI): domain Eukaryota; kingdom Viridiplantae; phylum Streptophyta; class Magnoliopsida; order Malpighiales; family Rhizophoraceae; genus Kandelia; species Kandelia obovata. Next base: position 5,663,378 of record CM038484.1, on the reverse strand, counting down.
AGAACTGCCCTTACTTATTCGATAGGATTTGAAATTGCATCAGAGTTGCCTAACTTTGATAATTAGTTTGGAAAGAAGCAAAAGAAGAATAATGACAACCTCTGGAATAAAAAATCTATATTCTTTTGTTTGCCTTATTGAAAAATTAATAAATTTCATCATAATTTAGATGTAAAGCATATAAAGAAGAATATTTGTGATATTGTTCTTAGGATATTATTAAACCTTCTTAGAAAAATGAAGGACTATAAAAAAGCTCGTTTTAATTTACAAGATATGAGCATATTGAAAGAGTTTTAACTTTCTTTCTCTCTCTCTCTCTCTGTTTTTTTTTTATGATGATGGTAAACATATTTTTCTATCTAAAGCATACTTTTCAATGGAATAAAAAAAATACTATGTTTTGTACTTTTATAAAAAATGCTAAATTACCTCATGGTTATGCATTTAATGTATCTAGATCTATTAATGATAAAGAGAAGAAAATTGTTGGGTATAACAATCATGATGATTATTTCTTAATGCATTATCTTTTTCAAGTTGTAGTAAGGAAAACAATATTGAACCATGATGTTATAGCCTTAATAAGATTGGGATCTTTTTTTAAACCTATATATAGTAAAGTTATAAAAGCACAAAATATGGATCATTTAAAAAATGAAATTAATGAAACACTTTGGCAATTAAAAATGAACTTTCCTTCAAGATTTTTTGATATAATGGTTCACTTGCCTATTAACTTAGTTGAAGAAATTATGCTTGGTGCACCTATTCATTGTCATTAGATGTTTAGGAAAGGAATTGATGCATTAAATACATATTTATGAAATAAAAGTCATCATGAAGATTCCATTATATGAGGGTATTTAGTTGAAGAGTGTTTGATATATATACATGATGGAGTACATACTTAATTTACAAGGCATAAAAACAATTTGATAGTGTAATGAAAGAAAAAATACCTTTATTTTCAAGTAAAGGTTATATGATATATGGTGAAGGGAAAAGAAAGGGCATCTCTCTTACTTTGTATATTGTCTCTTTAAAACAAGCACGTAAATATATGTTGTTCAATTGTGGAAATAAAGAATTTGAGAGATATATTAAGTAAGCTAAGTTTAACTTTGAATTTTCTTTTCATTGTCTTCTCTAAAACGCCTAATTTATTACTCATATTAATATCTTTATTGTAGATAGTATAAGGAATTAATGAGTGGCCAACAAAAGAAAAGATTGATAAAAACACAAAATCATAGTCAAGATTTTGCATCTTAATCTCAAAATCAAATTGCAAATAAAAAGGTTCCTTATATTAGGTAGTTATTTATAAGTCCTAATGCAATAAAAAAATAATTTATTAGGTATTATATTAATGATCATAGATTTCACACTAGAAAACGTGATGCGAGATGTAAAATACAAAATAATGGTATTAATCTAACAACATTAACGAATAGTTTTGCAAGCTTTAAGGATCAAAATCCTATGGTAAGAGAAGTGAGTTATTATGGTGTAATAACCAAAATTATTAAACTAGATCATTGGAGTCAATTTTATGTTGTTTTGTTTAGATGTGATCAGTTTCAAAGGAGAATGATAATTATGAACTTACATATGTCAACACTAACAAATTATGCTACCTAAATGATCCTTTTATGCCAGTATCCCAAGTTTACCAAGTTTTCTATGTAGAGGATCCAATAAAGAAAGACTTTTATTATATGACACAAAGGATTCCTCTACATCAATTTGATCTTGCTAAGCAAGACAATCAAAACATCCAAGATATATTCTAAAGAAAGCCAAATGAATCTAGACAAAATGTAAGAGCCTTTAATAATAATGAATAATCTATTTGGGTAAGAGAACATATGCTAAGTATTGTAGTAGAGCTCTAAACAAATGCTCTACAATTTGAGAAAGATAGAGATCAATTGAATGATGATTCAAATTTTGATGACACACTTTAGGATTGGATGGATGTTATTGATCAAAGATAGTATATTTATATTTATATGTTTTCAACCAATTTATATTTATTAGATTATCATTAAAATATTATTTGTGTTAAAGGTTTGTATGATTTATCTAATTTGGGAAAAACTTAATTAGTAATAGCACATAAGAACAATTGGTGGTGTTAACTTTGATGTTGTTGTTGCTTTAAAGTTAGCTCATTTTTACCATTTATATCGTGATAGAAAACATGCTTTTAGTTCCTTTATTATTATTATTGTTATTGTTGTTGTTGTTATTATTATTATTATTATTATTATTATTATTATTATTATTGGTGTAAATAACCTTTGCCCTATAATATTTCATTTCTTATGTAAATGACAAAATATGATGGGAAAGAAGAAAACTAAAAGATAGATTGAGAAATCTAATCCAAGAGTTTTGGTAACTTCCTTCTTAAGTATCTTAAGAAAGTGATAGTTAATGGAAAAACAACAAATTTCAAAGGAAGAGCTACAAAGTAGGTAGCTAATGATAGAGAAAAATAGCATTCAAAGTGGAGAAGATGGGTAGCTAGTGAGAGGGGGAAAAACCATTCAAAGTGTACAAAATGGGCAACCATAAGTAAGAGGGACAAATGCCATTCAAAATAGATAATGTGGGATGCCACAAATGAGAGGGATAAATAACATTTAAAATGGACAAAGTGGTAACAACTTAGTAGGGGAATGAATTTGATTCCAAGTTTTTAAGGACTAAGGGAGAAACAATATTTGGGGAAGGAAAAACCAAGGGAACAACAAGAAGTAGAACAAAAGAATTCTCAAGGTAATTAAGAGGCATTTTTATACAGCTTTGAATTTGTGTGTCATTTTTTGTTTGATTATATTTTTCATGTACTAACATCATTTTAGGAAAAAGAAAAAAAAAAAGAAAAAAGATAAGGATCCATAATAATGAATATAGTACATGCTAGAAGTGAAGAAGAGAAAAAACTCATATTTCTTAATGCCAATAACCAACCTATAGGCCCTATTGATGAAACTTTAAATGAATTCAATAATTTTCTAGGCACATTGATTATAAATCCAAAATTGGCATTGTTAGCTATATTGAGCTAGCATAAGATGGTAGTAGTTGACAAAAGGAATGACTTGTGAAAGGTTGTAAAAGTAATATAAGAGGATTTTTTTTTCTTATCTTTAAATAGAATTTGTGATTACAACTTTATAATCAATTATTTTAGGACAAGTATTTGATTCCTAAAAAAGGTAGGAGATAAGCGATGAGTAGAATAGGAGCAAGCTAGAGGACTTATAAGTGTAAATTGAAGAGAGAAAACTACACAAAGTACAAGGAAAGATTGATAAAATGTTGTTCAAATATACTTTTTGATCAATTTAAAGGCCTCTTTAAATTTTAAAACTCTAAAAAAGTACCTATTAAATTTATCAAACCACTTATTGAAATTTTTATTTAAATTGAAGTTACCATGCTCTTTAAAATCTATATGGTGTAATTTTAAATGGTTATATTTATTTTTTTCTATTACTTTCCTACCTAGGTTCAATTTGTTTTTGTTTTTATATTTAACGAACTTGTCTTATATGTTGAATGCCACATTTATTATTGAAAATGTACTCATGTTGTGCTATGTTGATTTTAGAGATGCATTTAAAGTTTGAAGAATCTTGAAAAGGAGCTTGATGAAATCCTCCTTTTCTTTTAGCCTTTTTCTTGAGATTAAAGAATTAATATAGTATTTTTCAAGGTTTGGAAAATTTTTGGACTTCATTGTAGTTTTTGGCATTTATAATAATGGTTAATACAAAAAAATAAATTATCAACTTTACGTTATTCACAAATCTAGCATTAACTTTAAATAGTAACAATTTATCCTTTGTAAAATTTTTTAGGTAACAAATCTAGCACATTGTCACATTCCATTGATAGAATTTGTTTGACTTGATGATGTGGAAAAGGCATTAATGTAGGGAGACATTAGCAGTTGACTAGGTGCCACATAAGTGCTAAAATAAAATAACTAGTGTGAGAGGGAGACAATGGATCAAAACCTTAAAAAATTGAAAGATTATTAGGGGGAAAGAAGGAGAAAGTGACAACATGCTAAGAATTGCAACTAGTTGGTTAGTTGAAAGTGGGGGAAAGAGATAAAGTTGTATGATATAAAGAGGGAGATAAGGAGAAAAACTTTGAATTATAAGAGAATGTGGTCCCTAACAATAGTTTTTGATACCTATCTTCAAGACAAACACTAGTCCATAAGAAACAAAAGTCGAAGGAAACGTTATTTCATTTATTTAGGTATATGACGTGATGAAAGATAATTTATTTATTTATTCCTTTATATATTTTTATGCATATTTAAGCTAATTAGCATATGTTTTGTGATTTAGGTATGCTTTAGAGAAGTTTTGAGAATTTGTGCTTCTAGTAAGCAAAATTTCAACATTTCTTCTTTTTTACATTTGTCACATATTGTGGGCTTTTTATTAACTTAAAGGTCTAAATTGAAAAAGCGATCTTCAAAGAAATTGTAGTAGACAAATCAAATTTTCCAAATTGGAAACTTAAATTTAAATTTGAGTTTGTTTGGACTTAAGACATTGTGTTAAAGACAAGACATAAAATTAAAGTTTAACTCTTAATTGGAGAAGGATTCCAATTTAAACATTGAGTATTTAAATGGTATAGCTTAAGCCTTAGACATCCAAATTAGACAATTCAAAAGCCTAAATTGAATTCCACATTCAGACCTACAATTTTTAAGAAGATATCAAGCCTAAATTAGTTGTTTAATGGTCCAAAAATAACTGAGAAGTTGTTGTCAAGTCCGTCATGAGCTAGATTAATTCAGTCTCAATTTTTAGTTCATAAATTAGGTTTTGGACATTTGTTTTGAATAAAACTGAATGCGTTGAAAGGCTAAAGAGGAATAATATAATTTTTATAAAGATTGTAAACTTTAATTCATACTATATCTTTTTGATAATTAACTTAAAACTCATTATAAAGATTTTATCATAAATAAGGAAATAAGTTTATTGTAATTTCAAGAATTAAAAAGACTTTTTTATAGTGTTGTAGGATTTTCTTGTGTCTACTATATATATTCTATAAGATATAAATAAGGAACTTTTTAGCTACTGAGAGGAGGGAGAAGAGAGAGGAGACAAATATATAAGAAGGGTAGTAAACATAACTTTAGTAGGAATTCATTTTTTTTTAGTATGTGTAGTTAGGATTTTTCAACAATATTAGGAAATTTTAAAATGTTTGGTATTTAAATAAAATAAATTATTTTGTTGTATTGTTTTCCTTTTTTTATTGGAATTCTTTGAGTTATTCTAATTAAATTGTTGAATGATTTTTGGTTCAATTAATTGTGTTAAGCTTGCTAAATTTATTAAACAATGGTTGATTCTTAATCATCGAATAACAATTAACAATAAAGGATTATGGTTAATTTTTTTGTCTTATTGTTATAAATAACTTAACAAAAGTTAAAAAGTTTGAATTAACCTATTTTTCAAATTCTTAAGGCAACCAATATATAACACTAAAGAACTTATTCTAAAAATATAATGGTTAGAGTTTAAGTGGAGAGCTTGTTTTGCTTAGTGAATATCAAAGGGAGAATTTGAATAACAAAGCTTGTTATCTAGGGTTAATAGTTCTAACAAAAAGAAAATAACATTATAGATAATTAAAAGTATCAAATATCATAATTGCGAATTAACATTGTAACTGGAATTTTGTTAATTGATATTTCTATAAATTATTTTATTTAATCAAGTCATTTCTTTTAATTATTGTAGAGTCAGAATCAATGTTACCTCCTTATTCATATTAATGACTCTAGGTGTTAATTATTTAGCATTGATTTAATAACACTAATTATATAATTGACATTTATTTACATTATCTATTATTACATGATAAAGAGTAAAGTTTTTAAATTATTTTTTGTAGTCTTAATGATAGCTACCATCGTGACCCTTAGTTAAGCTATTATTTATTAAGACTTTAAAAGTTATGAAAGTGAACTTGGTTGAAGTTAGATAAGGGTTTTTTTTTTTGTTAATCTAATAATCATGAATGACATTTTTTATAGCGCATATTGCAAAATATGAAACTAAAACAATTGTTTGTCAGATTAGGGCTATCATTGTTAATTTAATAATTTAATAGTAAGTTTTGAAAGTGAAATTAGGGTTTGCAGTTATTTTAATAATTAAGTATGAAATTATTTACTAAGCACAATTTGGCTTTTGATATCAAAATTAAAATTTGTCGAATGAAGCTTTTTTTTTAAAACAAAATTAATAATCAAGGAAGAAATTTATTAACATAAAACTATTAAATATTTTAATCTTATCTCTATAATATGTTGAGTAAATAATTTGTAAAGCCAACATTGCGATCTTATGTTTTATTCTATTATGTATGGATAATTGTCCTTATGTTGAAGATCAAAGTTACTATTCAATATTTTAAAACATTGATTAACTTGATAATTTATCATGGTGAGATCATGGAACTCAAATCTAGGATGCAATATGTTGGTGGAGAACATAAAGTGCTTAAAGCTAGTGGTATAAAGCACATATCCATGTTAAACATAGAAGTTATAGTAAAAATGCACAGATAAAACCATAATGTTTATTACATATACAAGTTTTCATATGAAACAATTGAGAATTTTAAGTAGAACCCTAGATATGTCATTGATGATGATGTTGATGAAAATGGTTAAATGAGGTGGATGAGGCACAAGTAGTTGGTAATGCTCTACCATTGTGTTTTGATGGTGAAGTTAAAATTGTATTTCAAGATTAGGGAGTGGATATGGACAAAGGTATGGGAGAGACTATAGAAATAAAGGTAAGTGAAGAGACATGAAATAAGGATTATAAACATAATGTTGAATATAAAGAGGTACATGGGATAATCACACAATCTTGTGAATATGTTGCCACTAACTATGCTAAGAAAGTGCAGTAAGCAATAGAAGGAGATAATGTGAATAAGAAAGAGTTTATGACACATGAAGAACCTATTACATAAGTGATATACCCTAACATGATCAATGGTATGATGACAATGCTAAAAGTGATGTGACAAAAGAAAGACATGTAAATAAAAATGATCTTAACTTTATTCTTATATACGAGAGTGACATTAATAATGAGATCAAGGACAATAATTTATTGATAGATGACAAAAAGTATATGAATGCAAGGAAGAAAAAATATGGGAATGAGGAACAAGAGAGTAAGTGGCTATGATGCATATGTTGAACTAAGATATCATATACCTTAAAGGCCAATAAACACAACTTAAAAAGACATGCATTGTATTGATAAGCAGTTTGGATGGTAGAATGAATATGAGAACTTTGATGATGAGGTAGAGACCCCTATAACAAGTGAAAAAGATGATATAAATGTTAATCATTAGAGGATGAAAATAAGAAAGAGGTAAAGTGAATGAGCCAACTAGATAGCTTACCACCAAGGAGAAGGATTAAACAACACATTGATATTATTCCTAGAGCTCTCATTTCCAACAAGTAGTGTACAAAAGCAATCCTAAGGAGACAAAGGATCTTCAGAGGCAAGTTGAAGAGTTCATGAAGAAGGGTCATGTAAGAAAGAGCATAAGCTCATGTGTAGTGCCAATGTTACTTATGCCAAAGAAAGATAGGTCTTAGAGGATGAATGTTAATTGCAAAACTATCAACAAAATAACAATTAGGTATTAATATCCTATAACTAGACTTAATGATATGCTTGATGAATTACGTGGTGCTTGTTACTTCTCTAAAATTAATCTTAGGAGTGAGTACCATTAAGTAGGATAAGGGAAGGTGATGAGTGAAAAACTACATTCAAGACTAAGCATAATTTGTATGAATGGTTAGTTATACCATTTGGTTTAACTAATAAACCTAGAATTTTTATAAAATTAATAAAACATGTTTCAAGACCTTTCCTAAGAAAATTTGTTGTGACTTATTTTAATGACATATTAATATATAGTAGGAATTTAGAAGAGTAAATTAAATATTTGCATTATGTGCTTGATGTGTTGAAAAAAGAGGAATTGTATGTCAATTTGAACAACTGTGATTTTTGCAAAGATCATGTCATTTTCTTAAGTTATATTATGTATGCTCATAGTATAGAGGTTGATAAAAAGAAGATTAAAATTATCCAAGAATGACTTACACCTACGAGTGTGAGCAATGTGAAGAGTTTTCATGGTTTAACTAACTTTTATAAGAGGTTTATTAAGGATTTTAGTACTATAACTACACCATTAATTAAGGTCATTAAAAAAGAGTTCTTTTGATTTTCTTAAATCTAAGTTCTTTAATGCACCACTTCTTATTTTGCCTGATTTTTCTAAAACCTTTGAAATTGCATGTGATGCATTGAGCATTGGGATTAAAGGAGTTCTCACGCAATAGAAATGACCTATTGTATTTTTTAGTGAGAAGTTGAGTAGGGCAACATTGAATTATCCAATGTATGATAAAAAAAAAATGTATGCATTTGTTAGGATTTTAGAAATATAGTAGCATTACCTTTAACCTAAAAAGTTTGTAATTTATACTAATCATAAGTTTTTAAAATACTTGAAAAGGCAAGTAAATTGAATAGGAGACATGCAAAATCAGTTAAGTTTATTGAAACTTTTCCTTTTGTGATTTAATACAAATTAGGTAAGAAAAATATTGTTACTGATGCATTGCATATAAGCATACATTAATTAGCACTTTGAGTGTTAAGTTGTTGGAGTTTAAGCACATTATTGATTTGTATGCTAATGATGTTGATTTGATAACGTATATGTTATATGTAAGAAAACTACTTTTGGTAAGTTTTACATACATGAAAGGTATTTGTTTAAAGAGAATAAGTTTTATATTTCTTAAGGGTCTATAAGAGCATTACTTATGAAAGAAGTTTAAAGGGGTGGTTTAATAGGATACTTTAACATTGCAAAGACTTTTGATGTTTTGAATGAACATTTCTTTTGGCCACATATGAAAAGGAATCTTAAGAGTGTTTATGTCACGTGTATTACATGTAAACAAGTTAAGTGTAAAGTTTTGTCTCATGGTAAGTATATACCCTTAAAAATTTCTCGTGAACCATTGGATTGACATTTATACAAATTTTATTCTTGGATTACCTAGATCCAAGAAAGGTCGTGATTGTATTTTTTTTATAATTGGTAGGTTCTCAAAGATGGTGTATTTCATTACTTATACAAAAATAGATAATGTCACACACATTGCAAACTTATTTTTCAGAGAGATTGTTCACCTACATGGAATGTCAATGAGTATTGTGTTGTTGTTTGTAAGAATTCTAAAACATAGGAAGAATGTTTATCTTTTGTGAACTTTTCCTATAATCATGTTGTTTATAGTACTATAAGTTATTCTCATTTTAAGCTTGTTTATAATTTTAACTCATTATCTTATTTGGATTTAGTGTCATTGCTCATACAGGATAGGTTTAATTTAAATGGAAAAAAGAAAACTAAAGTAGTTAGGTAACTTCATGATAAAGCTAAGTTTAACATTGAGAGGAAAACCAAATAGTAGAAAACACAAGCCAATAAAGGGCATAAGCATATCACTTTTGAACCTAGTGATTAAGTTTGGGTACATTTGCAGAAAGACGACTTTCATATGCAAAGAAAATCAAAATTGTAACCAAAGGGAGATGATCTTTATCGAGGGGTGGCAAGAATCAATGATAATGTATATAAACTTGACTTACTAGGTGATTATAATGAAAGTGTAACATTTAATGTTTCTAACTTTTCTCCTTTTGTCTTTGATGATATAGATACTAATTTGAAGAAAAATCATTTTGAGGAGAGATGAAATGATGAAGCCCATATTATGCTAGCTTAAGTTAACGAGAGAGTCAATGATTTCTCCAACCTTGGGGGAACAATGATGAGAGTAAGGGCAAAGAAAATAAAGGAAGTATTCAATAACTTATTATGCAACATTTATTTACACGAATCTGCTAGACATAAATTAAGGATGATGGAAGTTTCACCGAAACTTACAAATGTGTCATTTATGGAGAGATATAAAAGTCATGACTTTAGGAAGGAAGTTGGAGCTAGTAGCATGCATTTGGACATTGAATAGGTTATTTTCATAAATTTTAATTTCTATATAGTGGATTGGATGAATTTCATGAATAAGTTCATCTTAGTGACTTCAGTGTTACTAAGTTATTTAGCTAATAACAAATAATTAATTAAGGTTTTGGATCATTAACATATAAAAAAAAAATGGCTGGATGGGGGGAAAAAATCTTTTATGAATGAAAGAGTTATTTTTTCTAATTTTTTGAAAATTAATTATAAACTTTCATAGTTAAATATATTGGTTTAATAGATTTATATTTTTTAATATTGTTGTTGCTAAGAGTAGCATCCGAATTTTATGTTTTTGGTTCTTAGTTATTTTACAATCGCTAAGTCAAAACTTCAATTTGTTAACTTGTTTTAGAATAATTATATACTAATATTGTCGTTGAGTTATGTTTGTATATAATCAAATTTCATATTAAAAATAGTCTATTACTAAATTTTCAATGAATATGTCAACCTTATTGTATAGGATATTAGGATTTTTATAAAGAGGAATTTTGATAACTATAAATAACCATATGCATCAAAAGACAATAAAAAATGAAGATAAGAGAATCAAGAAGAGAGATTAACCTCCTAGTTGAATAGCCGAGTAGCAGCTAGATGAGATAGACCTCCTAGTTGAATGGCCGAGTAGCCGCTAGATTTTCATGTATCTGGTCTTTTTTATTGTTCCCCAAGTTATGGAGAGCACCCAAATCTGCCAAGATCTTCCAAAATCTCATTGTATGAGAAAGGACCTGAAGGTTGCCATGGAGAATCTCAAAATCTTGTATATTTTTAATGAGAAAGGAAAAGAAGAAACTAAAAATTAATGAAGCAATAATGAAGTAGTACAAAAAATTGTATGATTCAGGAAGTTGATCAGACCCGCCTAGTCAGATTCAATGGTAATTATAAGAAACTACACACTCATAGAAAGAAAGACTAGGGAAAGGATAAGAAAGTCACACGTCTGTTAGGGAGCTTAATTGATTATCTTTGACAACTGGAATTCCTGTGCATAGATTCAAACCGGTTTGTAAAAGGTTGTACAAATCTGGTACAGAAATACCTCTACCAGAGGCTCTTTGCATTTGATATCCAAGTACTATTGCATCTCGCAATCTTCTAGTTCCACAGGGCTACACCAGAAAGAAAAATGATTTTTAATAGACATGAGTCCTAAAGAGAAGAATAAATTGCTCTTGAGAGCAACATGGGCAAGAGCGCTAGATTCTTCAACCATGGGTAGTTTTCTAGTGGACCATATATGAGACATGTTACAAATTTTCAAGAGCAGTCAGTATCTGTGACGAGTGGCCGGGTGCATGAAAAAGAGTGAATGGCTGCTCAAAACTATAATGTTGGCCAACAAGGAGAGTGCAATAAGATTGCTCCACAATGGATGACCTTAAATGTCAACAAGGTTGGCGAGACTAGCATAACAAGAGAAATGTGTTTTTTAGTTCTACCAGTAAAATGGAGGAAACTACAGTTTGGGCCTGAACTGTGAAGAAGAAAAATGGTTACTTGAGCCTACAAAGGGATGACAATAGTATGCATGAATATCTAAAGGATTACTTTCAAATACCAATGGGCCGATAACCGACATTCTACACTATAGTGTTTGTGCACAACAATCTCACAATAGTGAATACAAAATGGGCATAGGTGGCTTATGATGATTACCGGCCACAAACAAAGCTGAGAACTGATGGAAAAGAAAATTGACCTAGTCAAAAGGGAAATTTTTCCAAGAGTTGTTTCCTACAATATGCCAGCAGCGACCTGAAAAATGGTAAAAGAAAATGAACCAATGGCCGAACTAGCCAGAGAAGGCTCTCAAACCATTTTACAAGCACGCTATATTGACTAACAATACAGTTTTCAGGAAAAATATTGAATGAAATGTTTTCAGGGCAGCATGAATTAAGTTACATGCTTGGCACTTGTTTACATAGTGACTTGAATTGTAAATGAAGAGTAAAATATGTTGTTAAAATGTTGCTTAAATATTTCTAGTTGCATTGTTGTTCCTATAAGTGGGAACAACAGTGTTTACTATGAACAAATAAAATGGCGTGAATTGAAACCTAGTTTAGTTCTAGCACAACAGAAAGTTAACAGCAGATGTCCCATTAGTTAAACAAAATTTGGTGGTCTGTAATGGTGTTCTAGTTGTTTCCACAAGAGAAAATACATAAGTGTATGGGCAGGCTCTCACATGCTTGCATATGACTATAAATAACAGTTGTCAAAGGATATGCTTATTGTTGTCATCATAGCATGAAATCAGAATTTTGCTCATTGGAATGAAATACTGGCTGCCACAAGATGTTTATGAATTTTATTGAATTCCCCATTTAACTTAATAGAAATGGCTTAGGCTCGACGGCACAAATTGTCTTTATTGAAATCCTAGTGAGTTGGGGCGAGTGTCAGAAAGCCTAGTGTAGGTCAACTCAAATGGAATGGAGATATTCATGAAAAACTCTGTAACAGCCGCTAGTACATAGAACACTCACTAATGAGACAAGGTGATTTGTTACTCTTTAAAGCCACGAACTTCCATGTTCATGAAAGTACAGTATGATTCAATTCAACAGTATAACTCTCTAGTCCTTCTGAACTGAACGAAAAAGTGCTTAAAGGTGGCCAAAAGAAAAGAAGCGAAAAAGGGCGTGGTGATGGGTAGGAATGAATAAACTATTGGCTTTTTATCAAATTTATTCTTTCCCTAGAGATGAAACTAAGTTTTTTTTTTCTTTTTCTTTTTATTAAGTCTTCACATATGTGCTAAGTTACTGTGCATTAGAGCTATCAAAATGAAGAAAATATGAGTTACTAAACCCATAAATGAGCAACATTTGTTGAAGGCATACCTCACCATCGTTGGTACCTCCATCATAGCACGGTTTCAAGCTGACAGCTTGCATCCAGTGACCAAATCTCTTCTAACCATTTCAACGCCTCTTTGGTAATGCTGGTATTAGAAAAAGTGCAAAATACATTACATGATCAGAAGCTTAAAACCACAGGCTTCATATTTAGACAAATTGCACACCAAATTAGATGTAGCCAATTCCACCTCAAGCATATTTCTTAAAAATGGTTCTTCATTGAAGTAATCTCTTTGCACAAATACAAATGGCGCCTTGTGAGCCAGTGCTTCACTAATTGTACCATATCCAATTTTTTCTAGAATAGCAAGTGCAATCTAGGTTCCAAGTCATGTTTCCATTATTTTGGCTAGTCAGCTAAAAAAATAGACAACTAGAGTACCAAGCATGCAATTTGAGGCTACTATGAGATCAGGTGTATAAACATCTTTTGGAAGCTTAATAAAATTAAGGGGAAGCTCCTGATCATCTGAAGCATTACAGACTTTTGCACAAGAGAATTGGGTTAGAAATGTGAACAAGTCTGGCTCACTTGGGCCTAAATGATTAATAAACCATAAATTCATAATTAAATACCAAGACATCATAATTCAAACTCATGATAAAGGCTATGATAATCATATAAAAAAACCATTATACCTACAAATTTAAACTAGTAGATGAAATTTAGAATATGAATCATATATTATACTTCAATGTGATAATAATAATAATAATAATAGTCATATTTGCTCAACATACAAAACATGTCCAACTGAATGGTAAAGACTCCTCCTTTTAACTTCCAACTAGCTGATTGAAAGTGGCAAGTAATAGTGTAAAATATGGTCAAAGAAGTCATAAGAACTAAAGCCAAAGATTCTTCTTTCTAAATAGATATCAGTCTACATAAATTGGAAAATCAACAACTACTTGTCAAAAAAATTTCCGTGGTCTTAGCTTTTCCAAATCATTTTTCATGGCTACCTTAGGGAAAGATAGAGAGCCTTTGCCCCTTATATGATAAGATTCTCTAATTTACGTAATATGGTAAAATTTCTTAATTTACATGATTTTACATAATTTTATTATTTTCATATTAATATATTGTTAATGGTTATATATACGTGCAAAGTTTATGACTTAAAGATTTTAAGGAATAAAAATTTACTCAAACTTTATTAGCTATTTAGAAGTTGACTCCCTCGAATAATTACAAGAGACCAATCTCCTTAAAACGATCAATCTTTTATTTTACAATTTTTCTTTTCAAATTCCTAGTCTCTCATCATTTGGTATTGTAGTGGCCTTTTTAGAACTTTACTTTTGCTCCAACTCCCAAAAAAAAAAAAAATATTTTATGTCTCTTACCCAACACCAAAAGAAAAATCTTGGTATTATCGATTTGCAGTCCTACACCATATTTTTAAATAACTCATTAGATTCTGACACCAAAACATCTCATTTTGAAGAATTCATGTATCTAATACAAAAGTCTTTTAAAAGACTTGAATAAGCGATCTTAACTCTGACAAACAATTAGTCAAGAAACAATACTTCTAAGTCTTCCAATAAATATAAAGCATCATGAGAATCCTCTAGAGGCATTGACGACAACTATACATCACCACGTCTAAAGGTAGAGTTTCCTCGTTGGAACGAAAGTGACCCTGTAGGATGGATTTTTAGGGCTGAAAAATACTTTCGTTTCCACCATACCCCAGAGCAATCTAAGGTGGAAATTGCTTCTATTCAGTTAAAAGGTGATGTTATCCAGTGGTACGATTGGTTTAAAACTTGTGTTGGAGTTCCAACTTGGGCTGACTTCACCAAAGGCCTTATGGTGCGTTTTGGGTCATCGAAATATCACAATGTTGATGGAGAGCTTGCAAAAATTTGTCAAACATCAACCATCTTAGAGTATCAAAGTTGTTTCAAGCATCTCGCCAACCGAGCAAAAGAGTGGTCAAAAAGACAACTAGTATGCACTTGTATCAAAGGACTTATTCTTAAGATTCAACAGGAAATTAAAGTTCATCAACCTCGAAAAATGGTAGCAGTCATCTCCTTTGCTCGTCTACAGGAAAATTTAGGTTCAAAAAATTGTCATCCTATTATTAAAGGAGTTGTTAGCAAATTTGAAGATAAAAATAGTAATATATTATAAATTGTTTCACTAATCCTAGACATTTGACTCAAGAGCAATTGAAAGAAAGGATGACAAAAGGACTATGGCGGCACTATGATGAAAAGTGACATAAAGAGCATCGATATAAACAAAGGAGGAGCCGGTTGAGAAAGATAATAAGATTGATGATGATTACATTTATCCTGAGTATGATAATATCTGTATTGAATACACTGACGAGTCTGCAGTTCATGCTTTGGCGGAATATTCTAATCCCCAAACTATAAAAATTAATGGGTTTCTTGAAGGATGACAAGTAATGGTATTAGCTGATTCAGGAAGTACCAACAATTTTATGGATGAAAGAATTGCCAAAAAACTTGTTTTTCCAATTGAGGACCTTGACAAGTTTGCGATAAAAGTGGCTAATGGTAGAAATCTAATATGTCGAGCCAAGTGTACATAGGTAAAACTCCTATTACAAGGTCAAACGGTTTACGTTGACCTCTTTTTACTACCTTTGGAAGATTATGAGATTGTTTTTAGTATTGATTGGTTAAAAACTCTGGGAGATATTACCTAAAATTTCTCTAGACTAACAATGAAATTTCAGTTAAATGAGCATACGGTGGAGTTATGAGGAAGGCAAGGTGACAAAATTACTACTATTACCAGTCATCGAATGGAGAAAGTTCTTTACAAGGTAGGATAGGGATTCTCTGTGCAGCTATATAATGCAAAAGAAACCGACTCCTATTCCCCAAAGGGAAGGGATGTCAATATATTGCTAACTAAATTATTCGATTTATTTGCAAAATCTAGGAGTCTACCCCTAAAAAGGACACATTATCATCATATTTCTTTATTGCTGAGGAATACGCTAACTAATGTTAGACCATATCGCTATCCATATTTCTATAAGAGAGAAATTGAGAGGATTGTAAAGAAAATGTTGGAAACAAGCATCATCTGACCCAATACTAGTCCCTACTCTTCTCCTATTCTCCTGTTAAAAAAGAAAGATGAGTCTTGGAGAATGTGTGTGGACTACTAAGCACTTAACCACATTATTGTAAAGGATAAATATCCTATTTCAGTTGTCGATGAATTATTGGATGAATTGGGAGGTGCCTAGCTATTCACCAACCTTGATTTAAGATCGGGTTATCATCAAATCTGAGTCCATGAGGAGGATATCTAGAAAACAACTTTCGAAACACATGATGACCATTACAAATTCTTGGTTATGCCTTTTGGGCTTTCCAATGCTCCTTCCACATTTCAGAACTTAATGAATGATATATTCCAGTCATACTTGTGTAAGTTTGTCCTAATATTTTTTTTATGATATTCTAATGTATAGTCCATCTCTAAATGCTTATTTATCACACTTACGCATCGTGTTCACTATTCTTTGTGAGCATTTATTATTTGTCAAAAAGTCAAAATGTAGTTTTGCTAACCAAACAGTGGAATATCTTGGCAATATTATTTTCAAGAAAGGGATAGCTGTTGATCCTTCTAAAATGCAAACGATGTTAGATTGGCCAGTTCCAAAAACTATTAAGGCATTACATGGCTTTTTGGGATTAATAGACTATCACCACAAGTTTATTCGTAATTATGGTAAAATTAGTGCCAACTTAACAAATCTATTGAAAAAGGATGTATTCAAATGGAGTGATGAAGCAGAGACATTTGCTCGCTTCAAACAATCCATGATGACTACTCTAATTTTTGTCTTACCTAATTTTAGTAAGATATTTATTATTGAATCTGATGCTTCTAGAGTTGGAATTGGGGTAATGTTAATGCAAGAGGGGCGTCCTATAGTCTTTACTAGTAAGGCTCTCTCACCAAAATATTTCAGTATGTCTGTTTATGACAAGGAGATGTTAATAGTTGTCCATGTTGTTACCAAGTGGTGTTCTTACTTGATTAGACAAAGTTTTTAAATTCAAACAAATCGCAAAAGTTTGAAATATTTGTTGGAACAATGGATCTCTTTTATGGAGAAACATAAGTGGATGTCTAAATTGTTGGGATATGACTATGAGATCATCTATAAGAAAGGAAATGAGAATCTTATTGCTAACGCATTATCTTGCATTCTAGAGCATGTTGAGTTAATAGCAATCTCTATTTCTACTTGTGATAACCTGACCCAAGTTAGAGATGAGTAGAGGAATGATTCTGAAACTCGAGAAATCATTCAAAAATTACAAAAGGATCTTGGTTCAATTGCCCATTATTCTTAGGATTCTACAAACTTGCATTACAAAGGCAGGATAGTAGTTATTGCTAATTTTACTAATAATGACATACTTTTACAAGAATTTCATGCTTCTCCAGTTGCAAGACATTCAGGATTTCTTCGCACCTATAAGTGCCTTTGTAATGAGTTTTACTAGAAGGGTATGAAGAAGGAAATCAAAAGATTTGTTTCTAAATGTGACATTTGCCAACGTCATAAAAGTGAATCAATGGCGTACCATAGTTTTCTTTAACCTTTGCCTATCCTAGAAGAAGTTTGGAGTGATATCTCCATAGATTTTATTGAGGGACTTCTATTATCCCAAGGTAAAACAACTATTTTTGTTGTTGTGGATCGATTGACTAAATATGCTCATTTTTTGTACTTTTAATTATCCTTGTACCATCACTATTGTTGCTCGAGTTTTCATTGAGAATATTATGAAGCTACACGGGGTTCCTAGATCCATTATTAGTGATCACGATAAAGTCTTCACTTGTAATTTTTGGAATGAGTTATTTTGTTTGCAAGGAACACAATTGAAAATGAGCTCTGCTTACCACCCACAAACAGATGGGTAAATTAAAGTTGTTAATAGGTGTTTAGAGAATTACCTTCATTGTAGATAAAGACTTGTAGGATCGCGACAAGTTACTTCGACTTCGTAAGGACAATCTTGTCATAGCCCAAGCCTAAATGAAGAAGTATAGTGACACACATTACACTGAACATGAGTTCACCGTAGGTGACTAGGTTTATCTGAGACTTCAACTATATCGACAGTTATCTGTTACTGTTTGCTTATCAGTAAAATTATCAGCTCGCTTCTTTGGGCCATTTTAAATCCTTGAACGCATTGGTCCTGTTGCTTATCATTTGGACTTACCAGCAGAGTCTAAAATTCATTATATTTTTCATGTCTCATGTTTGAAGAAAAAGTTAGGAGAACATGAGACAATACAAGGCCAGCTACCAAACATTATTCTTATAGGAGAGGTTAAGATTCAACCATAAGTCATATTATATCGTTGTATCGTCAAGCATGAAAATCGAGCTATCACTCAAATTCTTGTTCAATGGTCTACTCTCCCCCATTAAGGAAGCAATTTAGGAATTTTACCACTCTTTTGCAAAGTGATTTTCAGAGTTCCTCATTACTCATCCTTGAGGACAAAGCTATTTTAAAGGGTAGGAGGATGATAAGAGTTCCTAATTTACGTGATATGATAGGATTCCTTAATTTACGTGATTTTTCATACTTTTATTATTTTCATATTAACAGATCGTTAATCATCATATATACGTGTAAAGTCTATGTCTTAAGGATTTCAAGCAATAACAATTTATTCAAGCATTAATTATAAATATGTGTTCTAGTATATTGCCCTTAATATGTTGAAGCATCAATTTTAATTTTTTAGTCATTCAATCTGAATTGTTGCATAAAGAACATAAGTCAAATAAAGGAATAGGTCAACCTAATATGTAAGGCTTGCCCTAATTTTTAGAAAGGAAACAACGAGGGTAATGCATAAATGAGAGAACCAAGGATACTAGTATCTATTGCACATATAAAGGAAGCAACTAAAATTAAATACTGAGAACTAGAGCAAAGCAGCAGAAAGTAGTATAAGACAATCCCCTTAGCCCATTCAAGTTAGGGATACCAGAAAGCTCCATGTCAAGCACGAGGTTATGTGAAGGAAGTCATCAGAAAAGGAAACCATTAAGAGAGGTTGTTGAAGTTGTTGGATCCGTTGTAATAACTTATGGCGTTACACCAACTAGGATGAACAGTTGAGATTGAGAAGTAGGAAGACAATATTAAGTGATTCGTTAGGAATTAATAAAATTTTGTGTTGTGATAATCATTGAGGGAAAAAATAAGAAGCAGTCACGTGTATAAATAAATAGTAATGATTCATTATAAACAAAGTAACGACTATTGAAATTCTTATTCTTTGTCTAAAACATTTTGTTTTCTCTATCTTTCCTCTCTCAGGATTTGTAGCACTTGGGACAAATGAGATGTACGTTTCTCTAGTGTGGGGCTATAAACCAGAATATCATAAAAAAAAGAACCAAAACAAACTTCCTGAGAATCCTTCCAAATACACAATTCATCAATACTTGAAATGTAGCTGAGACGTTGGTAAGACCAAAAGCCATTACTTTAAATTCAAAATGGCCATGGTGGGTTTTAAAGGCAGTTTTTGGGATGTCCTCCTCCTTTATTTTGATTCGATGGTATCCTACCCTCAAATCAATCTTTAAGAATACAACAGCCTCATGTAGCTCATCTAGTAGGTCATCTATGATAAGAATTGGAAACTTATCTTTCACTGTCAAGGCACTGAGCTGCCTGTAGTCCACACAAAACCTCCAAGTTCCATCCTTTTTCTTAACTAGGAGCATAAGAGATACAAAAGGACTAGTGCTTGGTTGAATAATAGATGATTTTAGCATTTCCCTAATTAACCTCTTTATTTCATCCTTTTAATAATGTAGATACCTGTAGGGTTTTAAATTTACTAGTTGTGCATCATTCTTTAGAGGTATGGCATGGTCATGAGACCTCTTTGATGGAATTCCTACAAGCTCCCTAAATACATCCTTATAGGTGTCGAAGACTTTTTGTACAATTTCAGTTGTCTCCTTCTATTCTTAAGCTATTTATCCTTTCTTCTCACTTTGCTCCTTAAAAGTGATAGAACAAAGGTGTGCTTGGACCTTATCTCTATCTTTTTTAATTAGTTTCTACAATTGAACCCTATTGATCATCTTTAAGGTGGCCCCCGCTTGTTTGTTGTTCCCAAGATCTCCATTGCTTTTCCTTCCTTCACAAAGGACAACTTACGATGTTTAAAATCCATAAGTATAAGGTTAAACTTTCCCAGCCAATCCACCCCTAATACCACATCTAAGGATCCTAAATTTATGATTTCAACATCAGCCTTAAATAGTTGCCCTTGCATTATCCATTTTAGATCATAAAGTTTCTCCTTACTTGTTACTTTTTACCCATCTCCTACTATGATCACTAAAGGGTGTGATGGAAACAAAAGGTAGGAAATCTCTTTAGCTAAAGATGAATTTAAGAAGCTATGTACACTTCTTGAATCAATCAATATCATTATATTTTTGTTGTCAATTTGTCCTTTTCACATGTATAATGTTCAATCTTATAACTCTTGTTAACACATAAATGGAAATAAATCCTTGTAACCTATTGATGTAACTTGACATGAAATATTCTTCTATCAAATGTGGATTAACACTCTTCATTAGTGCCTTAAATTCTCTAAACTTCTCTTGGTACTCTCGCATTGACCCATCTTATGTAAATTTGTTTAATTCCTACACACATTTGAGAACTTACTAGTTTCAAACCACATACACAGGTCATTTACAAACATCTCCCAAGTAATCTCCTCTTGATCCGCAAGCCATCCTTTATATCACAATTTTTCATGCTCCCCTAAGTACATAGCAATCACCTCTACTCTATCCTCTAGTGGCATATTACACAAACGGAAATAATGATTGCATTTCATAATCCACTCCTTAGGGTTTGCTCCTTCAAACTAGGGCAAAGAGACTCAAGGGTTCATGCAAACATTTCCTTCCTTAAATCCATCTGTCTCACTTCCTTTCCTGTAAATTTTTCTGTCAATTTCTTTTGGTAAGGACATAATTCCAAGTTGCTACCTTAAGTTTTGATTTCCATTTCCAATCTTAAAATCAATAGAATTGGGCAATTCCACTGTCTTACCATTATCAGGGTGAGATTGTCCAGTGTCCTTACCTCGATAAAAGACTTTCTGTGAAAATGGCTCCAAACGACCTCCTCTGGCTTACTTTTTCTTTCCATAATGAACAGATTTCACCGAGCAGAAGTGCATATGGACCAAAAATTATGCAGCTGAAAATGGGTTGCTTATTCTGAACAATTCACTCCTTCCAAAATCAAAGGGCTTTTATGCTTGCTTGGAAGAGTTAAGGGACACCACTGCATCATCAAAACAGACCATGAGAGTCTCAAATTTTTGTTACGACAACCCTGACATAATTATGTGCAACAAAAAGAGGTCACTAACCTGTTAAGGTTGGACTACAACATTTGTTATTAGAAAGGGCCCACCAACAAGGTAGCTAATGTCTTATCTAAACAAGGAAAGGAAGTGTAGGAAGGAAGGGAAAGCTGCTATGTTTTATCAACCTCAGTGCCTATGCGAACTAAAGATGTGTTTTCAAGTTATGAGACAGACCCAATAGCTGAGGAACTCATTCCCTCCCTGAACCTTGCTGCACACTCAAAACCCCTCTTCTCACTGTCAAATGGCCTATTAAGGTATAAAGGGAGGATCTACTTGCAAAGTAAAGGAAATTTAAGAATTCAAATGATTCAAAAATTTCCACAACTCTACATAGGAGGGCCACTCTAGCAACAAATAGACCTATTAACACCTTAAGAAGTGCTTCTATTGGCCAGGAATGAAGAAAGAAGTACATGAAGTTATCAAGAATTGTGAGATCTGTCAAAGGTGCAAGGGCAAGAACATCAAACATCTAGGGTTTTTGTAGCCCTTAGTTGTCCCTACTCAGGCCTACTAAGATATCAGTGTGGATCTTGTGGAGGGATTACCTAAGTCAAAAGGCAAGGAAGTCATATTTGTGGTCATTGATAATTTCAGTAAACATGTCCATTTTCTGGGGCTCAGCCATCCACTATTTACTTAAGGAGTAGCTAAGTGTTTATGGAGAACATATTCAAGCTCCATGGGATGTCTAAAATAATTGTATCTGACAAGGACAAGATTTTCCTCAATCTATTCTAGCAAGAACTCTTCAAGTTATTGGGCGTGAAGCTACAAATAAATACTGCTTATCACCCTCAGTCCAATGGACAAAGAGAGAGGCTTAATCAATGTGTTGAAGCATATCTACGCTGCATGACATTCCATAACCCAAGTCAGTGGCATAGGCAGCTTCATTTGGCTGAATGGTGGTACAATAGTAGGCACCAATCCTCTTTGAGAATGACACCTTTCCAGGCATGGTATGGATACCTTCCACCACAAATCACAAACCAGCCCTTACAAGAGTCCAGGGTGGTAACAGCAGAACAATGGATTCAGTAAAGGCAATATATCAGTGGACTGCTAAGAAAACAGCTCCTTAAGGTGCAGAACAAAATGAAGCAAATAACAGATAAGAATAGATTCGAGAGAGTCTTTCAGGTAAGGGATTAGATGTACTTAAAGCTTAAACCCTACAGGCAGGTTTCAATAGCAGTCAAGAGAAACTTGAAACTGACGTCCAAGTTTTATGGGCTGTTTCAGATATTGGAAAAAATTGGGGAGGTGGCATATAAGCTGCAACTGCCAACCACAGTTACCATTCATCCCGTTTTTCACGTGTCCCTCTTGAAGTTCTCAATGGATCAGCCATGACAACTCATGTTACAGCTGCCAATAATGGGAAAAGAAGGGCAGCCATTAGCAAAGTTAATTGCAGTGCTAGAACAAAAGATAGTGAAATGTCAGAACAAAGTTGTTCCCCAGGTGTTAGTACAATGGTCAAACTTAGCGTTTTCAGTTGCAACATGGGAGGATTGGTCCTTCCTTAAAGCACAATTTCTAAAATTCCAGCCTTGAGGACGAGACTTGAAGTGGAGGGTAACGTCAAGCATGAGGCTCTTTGAAGGAAGTCACCGCAAAAGGAAACTGCCGAGAGAGATTGTTGAAGTTGTTATATCTATTGTAACGGCTGACGGTGTTACAATGCTTAGGAAGATGAACGGTTGAGATTGAGAAGTAGGAAGATGGCATTAAGTGATCCGTTAGGAAATAGTAAAACGGTGCGTTTTGATAATCATTGAGAGCGAAAATAAGGAGGAGTCCGTTAGGAAATAGTCTCGCAATTCTGTTGTGAAATCTAATCGTCGCTAACTCTAAATCACCGGCGGGGCATGACACTCCACCACACAAATCAGGCTTTGAGGAGTACAATACAAAAAAAACTCACAAAATCATATTGAAGAAACTAAAGGTAATGCCTACCTGACCACCAAAATTGAAAATTAAAAGCTTCGTATCATCCCCCGACGCCAAGCTCCTTCCTCACCTGTGGCACCACGTAAAAGTTAATTGTAAACTGAAGATTATCTTCACCTGTATCCATAGACCAAAAATTAATCTTTTATAATAAACTATAAGCTTGTCTAGATTTATGTGCTCTTCTCACAACAAGAGGTACATCAATAACATCACGGAAAGCTGGCACTGCGCCAAAATAACGAAAAGAATTCATGCGTTCAATCCAACTGGATGTGCATTCACAAGACCGTGGAGAATTAAAAATAACAAGAACGTTACGATAGGAGACTGAATAACGCACAATATATAGAGCCCTTACCTATCCTTTAAGGAGCGATGAGCAAAACAAGGAATTAATGGAGAAGGGAAAAAAAAAAAAAAAAAAGTCAGAGAAATGTTCTTGCACAAACATACTTGGACAATACCCTGGCAAACGGATTAGAAATTCACAAATGAGAATAATCCTTGGCGATCTGCAATCAAACAACAAAGTTTAGCACGATGACTAGTCTCTAACAACCCTCGGAGATATGTAAAATGTAACAAGTAGAACTGCAGTCATTTTAACTGACAAAATACGTTAAGAAAGAAGTTTTGCAGGGCCCTAGATCAGCGGAACAAGTGAAATTATAGCTTCCGGAGCAACATATGGTATGGATGGTGTGTATATCTCCTGTGGAATGATCTGTCAAAGTAGAGGTCAAATCTAAATTATCACTTCCCTTCAATTGGTTACATGGCGTGGTGAATCAGCAACATATCCAACTCAATGTGCTTCTATTTCTACATCAGGAAACATGTCAAAAGGAGCTCCTGATTAGAAACATGGCACGCTGTTAGCCTAAAAGATCTCTAGCACAACATCATGAGGCTATTGATTCTGAAAAATTAAAAAGAACCTGCAAAACAATGGAGTGATGATAAAATCCAGCATCTACCATGTACTTTGCAAATAAAAAGTCACAACTACCAAAAGTTTCACGTGTGAGAAAAAATATACTTTTATAAATGCAAAGTTTTGTTAAGCAGAATTCAGGAAGTCTGGAAAGAAAATAGCACGATGTTTACATATTGCTTCAGAATCAACAAGAGTATAGAGGCTATTGAGCTCGATAGCTATGCTTTGCAACTGATACAGACCTCAAAACTAATTTGTTCCCTTTTGCTTGGACGTCCATATGATTTTCCAAACTCAAACTTTCACAAAGTTGCTTCGCCTTATAGATCCATGTTCGGTTTCTTGTTTTTAATGCTATTATGGACTCTCAACTACAATGTTTTCTGTTAATCATTCCCATCAGTGACTATTAGTCGAGCCAAAGAAAGAGGAAACTTAATGGTTTATAACTGCTAAAATAGCTTTGAAGCAAATTTAGATAAGTTCCCAGAACGTAGGATTTAATAGTGTTGGGACAAAATTGTATCACATAGAAAAGCAACAGTTGAGAAGAAAGGCTTTATGTTGAAATTGGACAAAAGAGACTAACTGAAATTGGTGACACAAACAGAAGGAATCCCAGCACCATGAGCTGCACCTCAGACAATAGGAACAACATCTGAAACCTGTTTTCACATAGACATGAAATTATGAATTCATGCCATTCATGAAATAAGCAAACAGTTCTAAAGGACAGGAACCATAGACACCAGTAAAAAGCAAGAAGAAGTGAAGCAGATAACATCAAAAGCATTAATTTCCACTAAATCTGCTTTAATAGACTTCGGCCACTCTACTTCCCTTTCTAAAGTAGAATCTCGGGGAATCACTGCTGTCTAGGAATACTAAATCAAAAAGATTTAGTAAACAAAAATAAATTAAAAACCTGGCAGGAAAGATGCCAAGACGATGAATTCACATGAACTTGATGAATGAAACTTTTATTGTTATGATCCCCACGACACAAGTAACTTTTCCATGGAGCATGCACCATAACTTTTCCAAGGAGGCAAGACAATCAACTGTCAGAGCATCCAGTTGAACAGTTTCAGAGTCCAGCAGCTCCTGCACTAATGCAAAGTACATCATAAGGATCATGCTTCCGAACTTTCGAAAGTTGCTATGGTTAAATTCACTTGGTAGGGCAAGATAATCTTCAAAAGTCAATGAAATATGGAGTAAAAAATTTTTACCACCTTTTTTTTTTTTTCTTTAATCTAACCACAAAGAAGTGACTCAGAACATGTATTACATGAAATCAGAAGCAATTTCCTCAACCTCTTGGGTGCCCAAATTTATATTCATCAAAGACCCCCGAGCCTGAGGAGATCTTGAAGGGCAACAAATCAAGGTTATTTTCCCTTAGGGGCAAAACCAAAATCAAAAGAGGCTACGAAGGCCTCAAACTCATTCCATTCGGAGTTAGAGAATTTTGAATTCTACTTTCTCAATAGAATGAGACAATTAATTTGTCAAGGATCGCCAATCATCATCACAACCATACAACTTTATTGGATGACTGAAATAGCAGAACTTTAGAGGGACATCCTAGTCTCATGGAGACAATATAAAGCATAAACCCACACCAAATCTACGTATTGCAGAGGATGGTGAAGACCACGTCAATGTAAAGACAACCAAGATTGTGAAATGGGCGTATATAAACATGAAAGAGAAGTTAGAATGGGATAACCTTTCAAAGGACGTGTCTAGGTGATGGTGTTTCGTAAGTGTAAACTAACAGAATAAATTAAAACAAAATGAACTCATAGTAAAATTATTGTATTGTTACGTCTATCTTTAACATAAAAAATAAAATAAAAGGAAAATAATTATGTGGAAAAATATGAATATGACTGAAAAAACATTTATAAGAAGTTTGATTATCCATAATAGCAGAGGGAACTTGATTGATTATACAAATAACAGTAAGAACAACTTCTTCCTAAAAACACTCAGGAAGAAAAGATAATCTGAGCAAATTGTGAATATATATTCCGCAAGTCAAATTTTTAAGCATTAAGCAAATCCAACTATATCAAGAAAAGTCATCAACAAATATAACAAAATATTTTAAAACTCTCGAATCTGGAATAGGAGAAAGACCCTAAACATCAGAGTGAATCAAATGAAAAGAAACATATGATTCAGAATTACTATCATTAAATCACAAAGTAAAATAAACAATCAATTTGTTCTTGTTGAATATGTCCTAGCAAGTCTTTAGTAATTAGATGATTCAAACACTGAAAGGAAACATGACTTAGATGAGGGTATCATGTTTCAAATGTAACCGTGACACTATAAACAGATTGACTTGATAGGAGATGAAGAGAAGTGAACTCAAATAATTAGCCATCTTTACGCCCTGTCCCAAAGATCTATCTCATCTTTGAATTCTACATAAAACAACCATAATTTAAAAAATAAAAAAGTCTAAGATCATAAACTTGATTGATAAAAATTAGATTAAATGACAATTTTGGTACTAAAAAGGTATTTGGTAATATAAGATTAAATGTAGACATAGTACCAACATGACTAACAAACATAGAGGAATGGTCAGTATATATATAATGGGTGCATAAGAAATTGATTACTTAGTTTTAAACAACAATGATACAAAACTCATATGATTGCAACAAGTAGAGTCAAAATACTAAGAAGAATTAATACCTGGTGTGATGGACAAGGAAAAGGTTTTAGGATTAGCATATTAGGAAGAAAGGAGTGCCTATTTGAAAGTATTTAAATCAATTTCACCAAAAAGAGTACTAAGATCAGATTTAGAAGAAAATGCACATGTGGAATCCTTAGTGACTGCAGCTATAAAGGAGAAAGACATATATTGTTATTGTCCAAACCTTTGTTTAAAATCCTTTTTTGATGGCCTGATTGTACATTTAGCTAGCTAATGGTTGGGTTGTTTGTAATAATTATAGTTGCCCTTCCTTAGAGGATGAGAAAGTGTATGACCTACAATAGCCAAGACAATGTCATTGGAACGATGAGATTTTAGTGTAGCCAACATAGTTCCTTCATATATAAGTTTAGCAATAACTATTTCCATTTTAGGAAATGGATCACAATGCAACAAAGATTCACAGGCTAGTTCAAATTCTAAATGAAGAGACAATAGAAGTTTCATTACATTCATACAATTCTATTGTTGAGCATACAACTTAGCATATCGTGGATCATGTCATTTTCAAATAAAGGTAGCAAGTTGATCCCAAATAGCCTATAACTGTGAAAGAAAATCGAAAATAAATTGTATGGGTTCATGTTTTTAGGTGTTGTAATTAGCCAAGTAATTGAAACTAATAAGTAACATTAGATGTGGAATAACGTTTAGCAAGCATATCCAAAATTTCTTTTTCATTTTCAAAATACTCAAAATATCGTTTTATTGTTAGTTTACATATATATAGTAGAACCATGTGAGAATCCGATTATTTTTACAATCTCATTCTTCTAATCATTCCTTGTATTTCTCAGTATCCTCCTTATGTTTCTTTGTTGGTTTAACAATATCACCTGTGATGTAACACCATAACTTGTTGTCTCATAAAAATCTAGATATTTTTTAAGTTCATAAAATATAGTTAGTCTCATCAAATGAAATGATGATGGATTTAACAATATCAAGTTTATCCATAATACTATAAATAGACAAAAGTGTGAAGACATGAAAAAAAAAATTATGTTAGGCAAAACAAATCCCAAAAATGAGATAAACACACCAAAAAAAAACTCTTGGAACCAATCTAAACCGATTAAATAAAAAATAAACTAAAAGTGACTAAACTAGCCTTATGGAGTAAACTAAACAAGTTCAAGTCAACCAAACAGCAAAACCTGTGGTGGCATGTAAGAGTGTGTGGTCACTAGAGAGTGGTCTTGATAAGAAAAGAAAACAAGAAAAAAAATTAAACAAAGAATATCTCTGGTAATATGATAGAATAAACTAAAAATAAAATAAAATGACAGTAAAATTATTGTATTGTTGAGTCTATTTTTGATGTACATATAAAGACTTTATTTATAAAACTATAGATACAAAAATAAAAAGAAAATAATTATGTAAAAATATTTAATAGAATATACAATCTTAATTTTGGTAACACAATATTTAATAAACATCAATTTTAATTTTAATAATACAATATTTGACTAACATAAACAAAATCAAGAGCTGCAGTGACCTCATGAACAATGTGTATGGGGAAAACTAGATGATGAATAATCTGCACATTAATTATGACAACCATGTATCAAAGGAAAAAAAAATTGCAAGTTTGTCAAAAAGAAATAACATTGTTGATTACAAGAAACGAAAAGTGAAAAAAGCAAGGGGTGGGAGGCAATCTCTCCTCGTATGCTTATTGTAAATTAATATAAAATAAAACAATGTTGTTGACTTTGGGGAATAGAAGGAAACGAAGCAAGCATGAAAGACAATCCCATATCATAAATAATAAATTTGCAACCAAAAAAGAAAAAGAAAAAGTTCTTCAACTAGAAAAAATAAAAAGAAAAGTAACCATTGTCGTCTTTAATTTAAGTAAAATTTGGGAACCCATGAGATGAATAATAAATCTGATGCTAGATTTTGAATAAATTTAGAAATTGATCAGGCAGGAGGTTGAATAATGAAGAATTACCCTCTAGCTTAATTAATCATAAGTGGTAGAGCAACACACCAAGAAAGAAGGAGAGAGAGCAGAAGAAGAAGAGAGGAGAGAGAAGTGAATGATGACAGTTTTACCAAGCAATTGTAATTTGGTAATACACATTGTTCACTAGGTCAAAATTGAAATAATATAATACCAGGCGGTAAAATGGAAATACAGGGATAATAAGGTTAAACTAAAAATAACAAAAAATAATAAGAAGAAAGTAAAGAAGAAATAGAGGAGAGCCATCAACCCTAACTCCGGTCACTAGCCCTGGCGTGACCCCAAGTGACCACATGTCATCCAACCTTTTTTTTCTGCAACAAACTCCCTTCCTTAAGTACCTTTGTCCTTAAGGGTGCAGCTTGGGTGCTTCTTCTAAAGATTATAAAGATATTCCCAGGTAGGAGTAATGTTGCTAGACCATTGAATTGACACTTGAGTGGTGACTTTGTTCCCTCGTTTTGCAATCCGGCGATCCAAGATGGCTAAAGGAATAGCTTTGGTCAAGAAGTCTAGCATCTCGTGAGGCAGCTCTAGTGTATAATCTTAAATGTGAATAAGTTTTTCCTTGAGTTGAGATATATGAAAAATTATGTGGATCTTTGTCTCTGGAGGAAAGGCCAAATGGTAGGCCACCTTACCTACCTTAGCAAGAACCTAATAAGGACCAAAGTATCTAGCAGCGAGTTTTTGAGAGGGGCATTATATTAGAGAATGTCGATGATAAAGTTGGAGTTTTAAGAAGACATAGTCTCCCACCTAGAATTCCTTGTCTAACCAGTGCTTGTCTGCTTGTTGCTTTATATGGTTCTATGCTCACTTGAGATAGTGTTGTAACAGACGAATGGTAGCTTCCCTGAGACAGAGTTGCTTATGAATCGAGACAACCTTGGAATCATCAGGAATATAAGGCAAGTGAATGAAGGGAGGGTAGCCATATAAGGCGTCAAATGGTGTGGTATGAATGCTAGAGTGGAAGTAAGTGTTGTACCACCACTCCACCAATGGCAACCATGAATTCTAATGATGAGGATGAGCACAAGTGGCACACCAAAGATACATTTCCAAGCATTGATTAATGACCTTCATTTGTCGGTCACAATGAGGATAATATGTCGTTAAGAAATTTAGATGGACACCTTAGAGATGAAAGAGTTCCTACCAGAATTGGCTCATGAAAATTAAATCCTATTCACTGACAAGTTGCTTCAGTAAACCATGCAGTTTAAAGACATTGTCCACGACGGTTTAAGCAATTGTATTTCCTGTGAAGGGATAAGTCAAGGCAATGAAATAGCTATACTTACTAAGACGGCTAACGACCACCAGAATGGTATCCCTCCCTACACTACATGGCAACCCATCAATGAAGTCTAGGGTGATGCTCTGCCACAGCCCCTTAAGAACAAGAAGGGGTTGTAAAAGTCGGAGAGAGGTAGCATGATCAAACTTGCAGTGTTGATAAACATCACATTCTCAAAAGTAATTACCAACATCCCAATTAACTCCTTACCAAAAGAACAAGCAACTTACCTTCCAGATTGTATCATGGATTCCTTTGTGTTCGTCATTGACACCTTCATGCCAAGTGGAAATGATGGAACAACGCAACTCGGGGTCAGCTCCAACAACCAACTAGCCTCTCCATTTCAACAACCCATCGTTAAATTCATAAGGGGTCTTGCTTAACTATCTTTGTTGTAACTTAATGATTAAAGATGTCAAATCTTTATCCTTTTTCTAAGATTGTTTAATATTTCACAGAGATAACAGTTTGTAAAAGCTCGTTGCATCCAAGTTGTGAAAGGGCATTGATAGCAACATTCTCCTTTCCTTGTCGATAACAAATCTCATAGTCAAAACAGAACAACTTTGACAACCATTCAAATTGTCCCGAGGTCGAAAGTTTTTGACTCAACAAGTGCTTCAAGCTATGATGGTTTGTTCAAGTATTGAAATGCTAGTCTAGAAGGTAGTGTTTCCACATGGTCACTGCATGCATAATGGCTAGCATCTCCCACTTATAGATAAAGAAATACTGATGGCAAGGGGCAAATACCTTGCTAATGTAGGCGATAGAATGTCCAACTCGAGAGAGAATTGCACTTATGCCTATACCATAAGTGTTTGTTTCAACAGTAAATTCATGCGAAAATTAGGCAAGGCTAAGAGTCCTTCTTGAATAATAGGTTTAAAGGATGGGTAACTATGGCATAACCGTGAATGAAACGCTGATAGTAACCAGTGAGGCCTAGGAATTCCCACAGCTACCGGAGATTGTTAGGTGTGGCCTAGCACATCATTGCCTCAATTTTCTTAGAATCTATTGCAACCCCAACCATTGAGATGACGTGCCCCAGTTACTCAACTTCCTTCTGAGTGAAAAAACGTTTGGTATTTCTTGCATAGAGCTTGTTCTGGCACAATAGTTGAAGGGTTTGGTGCAAATGCTGAAGGTGCTCAACCCAACTTTTGCTGTCATGGAGGATGTCGTCGAAGAAGACAAACAAATTTTTTAAGAAAGGGTTGAAAAATGTCATTCATCAAATTTTAAAAAGTTGATAGTGCACTTGTTAATCTAAATGAAAGCACCAGAAATTGATAATGGTCATCATGGGCTTTGAACATCGTCTTATGTACATCAGTTGGGTGCATCTAAATTTGGTGGTAGCCTGATCGAAGATCTAATTAGGGAAACAGGACAACTCATCCCAACTCGTCAATGAGTGGAATTGAAAACTTGTCATTAAGTGTAATGTTGTTCAATGGCTTGAAATCAACACAAAACCACCATGATCTGTTTGTCTTCTTCAACAAAACAACAGGGGAAGAGAACATGTGGAATGAGAGATCTCTTGCATATGGAATTCACCAATGGTGATCCAACACTGTGCAGGATGTGTCTCCTTTCTCAGGCGGTGAATTCCATACGCCAAGAGTTTGAAGTTCCAACATATGTCCCCTAACATCTCCAACCATTAGACTGCTAAAACCAAATCGAAACTCCCCAATGGAAGAATGTACACATTAAAGAAAAACAAGTTACCCTGCAGTTCCCATTGGAATCGATGAGAGACCCTAGTGCATTCAACACGACCTCCATCAGCTACCCTGACACTTAAGTCAAACGCTGGTTCGAGCAAACATCTTACCTTCCTGGCAACATCAAAATCTAAGAAGTTATGGGTACTTCTAGAATCGATGAAGGTGTGAAGAACCTTAAAGGAGATGTAGACTATAACACGCATGATTCAATAAGAATCGGTACTAACTCCGGTCATCGCACACATAGAGATAAATACCAACTCCTCCTCATTTTGTTTTGCGTTGTATGAATCTTGTACCTCATGATCAGCCTCCCCGACATCGTCCCTCACTTCCATTAGGAAGAGATTCCTCTGCTGGCATTTATGTCCACGTTCATTTCTCATCAAATTCAACATTGCTCCTTATTCTTGAATTTTAAGGCAACCATGACTCCTTCCTATGGTCACTATGTCAAGAGGTGTAAACAACGGTAGTAATAACAAATCCACTGGTTTTTGAGGACACCACATTGACCCCTTTAAGCGGAGTGGGTAATAGGGGAGAGAGTTTTGTTACAGATTTAGCTTATTGATGTAATGCTACCATCATGGCTTCTTGCAACGTAATAAGGGAAAATGCATCTTGAAGTCTCTTAGGTATAAACATACACACCGGATGTTGGATCTCCTGTTTTAAGCCACTTAAGAAAATGTTGATAGCGTATTCCTCCGAGAGGTCCACCCGACTGAGTAGAACATCAAATTGGTTCTATAACATAATAGCCTTGTTTTAAGGCTCAATAGTTCTAACATCAAATCGTCAAAAGGCCTTAAGGCCAAAACAAAAGAAAATTAATTGCACGAACTCAACCCATCTCATGGATACAGTTGAAGGGTTTTAACTTCACTTGGATTTCGTACCACTGTAACCCAACGTCATCGAGATGATTGAAAAAACTATCTTCACTCTTGCTTCATCAAGTGTGCTGTCAAGATTGAAGAAATTTTCACAACGATACAATGAATTTTGCGAGTCATCTCCATAAAATTAAGGAAATTCCACCTTAAGTCCTCTATTTGTATAACGAGAGTGATCTGAATCATTAGTTGGTGAAAATATTCCCGTTTTTTATACTAATGACGACAGTGTCGTACTTCCCGGTTAGCTCCCGGATCATTGTTGGGCGGATTGATTCCTTGTGCTTTTTGTAGTGATCAACAGTTTTGCTATGTTCTATCATGGTGATACTTATCGAGATAAGATCGGTAGCTCTGATACCAAATAATGCTAGATTTCGAATAAATCTAGAAATTGATTAGGTAAGAGGTTAAATAATGAAAAATCACCCTTAAGCTTGACTAATCACAAGTGGTAGAGCAATACACCCAAAAAGGAGAAAAAAAAAAGAAAGAAGAAGAAGAGAGGAGAGAAAAGTGAATGAGGACGGTTTTACTAAACAATTGTAATTTGGTAATTCACACCATTCATACTTATCCAGCGCATTCCCCTAATTCTATATATATATATATATATATATAAACTAAAGTCAGTTACAAAGATTTTAAAAATTATTAGATCAAAATTGAAATAACTTGACGGATGGCAAAACAAAAATACTGAGATAATGAGGTGAAACTAAAAATAACAATAAAAATTAATAATAATAATAATAACAAAAATGTAAAGAAGAAACATAGGAAATGCATGGACCCAAAAGACAAAAAAAAAACAAAAAAAAAAAAAAAAGAAAGGAGAGAAAGACCAGGAAAAAACATAATGATGAAAAGAAGAAAAAAAAAAAGTGACGGTTAAAGAGGAACCAAAAAGGAAGGAAAATCCAAGAATACTCATTTATTCCACTATTTATAATTAGAGCAGCCTAGGCCACTGTTATATTCACAGCAACTCACTGAAAGCCCACACTTATCTATTTTATTTTTTTAATTATTATTATTTTAATGATATTTTAAATTGAATCCAGTTGAATTTTTCTTTTTTTTTTCATTCCTCGTTTTTTTTTATTGAAATAAGTTCTTTTATTAGTATTATTTTCTTGGAGTACCCAAAAACATAAAATAAAATGCCAACACGGCAAATTAAGTTATTCTCATTAAACATGTTTAATTTTCATTCCTTGTCTTTTTTTTTTTAATTATTGAATTAAATTATCTTTTATATATTACACACTCTGATGCCATTGAAAAAAGCTGTTTCGGGGTGATATGTGTGCAAACTAACCTTACCGCATCGCATTGCAGGTAAGTCCTTAACTACTTGTTTCTATAGGCTCGTGCACTTTTGAGTTGCAAGTAACTCTTTGTTTCTATAGCCTTTGTCCAAAAACAGTAGATTGGAATATTTAGTTAATTTTCACACCCATTTTTGTTGTTATCTCGCACAACTCGGGGGGGAGCATGAGTGATGCATTTTTTAATCTACATGTTAAATTCTCCGTGGTGTGATTAAACCCATATAAAAGGGGCATTAAGACTTAACACCTTTTTAATTGTTGTAGAATACAATCTTTTGGAAGTTTCATACAAATGTTAAAAAATGGATATACAAATAGAGGTTTACGGCATGTGGCAAGTGAGACTGGTGTTAAATGTTTTATCAAGTAGCAACTGTGACATACTTAACAATCAGGTAGACGAATAATACTAACTTATTCACTAAGACATGAATTTTTTATCTCATAGTTAAATTGAAAGTTAGAATTCATTGTTCAAATAATTTGATTCCAAGTTTCTCACAAGCATTCAATTTGTACTGAGGTTATAGCGAGAGTTTGACTCTCACCTATCATTTTGTTGAAGTCTAGTAATTTAAATTTTATTCAATTCAATTTAAAAAGAGTCTGCTGTATAATAAAATAAAAATATTCTTTAATAAGAGAATAAAAAAATTAAATTTAAAATTTTTTATACATCTATACAAATATTTATGTATTTTTTTATAATAAAATGAATTATTTTTTGGATTAATAAATTTTGTATTTCTTGTCTGAATTTTTTAAGAGATTTGTGCGTTGAAACCCTAAGATTCCATATTTTATTAATATTATTAATATATTTGATTGAGAGTGAATCACTTGCTTAAAAAAACCCATTGTCATAACTGCTCGGTAACCAAATCCTTTTTTTAAGGATGCAAAGTTGTACATAGAGAATAATACTTTTTCACTATGGAATACATGTTATTAAAATGGCATACATTTGATGAAAAGTGGAATCCCAAGTCCTCACGACCTCGATCCACGTAACAGGAGCAAGCCATTACTCTACGACACACCATAGCATAAACCATTCTTTTCAAAATGCTGGGACTTGAAAAACCAATTCAAAGAAACGAAAGAAAAACCATACGGAGCACCATTTCCCATCCAAATTTATGTTTACTATTGGTCTATATAATCTCTCTTGATGTATTCATCCATAAAAGGATTTTAAATAAATAAATAAAAAGATTGAAATAACCCCCTGCCACTATCGTTAAGGACAACACGAATCACCAACGGGTAAACACAATGCAATACGACTCATCAAGCACCCTGTGAACTGCATTGTTCAGTGACTACTTGCATTTCAGGTTCAAAGGCGCGTTGATCTTCAATTCACCAGGCCTGGGCCCAACATCCTTCACGTACATATCTGATATCTCGATTACATGAACCTGAAACAGAGCAGAGAAGAAAATAATAATAATAATAACAAAAAAAAAAAAAGGGTATGTTGGGTCCAATATAACTTGAAATAATCCCCATAATGATGCCATTTGCTATTTGTTGCATTCCAATACAAAATGCAATGGGGAAGCAAAGTCTATCTTACCTAGCTGGATCCCATCGTTCGTGTACACGTGGAAGTCTTGATACGAGATTATACTTTCTTCTCTTATAAGTTCCCTTTTTTTTTTTTTTTTTTTTCTTTGTTCTATTCTATTTTAGCCTCTTTAATGGCAGGAAGATGATGAAGTTGACAGGGGAAAATACCCTCGCCAATGAGGGGGAGATCAAAGTGACAAAAGGCCAGAAAATAAAAAAAAAAAAAAGTTAGTGAATTTGGCAAAAATGGGGTAGTTGGACTTGTTGATGTGGTAGAGACGTTCAGTCGTACCCGTATGATTTATGATGATATCTAGTTAGATGTAGGTTTCACACTTTTTTTTGTCAAAAATGCCTTTATCCCTACAAAATTCGTAAGTATATTTCCTCCTAACCGATGCTGGGCAGGTTGTTCTGGACACCAACGCATATGAAAATTTGTCATATTTGCTACATACATTATTTATAAATAAATAAATAAAGACTATTGTTAACATTGCTTGCAAACATCCGCATCATTTGATGAAATGTTATCACATTGAAGACATAAAATTATTTGAAGTAACCCAAGCATTTTCTTTTTCTCCTAGGACTCATTGGTCTCTTGAATCTTGAAACGTTGTTTGGGTTTTAGGCCGAATGCGCAAAACACAAAATTCCAAAAAAAAAAAAAAAAAAAAAAGATATCAAAATTTAACTCTATAAACAAAAACAAAAAAATTGATAGATATATATTTAACATTAACAAAATGAAATACTTTCCTCCAAAACAAAAAGGGTTGAAATGGTCCAAAAGTGGACACCAAGGGGGGAGACAGCAACCAAGAGATGCGCGAATCACGGAATCCTCGCTTCTTTTGCCGCCCGTCCCCCCGGCGTTTTCTTGAAAAGAAAAAGAAAAAAAAAACATATTTCTTCTCTTATTAATACAAATAAATAAAATATTCTCTTGCTGGATACTGTAGTAACAACGCAGAAAGGAAGAAAAAAAAATAAAATATATATATATATATATATATATATATATATATATATATATACAAGAAAGGAAACATTCAAAACAAGACTATGTACCTACCTGCCTGCCCATCATCATTTGAAGACAAATTAAGGCGCATCACCGCCGGAGTTAAAAGTTTCTTCTTGCCTCCTTGTGAGTTTTTATTCTTTATGTATATATATACATTTCTGTCTTCCTTTTGTGCTTACTTGGATCCAAACAACTGGGTCAATTCATCACTTGTGAATCTGAGAAGGGAGAGAGGGGATCCACGAAAGGTGAAGTAACTAAGGGACTGTTTTCAAGGCAAATCTTCGATCTGTCTCTTTCTCAAGCCTCTCAGTTGTGCACGGTCAAAGTTTTCACATTTCTAAGATCTATTGAAGAGAGAGAGATCCAAATATTCACCATCTGGGAGGTGCAAAGGGAAGTTTGATCAAATCTTGGGAATGAAACAAAGAATGGAATGATCCAAGATCCAAATCAAAGCCAAAGGTGACTGTGCTCCAAATCCATAACTCATCTTCCCAACGTTTTTGTTATAAGAGAGAAATTCTTTTTCTTTTTCTTTCTCTTTCTCTTTTTTCCCAGAGAGAATATATAGATCACATATGCCATATATATATACATACTATTTGGGTATAGGTTGAAATTTCCTTGTTAAACATGAGCAACAAGAAACCATCTGTGAAGTTAGATGACCAGCAGATCGCAGAGCTCCGTGAAATATTTCGTTCTTTTGACCGGAACAACGATGGAAGCCTAACACAACTGGAGTTAGGCTCACTCCTGCGTTCATTAGGGCTGAAACCTAGCCCTGATCAGCTTGAAACCTTAATCCAAAAGGCAGACACAAACAGCAATGGTTTAGTGGAGTTCTCGGAGTTTATGGCTCTGGTGGCACCGGAGCTGCTGCCGGAGAATTCACCGTACAGCGACGAGCAGCTGAAGCAGCTGTTCAGGATGTTTGACAGAGATGGCAATGGGTTTATTACGGCGGCTGAGTTGGCACATTCCATGGCAAAGCTAGGGCATGCACTTACAGCAGAGGAGCTGACGGGGATGATCAAAGAGGCAGACACCGATGGGGATGGCAGAATTAGTTTTGAGGAGTTTGCTCAGGCAATCACATCGGCCGCCTTTGACAATTCTTGGGGTTGAAGCAATAGGGGGATGTCTCTTGGTATGAAAAATTTCCCCTTTTTGTTGCAATTACAATCTTGGAGGTACTGTTAATTTCTCTTAAGAGAACTTTTTTTTTAAAAAAAAAAAACGAATGATTTTCTAGGGGAAAGTCATGTTTTAGTTTGCTAAAGATCCTTATACTGTATGCACGGCCATTTTGAATCCTGTTATGGTTGTTGTTAACAGTTCTCTTGTATGCCAAATGTCCTTTTTTTTTTTTCTGAAAATGTTGCTTTCATCTTTAATATATATATATATATATTTATATTTTTTTTCAGAAATTTGTCAATAGACTGCAATTGAGGTTTGAACAGCAAATCAAAAGTCTTGAAAAAATGAAACCAAGCACCCTCTCAGTGACATTGGCTGTTGGGAAGGTTGTATGTTTCTGTAGATGGATGGCAGATGTCGTGATGTAAATTTTGACAGAAATCAGAGGTTTAATTTGCAGGCTATCTGGTGCAGGTAAGGTTGCATAAAAATATCTGAAAGGCAATCATTTCTGCATCTTCTGTGTCGGGAAAATGTTAGTGGCTAAAGTCAACTGACCATTGGCGCTTATTGACTTTTGCCCCCTGTTGTTTTGCGCTTTTTTTTTTTTTTTTTTTTTTTTTTTTTTTTTTTTTTTTTAGTGCTTGTCCAACTCCCACTTTAACCCAGCGTGGTTATGTGGATCAATGAGATGGAGAGCAATCAACTTAACACAACAAATGGAAATTCACTGCCGAATCTATCTACTGGCTATCTTTTTCTTTTTTTTTTTTTTTAAATCGTTCTACAAAATGAGAGACGACAATCAATTAAATCAAGGAAAATTTATATTGAAAATCCTAAATTTAGAAATTAATTATAAAATATTGATTAATATATTAAAAATTACAAAAAAATATATATTAAATTTTATATGCAATAAAAATAACAAGAAACATCTTCGATTAATTTGTTATTAATAATCATTAATTTAAATAATAAACATGCTATTACAAACGGCCAAAATAGACCAAAATGTCCATACGTACAAAACTAGCATATAAATAGACGTTGGACACTATTTTTCACGGACTAACAAACCAAAAAAGAAACAAAAGTTGCTCTCTCCTTCTTTCCAACTCTACAATCTTTCTCAGCCAACCAAAATATCTTAATCAAGATCCAGTTTTATGAATTTTGAAAGTTCTAAATTTAGAAACATTTAATGCAAATTATTCAAAAAAAGTGCATCAATTAAAACTTCTCAATTAGAAAGAAAAAAAATAAATAAATAAACCGCATTATTATTCTGAAAATAAAAATTGTAATGCAAGTTTCTATAAAATGATGGGTAAGACTAATTTCTACGAGTTTAGAATACTTATTTAAAACGGTTGCCTTTCAATACCATTAGATGCCAAGTTCATTAAAACTAAACCAGAACTTGAAAATAACACAAATTAGAAATTATTTTATCAGAACAATAAGCAAATTTAAAAAGAAATTGCAAAGAGAAAATATAAATTCAAATTTTATAAAATTTACAATACAATCAATTGAAATCTCGATAAGCTATGACTTGACCAACCTTCTTAGGTTTAAAATCTCTCTCTCCCAAATAGCTAAAAGAATAATAATTTCATAAATTTATTAAAAAAGAAACATTCATGTAAGTAATTTTTATTAAAACATTTATTATAAAGTGAAGATTTGCAACTTAAAATCAATCGAATATCAAATACACCTTAAATCAAAAGGTTGGGACACAACTTTCTCTTTTCTCATTAAATTTTCTTAGCATCCAAATAAGAATAAGCTCAACACCTGAAATTTTAAATCTATATCATCTATAATTAGAGAAAAAAAGGAACAAGAATGGCTCACACCATAAAACTCAAAAACTTAAAGCAAAATGGACAAGAAATTGCCATCAATTAGTAGAGCCAAAGCGCATCGATAATCAACCGCATGGTTAATAATGAGAAAAAACCTAAAATAAATAATAATAATAATAATTGAATAGAGAAAAAAAAATCAATTAATAATATTTTATTGTCAAAAATTCATCAAAAATCCTAAAATAATTAAGACAACTTCAAAATCGTAAATGAAAAATAAAATAACAAGTATTATATTTAAAAAAATTAGTTCTTAATCTCAATTTATCATTAAAAATTAATTATTATAAAATCGAAGAAAATCAGTACAAACATTTCTCGTTCCAATCAATATAAACTGAAATAATACATAAAAAGTTCGTCAACTTATTGTTTTTAGTCCCACAGACTTCACCGAGTTAAAAAAACAAACACAGATAGAGAGAGAGAGAGAGAGAGAGATTTTGTGAGGGTTAATTGAGACTTAGGGAAATCAAGAGGAAGCATTAGGATTAAAATGTTAAGTTTATGTCAATTTTAGCTTTTATTGAAAGGCATAAACGTTAGTCTTGAGATGCTTTTCGTAATTTCTCAAATATTAGCATTTTTTTTATATAATTAATCCATAAATTTAGGATGTTCGATGTAAATTTCCCTTAAATTAATCTTGCAGATGACTTTGTGAGAAGAAAAACGAGACGTGCAAGAATTTCCATACACGTAAGAGAGCCAAATCATACTTGGCAAAGAAAGAGGAAACCAACAACAGCCAGACCAATCACGTCTAGCACCACTCTTCAGAATTTTCAGGACATTATATGCTAAATTGGATATCAGCATTTGAGTTGCAGGATTGAATCATAGCCATAATAGAAAAAGTTAAATTCTCAATGTAGCAAATGATTTGCGCCCCCCCCCCCCTAAAAAAAAAAAAAAGAAAAGGTTTTGAAAGTTTCTTTGAACTGATAACTAGTTTGCTCTACTTAGCAAAACTTATTCACTAATGCTAAAGAGCTAAGTAGCAATGCCAACACAAGACCCACGCATCCCACTACCCGAGATTTCTATACAGTAAGATAGACAAATAAGAGTTAGATGTATACAATCTTATTACTATTTTCACAAAGAGAATCATGTGACAGAACACACTTGTTGCAACGGAATGCCATCGACACTTAGGTTGTAAAGCATGGGAAAGGGACACAAAATGTACATATGAATTCTTGTCTGAGGAGTTGCTTTCTATAAGTTCAAGGCTTAAACAAAGGAAGCACTGCTCCAAATCAATAAACCAATTATAAGGGAAATGACCATGGAATAGACAAATTTTGTTGAAAAATGTAATTGAGATATTATTGCTCAACATGACACTGTAAGCACCTTGGAAGAGTATGGTTAGAAGATGGACCAAAGCAAAATTCTAACACAACACACAGTTGATAACTTATAACAGAGGCGAGGAACTTTGATATCACAGTAGTGTCTAACATTAACATCTGCTCTGTTTTCATTAACATGCATCCACATTAAGAAAGCGACCAAGGTGAAAAGGGAGTGTTTGAAAAACTAAAATGTACAATCAATAGTAATGTGCATTCTTGTAGCATTATGCCTTTTTCTTCTTGGATTTAAGCATCACAAACCCAATAAACATGCATAAGAAGCAGAGAACTGCCACCCCAGCAAATACAGGTATCAATACGGCATACTCTTGTGGCAGGAAATACTGATGGATAAAGTGATCACTGTCTACAAATGGCTGTAAACCAACAAGGCGCAAGTTAATACTAAACCAGTTTATAAAATGTGGAAATCCAAACATTGTAATAGTGAACTAACCAATAAAATGACCCAGAAAGTGTAGTAGGTGAAAATGGATAAACTGATTAAAGATAAAAGAAATCCCAGGGCCCTGTCTGCTAATTCCATGCCTGCTACCAAAGCTGCTACTTCCTGCAAAAGCAAAAACCTGCTGTAAAATTCCAGAAGAAGGAGGTTGCAATTGCACATCACATACAAAAAAATAAAAATAAAAAAAAATAAAAATGGATAGAGATAAGGAAAAAAAAACGCATAGAAAAAGCAGAAATGATGGTCAAACTAAAGCTTAGAGGTCCCAAAAGTTAGGAAAGGAAGAGGAATACAACAACACATGGAAAAACAAATCTTGATCAATGGTGTCTTTATCAACTAAATGAAAACATTCTACAGTTGTGGGATGGACTGTGAGTTGTGAATGCTATTGTTAGAATTGCATGAGGATGAAGACTGAATTATCTCTACACTTAATGACCTATGAGACAATTTCAGCACTAGCATAGCATTGTTCTTCCTTTAATGGATTAGCAATAAAATACATGAGCATCCTCATCACTTGCATAAATAATCACCAATGCAAGAATATAAAAGTAGAAAATTTTGAACAAGAAAAACTTGGGAAATATGGAAACTAGAGCAAAAAGGAAACAATTATGCTATTAGCATCCATTGAATATAGACCAAACTTGCCTTACCAAGCCTAAGGACACACTCAAGTGGCATCATTATTAGAAAAAAATAAAACAGGTCCAGTCCTGGGCTTCAACAGGTGTTCAAGCATCAAGAAAGCTGTGATTTCATAAACAGCAATTGGATGATGACTACCATGTACCCTCTGATAATTTGGACAATAAATTCCAAATAACAAACTCCATTATTGCTTTATCCAAAAAATAAGGCAGTGGCACATTCTGGTTGAACACAAAACTGTCAACTCTGAAAAATTTCATCCTAGGCCAATGAATAGAAGCAAAATACTGACCAAATTGTATCAAATTCAGTTTGTTTAAAACAAGCATAGAATCTTGGTGCATCACCTCATAATTGCCAACTGTACAAACCATTATTAATCTGGATCTAAAATATTACTCGGCAGAACAAACTATTGTTGCCTAAATTTACAGCATAATGTGATGCAGGCTTCATTCACAGCTCCAATTCAACAAGAACTTTGTCAATCATGGTACAGATAGCAACTTGCAAAAGTTATTTATACTTTATTTTACTTTTCAGGTTGAACACATCTTTCAACACATCAAACAGCATGGTTATCAAAACAAAAATGCAGTTATATGTTTCTAACTGTGAAAGACACTGGAATACTTGGTATACACATTTATGTCCAATTTTCAAGCAAATCTATATTCAACATGAACAAAAAATATGAAATCCACCCACGCCTCAAGACACCAAAACTCATTTGACTATCACCAAGTAACAAGATGGAACAGAGTCTACTCATTAACCATGAGAACTGCAAACAACTTTTTGTCAGGAAAGCATGAGCTCAATCTGTTCTGTTCAGTTTTACCAATGAGCATGTCTTCCATTTATTATCACCCATTTTAGATTCTGCAACTACCCCTTATCTTTAAAACAAAGCAGCATTAATAAATAAACCAATTGAGCCAAAAAATCCCATAATACCCAAGATGCAGGCAGAAACCTATGGAACAGATAACAACTTGCTG
Organism: Kandelia obovata; assembly: GCA_021464305.1. Taxonomy (NCBI): domain Eukaryota; kingdom Viridiplantae; phylum Streptophyta; class Magnoliopsida; order Malpighiales; family Rhizophoraceae; genus Kandelia; species Kandelia obovata. The sequence continues at coordinate 5,619,863 of CM038484.1, read as the reverse complement.
AACTTAGAGCATGATTTATTAAGTTGACACAGTTTTCAAATCAAAGAACAATTCAATTATGCATTTCTAAGACAGGAAAGAGAACCAAAGTACTTGTCCCGCCGCCCCCCTCACAAGTTCACTCCATTATGAAATAAATGCATATTCCAAAACAGCTAACATAAAATGATGGTACAGAATTTTCAAAAAAGTGAATTATCTGTATGAAGCAAGAAAATATTGATTTTATATATCAACGTAAACAAAAAAGGTTCCCACAACAGAAAGTTGTGAACTTCCCAAAATTCAAGTGAATCCAAGTAGATGGAAGGTCAAAAGATGGATGTGAACCATGAACTTTGAATCGCCAATCAGACAATATAAAATTTGGGGGATTTGCTTGCAAAAATTCAAAAGAGAGAAAAAAAATGTAAACAACAAGAAGAAGAATTTCACCTTCACAAATAAAAGATGGATTTCGAATTCTCTCTTCTTCTTCTTCTTCTTCTTCTGCTTCTTCCTTTTACTCGTCCTCTTTTTCCTCTTCTCAGCTTCGAGTTTCCTTTTGTTCGTTGAGATTTACACGTTGGGCTTGCTATAATCCAAAATAACGTATATGGGCATCTCGGCCCCGTTTTGGTACACGGACTCTGTTATGTTATGATCCACAGGTGAGAGTCCGCTCACCAAACAAGCATAGACATCAATTTGGGTTCTTTACTCTCTTCTATAATAGATGTTAGATAATAGGGATGGCTGAAGATTGGCTTGGGCAGAAACGTTATAGTTCCGTTAAGTCATTATCAGTGTAATTAAGCTAGTTGAGCCACGTGTCTTGTTTTTTTCTTTTTTTTTTTATAATTTATAACAAATATTTCTCTTTATACCTTTCTAGCAAGTGGTGTGGAAAGCATGATGATAGAAATATTATAGGTTATATTGAAAATTGAAAAAAAAAATTTTAAACTGTATATCTAATCTTATTGTTTTTAAAATAAAATTTATTCTAACTAATTTCTAATAAAAATTTATATAAATTTATTCATAAAATAAAATTACTAAAATTGAATCCTTCGTAGATTTGTATATATTTAAAATTGTTATTATTTATAATATTTTTGTAGTAATATTATAAATAATAAAATAATTAATGAAATAATAAAAATGTTTAGTAGAAAAAAAAAATTTATGTGTAAAATAAATGATAAATTATTAATATTTATAGAAGTGATAATTATTTTTGATGATAATAGTTACATTTGTTTTAGTATTTAAGAACTTGACCATTAGTTACTAAATGGTCATGAGTTTGCCTTCTAAAAAATACAACTTTTCCCTTTTGGTTTTATTGTTATCTACTGTAAAACGACATATAAGACAGTTACTTATTAACTTCTAAGTAACTATCATTTAGTTTAATGGTTACAACTTATAACTAAATGGTTTGGGTTCAAAACCTACTAGACATACCTTAGTGAAAAGTACATTACAACATATATGAATAATGTGATAAACAAAGAGTCTATATTCTTTTCATAAATGTATCATTTAAGTAGACTAAAGCCCTTACCATTTCAAGTTTGTTAAGAGTCTTAAATTCATTCTGTCAACTTAACTATGGGTACTAAACACTATATGACCTTGAGAAGGAAAAGATTTGTATAGTGCTTCAATCACACTAATAATGCACTTTGACTTATTGAACTTAAAACCTGACGTTGTAGCAAGTTTATTAAGAGTCTCAAACTTATTTTGTCAATTTAACTGTAGGTACTAAACACTATATGACATTGGGGAGAAAATGATTTTTATAGTGTTTTAATCACATTGATAATACACTTTGACTCATTGAATTCAAGCCTTAACGTTGTAGCAAGTGTTGAGTTGAGTTTCTATCATTATTGATTTGTATTTATAGGTTTGAGACACATCCCTTTTGATGTTTTATTCACCATATCTCTTGTTAATCTTTTTTGTCAAAGGATCAGTTGTATTTTGACTTGATCTCACAAAATTCATAATGATTATTCCATTTGCAATCAAGTCTCTCACATAATTGTATCTTAGTTTATGTGTATAGACTTACCATTATATATTTGACTATATGCTCTTACTAAAGTTGTGACACTGTCATAATGTATACAAATAAGTGTTATTGACCTTTCCCATAAAGGAATCTCATAAAGCAAATTCCTTATCCATTTTGGTTCTTTACTTGTTGAAACTAATGCTACAAATTTTGTAGCCATTGTGGAATCTGTTATGCAAGTTTGTTTCTTGAAATCTCGAGAAATTGCACTCCCACCAAGCATAAAGATCCATCCACTAGTTAAAGTATAATTCTCTTTATTAATGATCCAATCGATGTTTAAGTATCTTTCTAAAGTAGAAGGGTAACCATTATAACTTATACTATAATTCTTTATTTTCTTTAGGTACTTTAGGATTATGTTTACTTCATGTCACTTGGATTACTTGTGTATCTATTCATTTTGCCAACCGCAAAAGTTATGTTTGGCCTTGTACATGTTGTTGTGTACATTATATATCTTATTAACTTGAATTATTCTAGTTAAAACATTAGACTTCTAACATTCTTAGTAAAATTCATGTTGGGTGCAAATGGGGTGAATACTAAAATACAATTTAAATGATTAAATTTACTAAAAACTTTTCAATCTAATGTAATTGAGAAAGTATTATGCTTTTTTGATTTCATAAGATTTTGATTCTAAGGATAATATTTGCTTGACCTATGTCTTTCATATCAAAATTACTAAACAAAAATATTTCGATAACTTTAACTTTAACTTGTTCTAAGTCAGTTCCAAAAGTCAACATGTCATATATATATAAATAGATAATAACACATTTTGCTTCTTTAATCTTGCCATAAACACATTTTTGTCATTCATTAATCTTGAATCCATTAGCAAGTAGCACTTGATTAAATTTTTGGTGTCATTACTTAGGTACTTGTTTTAGTTCATATAAAGACTTAACCAATTTACAAATTTTTTTCTCTTGATCAAACACAAAAAATCCCTCAGGTTGCTTTATGTACACTTATTCTTTTAATTCACCATTTAGGAATGTTGTTTTCATATTCATTTGATAAATTACTAGGCCATGAATTGAGACAAGTGCTATGAGTAACCTGATAGTGGCAATTCTAACCACTGGTGAGTATGTATCAAAATAATCGACACCATATTTTTATGTAAAACCTTTTGCAACCAACCTAACTTTAAAATTATCAATAGTTCCATTAATTTTCATTTTCTTTTTGAAAACCCATTTACATTCAATTGGCTATATGCCAAGTGGGAGGTCTACTAATTTCCAAGTTTTATTACTTATAATTGAATCTATTTCATCATTTATTACTTCCTTTCAAAACATGTCAACTTATGATTTCATTACTTCACTAAATGTCTTAGGATCATCCTCAATATTGAAGCAATATGAAATTTGATTAGTTATTGATTCTCTTGTTCCTTTTACTAAGAAAATAAAATAATCAAAATTGAAAAACTTTGCTTTCCTTGCTTTTTTGCTCTTAAGAAGTTCAATGATTTCATCATTTTCATTTCCTTTTGCCAATGCATCATTTTCCTTATCAGGAACTTGTTTTTGTTTTGAAATTTTAGAAATAGATATGAACCTATTTTTATAAAAAATAACATCTCTCAATTCTTTGACCATGAATCAATAGATTTTGCTATTATATGTATATTCCAAGAAGATACACTTAATTCTCCTTTCACTTAATTTTTTCCTTTTTGGTTTAAGAATTCTAACAATTGTTCTATAACCTTAAAATATTAAATAATTAAGGTTTGATTTCCTTTTATTTTAATACTCATATGAAGTTGTTTTATTCCTTTTAGTTGAAACTTTATTCAAAATGTGGCATGTTGTAAACAATGCATAAACCCAAAATTCATGGTTTAAGTTAGAATTTGACAATATGATATTGATCATTTCCATCAATGTTCAATTTTTTCGTTTAGCAACACCATTCTGTTGTAATGTATAAGGAGCAAATGTTTAATGAATGATTCTTATGGACTCAAAAAATAAAACATCATAATATTCTCATCTTTTATTAGATTGTGAGCATTTAGTAACAGATTCATATTGTAACTCAATTTTAGATTTATAGATTTTGAATCTTTCAAGAACTTCATTTTTGCAACAAATAAATATGATAAAATCTAGAATAATAATCAATAAATGTCATAAATATCTTTTGCCTCTTAGTATTAGTGTATTATGTAAATCACTCGTATCACTATAAATTAATTCTAACATACTTGAAGATCTTTGGATGATTGGAAATGCACTTTTAGTTATTTTTTTTAACATATAAGTTGTGCATTTCTCTTTAAATGTATCAAAATGTGACAATAATTCTAATTTAACCATATCTTATAACCTTTTGAAATTTATGTGACCCAATCTATTATTCCATAAATAAGAATGCTTAACAATTTAAGTAGAAATATTATTATTATTTGTATTAATAATAAGTTTGAACATTCTATCACAAAGTTACCCTTTTCCTACAAATAAATCTTTATGTGAGAGAACAAAATTCTTAACCTCAACAAGTTTAAAGCCATATTTGTTTAAGAGACTACCTGAAACCATATTTTTTTCTAACTTCTGGAACACTAAATACATTTTTAAGAGTAATAACTCTCCCGAAAGTGAATTGTAATTCTACTTCCCCAATTCCCATAATAGGAACTATAGTATAATTTTTCATGTATACAATAATACCATTAGTTATTGGTTTCAATCCTTTTGAGAGACTTTTTTTCTTGCAAATATGTTAGGTAGCTATAGAATCAATCCACCAAGCATTGTCGTCTTACACTAAATTGATCTATATGATCATAACAATCATTTTCTCATTTGTTACATCAGTAAAAGTTTATTTTTCCTTTTCCTTTTTGAAAAGTTAACACTTATATTTATGGTGTCTTTTCTTTTGACATAAATGAAATTTGTCATTTTTATTTTTTCTTTTATATTGCTTTTTGTCATCATTAGACTGACTCTTCTTATTGTCAGAGAACTTGCTTAATTGTCCTTCATCAACTACATGCACTATTGAAACATAAGAGACTTGCTCTTTGGTTTTTTTTTTTTTTTTTGCATGTGAAACTCTTTTTCTACATGAAGATAATTAGCAAGCTTTTAAGAGAAATATCATCTATTTTATATTTTAAGCTTACTTTTAAGACTTTCCATGAAGGAGTCAATTTGTCTATTATTAAACTCATAACAATAGTTTCATCCATAAACATCTTGTGTTGTGAAAAGTGATTAATGATTCTCTCAATTTCAACAAATTGTTTCATTACTGGTTTATTATTAATTATCTTATAATTATTAAATTCAGAGATAAGAAATTTCGTCTATAATTTCTCTCATCATTCCTTTGTAGTTTGAAAATTGTAGTAGATGTCAAATAATGAATCACTCATTGTACTTAAGATGTGTCCTCTACATATCTCATCATCTATCTCCCATTTTTATCTCTTTCTGGTATCAACAATAGTTTCATTTTTTGACTATTCGGGTCTTGTGGTGTTTAAAACATAAGCCACTTGTAATGACACTAACAAAAAATGAACCCTCTTGCATATATTTCATCTCTAATTTCTCCTATCAGTCCTTTGCAGCTTGAAAATTGTAGTAAATGTCAAATAATGAATCACTCATTGCATTTAGGATGTGTTTTCTGCATATCTCATCATTTGTCTCCCATTTTTGTCTCTTTCTGGTATCAACAATAGTTTTATTTTTTTGACTCTTTAAGTCTTGTGGTGTTTAGAACATAAGCCATTTATAATGATATTAACAAAAAGTGAACCCTCATTTGCCAATGTATAAAGTTTCCTCTATCAAGCCTTTCTAATTTGATGAAGTTATAAGCCAACTCTTTTAATGTTTCAGCTATAGTGCGAAAATTTTGTCTTAAGATTATTGTGCAAAATTGTGGACTATACTAAAAATTAATAGAAAATTGTTTTAAGTTGTGTATACAATGCCACTTTTCTTAAGGCAAAATTCACCATCATTAATTTGCAACAGGGGTTTATGCAAATTCCTTTACAGGATAAAATGAAGTATACTCAATTACAGGTTGCACTACTAAAGTCAAGCACTCAAGAATTTTGTGTATCTTTAAAATTATTCTCTAAATTATTTATAGTATTTCTGTAACAATATTATAAATAATAAGATACTTATGAAATAATGAAAGTTTTAGGAGAGAAAAGAAAAATTTTTCATCTCTAAAACAAATGACAAATTATAATTATTTATAAAAGTGATGATAACTTTTGATATATAAGACAATTAATTATTAACTTCTAAGTAACTGCCCTTTAGTCTAGTGGTTACAATCCAAAAGTTGTAACCTAATGGTCTGGGTTTCAAAACCCAACAGACTTTTTTTTTTTCTTTATTTTGAAACTTATAATAGGAAAGGGAATTGAGTAGTTGTTGTGTTTGTAGACAAAAAGGTATGGATGACAAGACTATGATTCATTTATTGGTCAATTATAGGCCCTCTTGCATTGGGTCATAACAACTCTTCGTATCATACTCAAATATGGGCCCTCTTGCATTAGGTCACAACAACTCCTCGTGTCATACTCAAAATATGAAAAATGTTGGTTCCAATGCATCTTTAGTTATGACAATGCTTATTTAGTGGAAATGATAAGGATATTGTGGCTTTTTAAGATATTGAGTTTTGAGTTGAATTTGTGATGAAAGCATGAGACATCTCAGAAGAATATGGTGGTGATCTTGTTGGAACTTAAAAAGATGTAACTGCAAGACTAGCAAATGTATCAAAGATGATGGAGCAACAAAAATTCAAAAGATATTGTAGATGGTTTAGTCGTCTTATTGCCACTTTTCTAATTCAATCCTTAAGGATAAGTATTGTTTTCATAGGGCAGGTAATATTAGGCCACAAAGAAACGTTTGTGACACATTCTTTAACTTATAATGGCCTTAAGATTGGAAAAAAAGCCTTTCTCGTGACCAGAAGAGAATTTTAAAAGGTAATATTTGACCTATTAGTAATTCTATGGAATGTTTTGAATCATAATATTTGTTAAATAAATATATAACAAGAAGGTAGATATGAATTTTTTAAAAAACGTTTTTTAAAAGCATATCAATTATTTATTAAATATAATTATAATATAGTCTAAAAGTCAAAATAATTACTAAAATAATTTTCAATTCTTCTTTTAAACAGGTTGTTGCAAATTATCATTGTTCAATTGTTCTACCATTAGAATAAATAAATCTTACAACCTAAAACTTTTTTAAGGAATAAATAAGGAGGAGACTAGTAATTTTAATGTGTAGGGCATACAAGATCCGATCATCTTATAGGGTATTTATAAATATTTTTATTCTAAAATCCTCTATAAGTGACTTGTACTAATTTTTAATAAATTTCATTTTATTCTCTATATTTTAAAATATTATATATTTGACCACATAAGTTTTTAAAACTTTTCAATCAAATTCAACCTAATTTCTATTCCATATTTTTTCAATTATCCTTATGTGCATGACTCGTTATGACCATAATACATTGACAATGAATATGAATTATAATATAAATAGATTAAATAAATTAAACTCCTTTAATTTATATTAATTCTATAATTAATTAATTTATATTCATAAATCAAGATTGACATCCAGTTGTGTACAATGATCACCTAAATGTTAAGGTTGTCAAATTAGTTTGATTAATCCTTTAAATACACAATTTCTTAGTGTAATTTAATCATTTCATTATACTAATATTCCAATTAGACATAAATTATGGAATTAATGTCTACTTCATATTATCCAATTTTGTTAGTTCTCAAACATTTATATAATCGTTAATTTCATGAATGAGATTATGACTCATGAATTATCATTGTATAATATGCAAGGATTTCTTGAATCAATACTTATTTGGAATAAATAGAACATTTTTCCATGATCACTTCATGGGGATAAATCCTTTATTGATCACTCAACTATTTTTATATAGTTCATGATATGTCCTACTTCAACCTCACCAATATAAAAATGAGATCAAAACATACTAATTATTATATGAAATATCTTAATGATCTCAAATTTAAGGATCACTTATATGACCATCATATGAGAAATTTCTCAAAAATAAAAGTAATATTTCATTTAGAAATTCTCATAATGAGTCAATTAAGTGAAATAGTTTAACTAACAACTAAGTGGTCTAATTAGCTAAGAATTGTTTGTGCACACAATCCTTTCATCATTCAGTTTGCTAAAATAGTTGGTTGCTTGAGCCATAAGAACTTGGTTCAACTTTAAGGATGGTTTTAGGAAAAAATAGAATTACTCATTTATAATTGTCTTGACAAAGTCCTTCAAAAAAGCACTAATCTTATGGATTTTCTCTCATAGAATAAAAGGGTAAATATCTTCTTTTCTTCTCTTTCGCTTTTCCATATTGGTGGGAAGAATTTAAAAGACAAATTATTTATAAAGACATGAAGGCTTACAATATGATTATGGATTTATGGTTAAATGTCAAGTTTGCAAATTTTGGTTTGGAATAAGTCTATGATCATACTAATTTGAAGATGAGAAATATCACTACACTAGTTAGGACAATAAGATATATTGTTCGATGTATATACTTTGGTGTTCCATAGGTGGAAAGTGATTGGTATGGTAGTGTTAGAGGTAGCCATAAGAGGGACTATTAATAATGATGGAATAATGCTTTTTGATTAGTGATAAAGCCATTAGGAGAAAGAAAAAGTTATTTAGGTAATTGATATAAAGTTAGCAGGAAGAGTTAATGGGCTAATGATAGAAAGTACACTCTTGTTGGGATTTTTTTTAAGGTGCACACATATTATGATAAGAGACAAATGGTTAAAGATGTTATTGGAATTCTTAGAGGTGACCTATCACTCTCTTTTGACAACATGCTCAGAGGTATGACAAGATATTAATCTAGAATTTGTTGAGAGATTACTTACATTCATAAGTGAAGGTCATAAAAACATGGTGTTTATAAACTTATTCAGGTCCACCATACACTCTTTGAGTACCAAAGATCTATTCCCTCATAATTTCCTAAATTCAACCTTAAGTACAAGGTTGTTATCATGAGGAAACTTGTATGATCTTGAGAGATTGATTTGCAAAGAGCTACATTGGATTGGTCTTCTTCTGCAACACTACTTTGCTTAAGTTCACCATATTCTCTTGTATAAAACATTAGATAACATGGACTGATGAGGGTTAACTTATAAAAGAAATGTTAAAGTTTGATTAGTGTTTTCCATTAAATCATTATCATAGTAATTAAGTTATTTAAGTCACATGTCTAATGTAAATTAGCTCTTTACATAACAAATTATTCTAAATAAAAAGATTAAATCAAATACTTTCTCTATAGTTTTCAAATTCTCTCATATTTTTACTATTTCTCCTTTATTACACCTAATATTCTAGTTCTAAAGCTTGAAGCCTTCATAAACTTTTGTCTCGATTTAAAAAACTAAACTATATTTGTTAAACATTATCAATTACAATTTTAAAACTATAATTGAATCATGATAACAATAAAATTAAGTAATTATTGATTGATTTGGTTGGTTTAATAATTAAAATCACACTTATTGACATAGATAGATTTACATGGGGTTATTGCCTCAATTCCCCTAAAAATATATTGTTTTTGGCTTTACTTCTGTAAAATTTCTCTTCCTAAAAATACATTATTGCTCCCCTTACGATTAAGGAAGGTAATGAGGGCCCCTTTCCATAAGTTTTTGTCCAGTCTCACTATGATGGGGTTAGGGTTAACATAAGTTGACCAAAAATTGATGATCTTTGTCTTGATCCTTAGTTTTAAAATGAGGATAGGACAAGGACGTTAAATATCATTTGATTTTAATTAAAATTTACTATTTTAATTTTTATATAATGATTACAGAACATTTTTAAATAGATAATTTAAACAATTTTCTTTATATAATGATTATTAAATTTATATTTTTTACCCTAATTGGTAATTTACTATTTGAATTTTATGCAATAAGTATATAACCATTTTTAGATAAATAACTTTAATAATTTTTCTTATTTAATAATTTTTTAATTAAAATTTAAGGATAGATCGAGTATTAGAATCCTTAATCCTTGATAAGGATAAGGATCCCAAAACAATTCCCTAAAGGGTTGAGGATGGGGTGAGAATTTAGAACTTGAGATAAACATACTTGTCCCTGCTCTCTCTTTTTGTCATCCTTATTCTTGGCTTACTTTTTCAAAACACTATATTTTCTTTTTGATTACTAACTAGCTTGGATAGTTAAATAAAAATAAGGACTTATTTTGGAGGGGATAATTATATATTTTTCATTGTAACTTTTCAAAATTGCCCTTCTTTTTTTTTTTTATTTAGAATATGTGTGAATGTTGTGATTTTTTATAATTTTTGATATCTTTATAATGTATGTTCGGTTATTTCTACATTTGGTTTCTAAATTGGTACCCATTTTTTAAAGTTCATTTATCTTAGGTCATTTCATTAGACTTGATTACTAAGTTAATTTGGTTATGAATCAAACCAAATTGGCCTAACAAAAAACCCAAATTGGCTTAACAAAAAACCCAAATTGGCTTGATTCATCTAGCCAGTTTCAGTCTTGAATCATAACTAACCAAGTTGAAAAGTTGATTATATTTCAACAATTTTAAAACCACCATTAATTGTTGGTTTATATAAAAAAAATAACAAATAAAATAAAATCTCTTTTGAATTTTTATAATAATTTAAATGATTTTTTTTCTTTACTTTATAAAAATTTCAAAACTTAAATTTCTTTTTAAAAAAAAAAAAATGGAGCCAAATTGAATCGGATAGAATTGAACAAGAACCAAAACAAAACTAGTAGTTGATCCATAATCAAAATTGGAACTTATAGTTGAACCAAAATCAAAATAGAAACTTAAACCAAGGTAACCAAACCATTTTGTGTGGTTTGGTTATGATTCATTATTTTTGTGAATGTAAACTATTGGTTAACCAAACTATAAGCAAACTTTCAATTTCTAACCATATCTAATATAGAATCAATTTGTAGTCAATTCTAATTGGTATATATATATATATATATATATATATATATATATATATATATATATATATATTCTTATCAATGAAAATGATGAGCTTAAACAACTTTTATTGATAAGAATCAATATATATATATGTTCATAAATGTAATAAGTTTATGTTTTGATGGTGAAGTTCAAACTATATTTCATAGTTAAGGGGAGGTCTAAAGGAGGGTGTAGAAAGAGCTATTAAGATAGAGGCTAGTGAAGGGATATGAAATGAAGATTGTGAATATGATGAGGAAAATGAAGAGTTAGATGAAATAATCACATAATCTTGCAAACATGTTGCCACTAACTATGTTGAACAAGTGCAATCAGTAGAGGGAGAGAATGTGATTGAGCAGGAGACTATGACACATATAGAAATTGTTACCTAAGTAATAAACCCTAACATGATTAGCAATATGTTTGCTACATTAAAGGTGATGTAATGAAAGAGGACAACTTATTGTCACGGGTTGCCCAAGTATATTGTTAGCTCACTTATTACATGGTAGCCCACTTGGTGCCCAACCCAAGACAAGGAGAATTCTAGAAGAATGCTTAGGTGTCCTTATCTAGAATGTTCCATTGTAAATATCTAGATATTCTAGAATAGTTCTAGTCTAGAGTATTTCATAGAATTATCTAGAACAAACAATTGTCGCCACACATTGAGGAGAGGAAGCAACTATAAATACCTTCATTCCTTCCATTTGTAAACACACATCTTAATAGCAAAGTTCTCTACATTGCTATATACTTGTGCCTACTATTCTTCTCTCATTTCGGAGCCTCTCACTTGCTCTCTCTCTTTTGAGTTCTTTGAAACTCTTCAAGACTAACTTAGTTCATCTCTATACACAAGATGACTAAGTGTCACGTGGGTTAGCACGATCAAGCCCAACTCCGTGACAAGTGGTATCAGAGCCTGGTTGAAATTGAGTTACAACCTTGTTTGCTTGAACTAAGAGCATGGCTAGCAAGGAAGGAGTTATTGTTGCGGAACAATAGTTTGGGCAACAAGTTCGTGGGTGAGAGGAATAACGTGTCCCAACCAAGCGCAGCAAATCCAAAGTTCCAGCCAAAGAATCAATGGAGTGTTGCGTTGTTAGCTTGGAGAGGAGTATCACTAACATGATCTCTGCTGTAGGTGATCTTAGTGATCAAGTCAATAACTTATCCATGAGAATGTCGAGATTACAAGGGCTGCCAAGTCTATGATTGAAGATCTTGGCCGCACCTTTAATGACCAAATATGCTCTGTCAATCAAGAGCTGTCCGACCTATGCAAGTTCGTGGAAGGAGAGATTCACGACCTTCATTGGAGATGGAGTCATGCCACCGAAGTAGCATACACTCGAGTGGTACAACTGCTGCCACCACTATTGCCATTACTGTCCATGGTTTGAAGGTTCCCAAGCCTGACATGTACAACGACACCCACAACGCTACTATTGTGGAAAATTTTCTCTTTGGTCTCGAAAAATACTTTGAGGCCATGGAGGTTGTCGACGACGACTTTGCTAAGGTATACAACGCCCCAATCTTTTTAAGGGATGTTGCCTAACTTTGGTGGAGACGGAAGCATTCCAAATGAGAGAAAGGCTTGTGCATTCTCAACACCTAGGAGCAATTCAAGGCTGAATTGCGTAAATACTTTGTGCCTCACAATGCGGACAGTGAAGTCAAAGGGAAGTTACGTCGCCTAAGTCAAACAAGTAGTATTTCTGATTACATCAAGGAATTTACTACCCTCATGCTTGAAATTGATATGTCTGATAAGGAACTTCTCTTCCACTTTAAGAACAATTTGAAGGATTAGGCAAGAGTAGAGCTGGATAAACGTGATATACAGACTTTGGATTCTGTCATTACTGCTACCGAAATGCTCATCGACTACTCTTCCAAGAGCAAAAAGCCGAACTCCAACAAGAGTGGGGGAGAGGAAAATGGGCGAAAATAGGATGCAAGCCGTAAGGAGGGTGGAAACTAAAAATCCTCAAATGGAAATCCCAAGCATGGCCAAAATTATTCGGGCAAACATAACACAGGTAATCTCCTAAAATCCTGCTTCATTTGTGATGGACCTCACTGGGTGAATGATTGCCCTAACCGTAGGGCAATGAATGCAATGAGGGCGAAACTCAACAAGGAGAAATCCAAAGAAAAGTCCCAACCTGACATGGGAGCCATCCAACAATTGGGCAACCTGTTCAAGCTTTTCTCTCCAACAGTCCTCAAGGAGAAGGGACCTTCTCTACGCGGATGTTGCCATTGAAGGAAAAACCGCATGTATGATACTAGATAAAGGAGCAACACACAACTTTATGAACACACAAGAGGCCAAACTTCTAGGCCTCAAACTTGCAAAGGGGAATGACACCATTAAAGTTGTCAATTTAGAGGTAAAACCTGTCCAAAGTATGGTGCGACGAGTAGCAATCAGAATCAGAGATTGAACTAGTAAGTTTGACTTTACCATCATTCCTATGGATGATTTCAAAGTGGTGCTAGTGAAGGGATATGAAATGAAGATTGTGAATATGATGAGGAAAATGAAGAGTTAGATGAAATAATCACATAATCTTGCAAACATGTTGCCACTAACTATGTTGAACAAGTGCAATTAGCAGAGGGAGAGAATGTGATTGAGCAGGAGACTATGACACATATAGAAATTGTTACCTAACTAAGTGATAAACCCTAACATGATTAGCAATATGTTTGCTACATTAAAGGTGATGTAATGAGAGAGGGCAACTTATACTGAGACAATTCTAACTTTATTCTTGTTAAAGAGAGTGACTTAATGATAAGAAAGATGATGATGATTTGTTGAAAAATGATGAAAAGTTTATGATTTCAATGAAGAATAAGAGAGCAAGTGGCTATAAATCATATTTTGAATTGAGTTTCTTTAAGTAGGTCTAGACTCATTATGAGGTTGCCTTCATTAATGTTTTCTTAGAAATACTAATATTGATAGTTATTTTCTCTTACCTTCGTGGATATCATAATTTCAATTTCAAAATCCAAGGCCAAAGGTGTCTTGCTTGTTGATATTCGAGGGTGTAATGTGATATTCTCTCAAAATGGTTAGTATCTTATCTATCCACTATACTTTTGTCCTTCCTAGTCTCTTTTTAAGTACTTGTATCCTATTGTATCCACTAAAAAGTGTGTCTACTTAACATTTTCTTTTTCGGTTCTCTCACACGTAAGTTAGAATTTTGAGTTGTATGTGGCTCACTCTTGAGATGTTTGTTTCTCTCAATTTTTTCAAATTTTACAATAACTTTACTACTCTAGTATCATTTGAAAGAAACACACTAAATTTATTTAGCTGAAAAAACACTATACTTAGCAGAAAAATAAACTTAATAGTGAGAGATTTATCATGAAAAAAAAAACTACTTTTGTTTATTAGAATTTCAATATATATTAGAAGCTTAAAATTTCACTTCATTACAAAGAAAACAAACACTTAATGCAAGTAAATTGCTTGTAATAGTAGAGAAACCTTTTATAAGATTATGACATTGCTTAGGGCAGTTCCTTAAACTTTTAATCAAATTGGAAACACAAAACAAAAAAAAAAGACATAACTTAAGGCAATCCTAACATTAATTACAATACATGGCTACATATTGGCTACAAAATGCAAGTAATTAAACATCATTTTGGCGTTTACCTGATGGAATTAAAGATGCTCCTTCCATTAACTTCAATTGCAATTAGAATTTGAATTTTTTTTGGGTAGGAGAGGGACCAAGAATAGAGTAGAACTTAATCTTCCTTAGTTCAATAGTGTTATTGACATCATAATTTCATTATGGAAGTGTGCTTTGGATCTCTTGGCTATTAGGCTTGTTGACTTGTGGAGAGGGTTCCCAAACTTGGTAGTGAGGACTATTGGGCTTCATGGAGTGTTGAATCTATAAAATGCCTTGAGTTGTGTGGGGGGGGGGGGTTTGGAGCCTTTGTTGTTTTTGTTTTTTTCAAAATTGTAATTGTCTTGACTTGTAAATAAAAATTGCCCCGGTTGCATGAGTTGTGGATTTTGTTTGTGCATGTACTACCTTGGGGCGTATGGTGTATCGATGTGGTGTTTTCCTATGGACTTACGGTGTCCATGGTGCATCTTCTACGACCGATGGTGTGTCAGTCATGCCCCAAATCCGAGTCGTGACATTTTCTTTTTGCTGTCAATAAGGTCTTTTCAGCTATAGAATATATATTAGGAGATAACCTCTCATATCTCATAAATCCCCTTCCCTCCAATCCAATGGTTTGTAAGTAATATTTTTTCCAAAATCGCAGTGAACTTTTTCAATGTTGCTGTACTTATAACTGGAATATCTCATGTTCACAACAAGGTTTCTTCTGCCATGAAAAAAATAAGAAATGACTTTTTTTTCTTGTTAAATTGAATTTTTCTTTCTTTATTTTTTAAAGAACAAAATTCTTGTAGATTAGGATTGTAATGTATTTTGAAAAAAGTGGGTTCCATGTACTTTGGGATTATAATTTAAGATGATTAATAATATTGCATTGTGTTGCTGATAGATTGACATTCTTTGGCTAAGGACACATTTCAAGTCGCATGATTCCGTCCAAGAGCTCTTGAAAATATATCGCTGGTATGCTTGCAACGACTTTCGGCATTGTCCACTCTTTCGCTGGCATTCTTTGAAATTGTGAAGTAGTTGCTGCAATGTGACTTTGCTTTCTTGTTTCTTGCTATTACTAGATTAGGAAATTGATTAAGTTTCTATGAACAACATGAATTAGTTGATCTAGAGAAGTTAGCTAGTTACGTGCATGATCTTATCGTTCTCCCGTTGCATCTCCCTGATTTAATTGGATTGTTTTAGTTATTGGACTTGAAAATCGGTTTTCTCGAGTTGATTTTGACGTTGTTTTGAGACATTGGACTGAATATTTTATTAAGTTTATTATTATTTATGTAATTTTAATCAAATCAGCAGTTTTATCAATTGTTTGACTGTTGAACCGGTGACCTGAGACCTTTTTCCTGTCACTGGTCAGGTGGAGTCTAATAATAAACATGCCATTTAGTATATTCTCTGCACAGCAGCCCCATCGTTCCTTTTATTTCTGATTGCTCAGCTGCTTTCTCATATATGTTCAGCATAACTTTCCTCCTAAGCCTCTTTAGCCTCTCTTCACTCCCTCCCTCGTGCGTGCTGTGCTGTGCTTTAGTTTCGTCGTGCCTTTATCAACCTCTCTGCTTTTGCCATCGCGCCTCTCTTCGTTTGTTTTGTGTGTTTGCTTCCCATGTTGTGCTTATGTGATTCATTCGTTTGTTTTGTTTTCGCTTGAACTGTTTAACGTTCGCTCTATTTTTTTACTCTGACCCTCACCTGCCAAATCCTTTGTTTTTCAGGGTTTTGGTTCAACTTGGTTTTAGGATTCAGATAGTGCTTGGTGGAGAATGGAGGGATTGACTGTATCAGCTGCTAATTTGGTGGTGTATGTGCACCTATCGCAGACCAAGAATGTTTCTCAAGCCATTCTCTGCGAGCTAAGTTCTTTATTGTTCAAGTTCGTTTCTTTACCCTTCCCGTTCTGTTTATTTTGCCTTTATGTCTGGATCCCAATAGCATTGAATAAATGTTGGAAAGTGAGGAGCCTAGTTGAGGTTTTCTGATGCATTATAAGATAGCAGTTAAGATAGATTCGTTGATATTGTACATTGCGCCTTGTTCAGTGTTTATTCCTTAATTTATCATTGTATAGTCTTGTGGGTTTCTTTTATTGGGCTTCTGCTTTTCTTGCTGGAGCCTGTCCAGTTTGGTTTCGAGAATTAAGTTAAATTACCATGTTTCATGTTTGTTACGGTGGATTGACTTGCAGGTTCAATGAAAACTTTGATGGTGCTGTGTCGACATATGATGTCCTATTGTGCTGCACGGCTCAAAGTGAAGCTGTTACTTTTCTCTCCAAAGGCAGATCTGGTTTTAGGTAGTTGTGCTCATGTTACCAAATCCTACAATTACTTTTTCCATGAAAATCAGCCTTTGTTATTTCAACGAAAGAATTCTCATGGCATGGATATAGAATGGCGTTTTGGTTGTGATGTGTTTCTTAGGTGAAGTGTATTCCACCTTTCCCTTCCCACAAGAATTAGAACCACAGTGTTTGAGTTGTGCAGACAATGAGTTTAAGATTTCTGTCTTTGACAATGGTTTATGCTACTTGCAAAAGGGAAGGTGGTAAAAGTTACTCGGCAATCTATCCATGATATTGTTCTGGGCTTTTCATCCACTGTTATTGCTGATGAAGATATTCGTGATGAATTCAGATTTAAATCTGCGCAGTAACCTTGTGCTTAGGAGTTGATATTGTTTTTTTCTTTTCAATTAGTCCTTAGAGTTGAAAATGTCAGTTTATTTGCTCACCGGTATGTGTCAGTTCATGTTGGGTAGTCAAATTAACCTCCTCCCATGTTTGCAGTTTGGATTAGAAAATACTGCACATTTCTGGATCCTTGAAACCAGGACATACCGGTAATGTTGGTTGGTTGGATAAATATTCAGGAGATGTTGCAATGGACAGATTTCAATTAATTTTGAACCCTACATCTTAGACAAAGTTGTTTGGGAATTTACGTACTTAAGGCTGAAAATGCCATTTTTGTTATGATTAATTTTTGTAGCGGTATTAAGAAGAGCAAAGAAACTGAAGAAGGCGAAGTGGAAGACCATGTTACCGGGGATAGGGAGATACCTTCATTAGACAATGACCATAAAATTAGGAAGTCAAAGAAAGGCAGAATTGCTGATGATTATTGATGGCTGCTCTTCCTAGTTGCTTACTACACTAGTCTTCTTACTTAATTTCTGCTCATTTTGAGCAATTGCTCAAGGATTCTTTTTCACAACCATGCTTTTGTTCTTCCGTTTCAAGTTTTCAACTGCGGTTCGCCCCAGTTCATTGTTAATCGGGCAGATTCTCGTATATCTGTATTTATGGTTAATACCATAGAAGAAATTAGTTTAATTTGCCCCCGTGAGCGGAGGAGAGCATAGAAAATGGAAGAACTGGCGGCAGGCCTATACCATAATTATATAACGTAGAGCTGGTTCTTAATTTAGTCGAGTAGCCTTATGTCATGGATAAAGTACCTATTTATGTGTAGTATTATCATTTATTTTTAAGATCTCATATATCTCTGTCACGTTATTTCATATTAAATTTATTTATGTTTTTATTAATATTTAAGTATTCACTGAATTAATAAAATTAAAAATTTTCAAAATTATGTACTAAAAAAAATATCTCACGATAAAAAAAAAAGTAAACTCTAATATTATTTATCACAGTTTCGTTACTTTCTTTTCAAAATATACTTGTTAAGTTGTTGAGTTTTACTATTTATATAACTTAAATTTTTTTTTTTTTAGAATGTAAGAGTTGAATAATATGCAAGTATATTTGTTATACTTTACACAAAAAAAAAAAAAAAAAAGAAAATTAGATAAAGAGAACTTCAAGCAGTTTAGGCAGATAACTAACCTCACCTCACCTAAAATTGCTATTGATAGTATAAAGAAAAATGACTTTTCAACTGTTTCGTTGAATTCTAGAGCTCCGTACCCTGCAAAATTTTGGTCGACATTTTCTGGGAACTCGTCTCTGTTTTTGTTCCAGGCTTTCTTTGCACTCTTACAAGTCACGATTCTTGGGAAAATGACATCAGAGAGGACTCGTCATATGCAAACTACTTATCTGTTTGGTCATTGTGCGTTTCGATTAGAAGGGTGTCCCTAAGAAATGTTGGAGATTCTGAACCCTTTTCAATAACATCCCACGACTCAAAAGAGTTCAAATGGAACTTCATTTTGACCAGCTAGATTGCATGGTTTTCACTACAGCAAATTGGAGGTTTAAGTGGTCTGTAATTGCTAATTATTAGGTATAGCTTAGCAGCGATTAAGTTTAAAAATTTCGGATGAAATTGGGGGTTAGTACTGCGAAACTCACTTATAATTAAAATTCCGCTGTTTACCCGATTGACTTGACTTATAAAAAAAAAAAAAAAAGGTAAAAAAAAGGGCGTATGATTGCCAAGGGGCATTTTCAGTTGGACTCCACCGTATAGATAAATGACTATAAATGGATCCATAGCATTTTTTATATTATATTGGATAATAGTTAATATTATATGAATAATATTTAGTATAATATAAATTTCAAATAAAAATTTACTTTGTTTCTATACAATTTTATATATAATATTAAATATTATGTATTGTATTTAATTGTATCCATAAAAAGTTGTGTCTATTTAATATATATTTTTTCCATTCTTTTTATCAATTCTCTCACTCAGAGGTTAGTGTTTTGAGTTATACTTGGCTCACTTCCAAGATGTTTGTTTTTCTTTTATTTTTTATCAATTCTAGTATTATTTGAAAGAAATACATTAAATTTGTTTAGCTACAAAAACACTATATTTGGCCAAAAAACAAAAACAAACTTAACAGTGAGAGATCTATTGTAAGAGATATCTTTTGTTAATAACAAAGTTAAATATAAATGAGAAGTTTGAAATTTAGATTCATTAAAAAAAAAATACTTAATGCATACAAATTACTTGTAATAATAGAAAAACCTTTTCAAAGTCTATGACATTGCTCAGGACAATTCTTAAACTTTTAATTACATTGGAATATCCCCTCCAACAAAAAAAGAAAAAACTACTTAAGGCAATCCCAAACATTAGTGACTATTTATTGATTACAAAATATAAGTAATTAAACTCTAACTAAAATTAAAATTAGAATTTTTTAGGCAAGGTAGGGACAAAGAATACATTACAACAACTGCAAAATCTTAATCTTCATCAGTTCAATAGTGTCATTGACATCATAGTTTCATTGTGAAATTATGTTTTAGATGTCTTTGGCTATTGGGCTTGTTGACTTGTGGAAAGAGCTACTAGACTTATTGGTGAAAGCTGTTAGGGAAATAACTAAATTGAACCACATCCTATGAAAAAAATAGATGTCGTTGTAAACATGTAATCTAAAAAAAAGTATTGATTTGTGAATCACAAAACAACATCTTAGATAAAGATATTTGATATAAGAGATATCTCTTAATTTATACTTTTTGATAGCAACATGTTGATGAGATGGTTTTATTGATAACAAAGGCTCTCTCTTTTCTCCACGATTGTGTTGTTTGGCTTGACAATTGTTTTTCTTTTTTTTTTTTTTTTTAAGGTATGGAAAGGAAGGACAAAAAAAAAAGCAAAAGAAAAAAATAACAATCTCAAATTAACTAGCCAGAGGGATGGCCACATCAAATATGCCTACTTGAAGCAAGACACTAATATGAGGAGGGGGACTATGCCAAGTCCTGAAAGTGTCTTTATTGGTGAATTTGATATTCATCAAGAAGTCTGCGTAATAATTTCTTTTTATGTTAAAGAAAACAGTCTCAAGGATGTTCGAAAGGTCACCTTACACTAGGCTTGTTAAGTTCATTCTCTCCTTCTGTCTAAAAGGTGACAAATGCTTGCCAATAAAGCAGAGAATAATGGCTTATTGCTCTTTGTCCATATTGTCGTGTATGTAGCTTTTCCTACCACTACACTAGAGGAGGAGCTTAAGTCAAATAAGGTCATTCCATTGTCACTTTGAAGTAACAAATTCGAGTTACCAAAATAAACACATACAAAATAGTTCTAATGACCGTGTATTTATAATTATCCCTAGAATACACCATGTAAGAGCTTTGACACTTGCAACCACCTTTATTTGATTCACTTGAATCAAGATAACCTCGTTGAAAGTAGTATCTAATACCAAATACTTTTAAAATAAAAGAAATAATACTACAAATTATGCATTGGGCAAGAATTATTCTTTTAACACATTCTTTAAGTCTAATAACTTATGATATTTATTGATTTTCTTGTAAATATTATTCTCATCAAATATTTAAAAATATAAATAATTAGTGACAATAAATTTTTATATATAAATATCTTCCATCACATATTTTTTGTTCATTTTTCTCATATGCTTGTTGTTTCTTTTAAAATATAATAAATATAAAAAAATTATTAAAATATGTGTTGAGAATGACGTGATGACAAATTTTATTAGAATATAACAATTTTTAAAATCAAACATTGATTTAGGTTTAGAAAATGTAAAAAAAAATCTTATAATATTTAAAATTTAAAAAATACATTCTTGACAGTATTTAAATTGAGAATCAATAAAAATTTCAATATTTGAGGTGTTTGACAAGAACTTGATAGCAAGTAGAATTAACTGAATTTGAGAAAAAATAAAAATAGATTGATTAATAGTAATAGTAGATTAACTTATATTTGCATCCATGATAATACAAACAAAAATTATTATTAAGATTAGTAGTAAAGTAATTTTGTCAAACATAAATTATAAATACATGTAAAAAAAATAAGAATGTAAAAAATAATATTAATATGAAACATGACAAAAAAAAAATTGTTAAGATAATTTTGCTCTAATAAATAAGTTGTGTTACAATAATTATTCTCTTAAAATATAACTGATCTTTCAGTTAGAATGCACTTATAGAAAAAAATACAAGTTTATTAAATTCAATAGTTTTAGTAATGAAGTTGTAAGAAGAAAAAAAAATATTTTTTTAAAGAAAAAATAATTTTTTTTATATTACTTCTATTCTAATATTTGATAAATATAAATATTAAAAATAAATATAATGATTAATGATTATAATTAATAAATATTAAGAATAAAAATAATAATTATAATAATTAATTTTTTAATAATTAAATAAATAATTTAATTAATACAATTTAAAATATGTTAAAAAAACTTTAAATTTGGCTGGATAAACAAAGATTACTAATTTGTATAGAGTCGTATCAAACCTCCGATATGAAGCTTGGATTTAGGTTATCTATATATGAGTGAAATTTTTTTTAAGTTTTTATTTTTATAAGATATAAGATAAATGTTATTATAAATATATGAAATAATATTTTTTATTTTAATATAAAATATATTTTTTAAAAAATATTATTATTTTTTATATGTATTTTAAAAAAAATGATTTAAGACTTTCTTTATCCAATTCTCTCTTTTGAAAAATCCTAAGTTTGAATTTCATTCTACCAGTACAAATAAAGACATAAATTGAACCTTAAAACTCTAATCTTTCTTTTCTTTTCTTTTCTCTTCTCTTTCTCGTCAACAGGATGTTAAAAATGAGTGAAGCAAAAGCAATCATATAAATATACGTTTGTCAAGTTTTACATACAAATACAACAATACACTTAGGGAGTTTAACACCGTAAGTTTCTTTAAGAAACTCGAAGGGAAATTCTCGTAAAAGTCTCAATTGCAACTAAGAAATTAAAAAAAAAAAAAGAACGTAAAAAAAAAAGAAAGGAGTAAAAATTTTACTACTTTTAAAGCCAAGTTTTTAAATCCTCATTCTCATATGTCAAATATACAGAAATGCGCATTAAAAAATGCATCATCTCACGTAAAGTCGATCTCTCTGTCTACCCGCCAGGCACACTTTATCATCCTTCGCCGATTTCTAATTAATCTCAATCGTCACTCTCGCTTTTCCAGTGCGCTGTGGCCAGTTCTTTTTCACTTTTTAGATTTTGTTTTGGTCGAAACACTGCCATCTCGTGTAACTTGTGTTTTTTTCTTCTTCTATGAACTGCAAACAATCAGATTTCCCTCAAATTCAGAAAGAATTTCTGTGGGGCTTGTGACAATCGACTAATTGAGGCTAAAATCGGAGAAGTTGGGGCTGACTTAAGGGTCTAAGCATGGAAGTCCAGTTTTGGGTCGCGATTCCTTGATCGAAGGTGAGGTTTCTTTTGATTTTATTTTTTTTTTACATGATTTACAATCCTTTTTAAGGTATGAATGGAAATGATGGAATGTTTGGGTTCTTTTGCTTTTCTGATTGAAGGGGAAGTTGGGGTTTTTGAATGGAGAGGAATAGTTTTGATGTTTTGGCACTTTTTAGGGGCCTGTTAATTGCTTGATCTAATGAGAATATTTTGGATTTTTGCATGTTATAAGGTGGCTGCATCTTATTGGTAGTGGCGAGATTCTTTTCTAGCATAAATGGGTGAACCTAGAGGGATCTTAATTGTGAAGAGAAGCGCTATAATTGGTGACTGTTTTGGGCTGTCTAGTTATATTAAAGAGATGAATTTTAGGTTGGTGAATGTGTACAAAATGAATGTCACGTTAGTGCTTTTGGGGACTTTGATTGGAACAATGATGGAGACAAATAATGGAGGTTTCATATATTAGAATATGTTCTAGAATTGAAAGATTAAAAAGGATGCAGGTTTTGTATATTAATGGGTGGTACCTGATTGTGGTTCCAACTGTTATGTTTATTTTCCACCATTACATTTTTGATACAGTAGAAAAAGTCATATTTTATTTTGTTATTTTCATCTGGTCAACTCCTCCCATATTGTGCATATTATGACTACTCATTGAGTAGTTGTACTCATTCCATTATATTGAAGATTTCTTTTAAATAGTTTAGAATCAGCATCACTGTCTTTATTCTTCCTTGGATTTTTAGCTGGTTGTCTCAGAAATTCACTGAGTTAATTGTCTTTTGTTTTCATGGTTATCAAATTCTTCTGTATGGATACTTCACAGTCTTGTATTATTTTTTGATGAGATGTTAGACCTCGTTTGCAGGAGTTGTGGATATTGTTTCTGCATGTACCACCTAGTGGCGTATAGTGTATCAATGCGGTGTTTTTTTAATATAGACTTACCTTGTCCTTGATGTGCTTCCTGTGTTGGATGGTGTGTTAGTCATGGCTCCAAATTTGAATAATGGGAAATATATTATTGTGTGGTTGAAAAGAAAAGATGTTTAAGGCACACTATATATGCCTGCTGCCATAATGCTATACTGGGTAATTAACTGCCTTTCCCATTATCTGGAAACAGACAGACTCTCTTTGAACACAGTATGCATTGTTTGTTTCTTTGTGTTCTATGAACTTGTTGCGTTTTCTTTTCCTTCCTTTTGCTTCATTTATTTTTTGTGGAATCTTTTGGTTGTGCATTTTGAACATATTTTTATGGGCTTTATACATTTGGATTTTTGAAATCAAATTTTGTTCACTTGTTAAGATTTTGAAAGTTTCTAACTTTGGATGGTGGCAAGGTTTGTATTATGCTCTTTCTTTTTTTGTTATGTCCTTTTATTATATCCTGAACTTTTGTGAAATACTGTAGTGGATGTGGGATTAATGCCTCAAAACTGTGAGACTTGAATCTGTCTGTGTGGAGGTGTTAAAATTTCCATTTTATATTTGAGTGAGGAACTTGAATATCTTACTAGCCTTGTATGGGATTGCTTGATACCTTGTATATATAACTGATATTGCTTTTGCACTCTGTTTCAGTTACCATATGGAAGCAGAGCGGCATGTTAAATTTCACATTTATCAGAATTTGCGAATTCTGCTGATGTTACATGTTGTCTTTGGCTTTGGCTTATGCATGCATGTTTACTCAACTTCAACTCAGGTTAGTGCATGAGAATTATCACACCAGAATTTTCGTTAGTTGATTGGTTTGTTGTAACTATTACTTATTGTCAATGCCCTTGCTTGTTTGAGACAAGAGCTTTCTAAGCTCTTTACTTGCTTTGGTGGATTTTGGAAGCAGTAAAGTGTACATGAATCAATTTATCTTGTAGTATACATCTGGCAGTAATCCAAGAAAAGCACTAAAGTGCACGCCAAAGTAATATTATGTTGTCTCTGTGTGACATCATATGCTGAACAATCAATCTTCTCTATTTATTAGCCAGCAATTTGCTTTACATGATATGGTCATACGTGGCATGTAGTCAGATTAGTTCCTTTTACTGCTTGTTATTACCCAATTGGTGTGTTGATCCAAAATTAGGTGGCCTACTTTAGTCATTGCTCTTTGAAGCATCTTAAATCCTGTTCAAAAATAGAGATTGGTAGTCTGGTATCTGATTTAACATGTAGAGTAGAGGAACGAAAGAAATGCAATTCCTTTTACTGTGTATGAACATGTTCAAATGTCTTGAGTTCAACATCGATAACATCAGAGGAGCAGCAAAATGAAACTTTCAATTGAAATGAACCGATAGTGTGAATTATCATATATGTCAAACCAATTCACCAAACAACAGTAATTCTAGCATTTTGATTTATACAAGAAGGCTGCATTCCTCTCCCTGCAAAGACTGAAAAGGGGGCATCCCAGTGCATGGGCTCTAATGCCATAGGTTCTGGAAAGGGTCAGATGTACTCAGTCTTACCCTTACTTTTGCAAAGAGGTTTCTTTTGTAACTCAAACCTGTGGCCTTTATATTGCAATGGAGTAACTTTATATCACACCAAGGCTTGTCCTTCGTTGTGGAGATTGGAAAGGAGATATAGTGACAAGCTTCTTGCTAAGTACCTGAAGTTGCTACTTGTGGGTTTTTGCTATCTAGATTTTCAAGCATTTTGCTTAACGATATTTGCATCTTTCTCATCTTAATTGTATTTATGACTTCATCAAATATGGTTCAATTCCAATTTCACCGTGCATACAACATATCTTTTAAGTTATGTGCATTTTTAAATATCAGATTGGAAGTTGCAAGCAGAAGTCTGGCAAGAACTCATGTATCAGCCCTCATTTTAGTTCCAAGAAATATATTATGGAGTCTTATTTTGAAAATTATGAAGCTTTGCTGGATTCAACTTTCCAAGATATCACATGTGGCAGACTTCATTTTGGTGGATGTAATATGCTGCCAAATAAACCAACTCTTCTCTTAAGACTTTCAGTTCCACAGCGCAACTTGATTGGTGAAGGTTCTCATCGGCATCTGTCTTCAACCATCAGACTTCACTTCCACCCAGTTTCTTCATATCGGCTACCAAGTCACTTTTGCAAGCTTTTAATTATTGAGAGACTGCCCTCTGGTGTCTTTGCTGATCCATTTGAACTGCAGCATCTTCTACATCGTCATGGTAATGCAGTTTATTTTTTCGGTTAATTGTGGTTCCTTGTGGCATTGTCCTTCCACAGATTCTAGTTGTGTTCATCCACTTGCTGCAGTGTTTACTGATGCAGCTGTTTTTGGAGATGCCAACTTGGAATTGCCTTCAGTTCGTTCAAATCAATCTGTTGTTGAGATTCACATGAATCTTGGTCTCAATATCTTTTCTGAACAAATGGATGAAATGGAGATTGGCGTACAACTTCCGTTACATGCAAGATACCCGGTAAGCAAAAAGAGACAATGAAATATAAGCAAGATGTGTTATCTGTTAGCAGTAACTATAATCATAATAATTATACAAAAGTCCATTATATTTCTGTGAAAACTAACTGATGACATTTTTAATACCATAGAAATTTTCAATTTTTTGTAGCCCCTAGATGAAAGTGGCTTTTCAAAAGTGGAATTTGGTGGGCCTGATTTATACGTGAACTGCAGCATAGAAGGGAACTTGGACAATCAAGATTGCTTATTTATGCCAGCATGTGATATCAAGTCCAAAAATGGCAATGTCATTTGGAGAATACCCTCTGGGAGTAAGGAGCATGCTAAAATGGTATCTGTTGTTACTTTTGTTACAGCTTTTATATCTGCTCTTTTGATTGTTATGGCATCTGCATACCATTCGGATGTTAAATTCTGTAAAACCACAGAACAAGAATAATTCTGCTACATTTTCCCTCTGTTGGGGTCATGGCAATTTTGCAAAACATTTTGAGGAAATACCTGTCGTGAACAATGGGACATTGTAGACCAGTTGGAAATGATCTGTCACTAAATGGGATTTCCTTCTGCTTTTAAAAATAGTTTGATAGCCACCGTCTAATTTACTTGTAATCCTTGTGTCAAGGCTAGTTTGGAGCTGTGAGTTTTTGGCCCCATCGAGCGTATGGTTTGGGATGATTCTTTTTATTATGCCAGGGGGCCGTGCCAGTGAATTGAATCGAACTATGGTGTCATGTTGTACACTGTTCTGACAAAAATCATGTGCTAATATTAGGACTGTAGGATAAGTTTGTGGGCATCTTGTTTCAACAAAGAAGAAAAGTGGTTTTAGTTCTATTGTCTAAAAACATGGCTATTAATATGCATGCTGCTCTAGGGGCTAGGTCAAGAGGATCTGAAAGATAGAGGGGAGCAGTCCATATAAGTTGATACCAAGATTGATGCCCTTCTCAACAAATGTGACATCTAACAACTGCGATATCTTCCCCCACACCTTTCTAGAATAAGCCCAATTTAAGATTCCGAAAGGAACTTTTGGCCACTTGCTACACTAAACTCGTCTTTCTCTAGAAACTGTAAATTAGTTTTCATCAAAAACCATTACTTGAAGATTCTCCTACGTCAGTTATATTGAAGCTCCATTCGATCTCTACCATCTACGGCCCATTTCTATTGTCATGATTGGATGGTGGCTCCTTGCACGGTTTCATATAACTAGTGAAATCACATCTAACATAACTGTGGTATTTTCGTTTTAGCATCCATGGCACAACCATTACTAAATGAATACCACCTTCCTTTTGCCTTACGACGATTTAGTTGGTTATGCTTGCCAGAATCAGGGGTTCGATGCCTGGTGGAAGCAGCAGTATTGAGAATGACAAGGATTGCCAAAAGAATTTTCAGCGTATAGCCGTGATCAAGACTAACCCTATTTCATAACTGAATGTCGATACCAAATAGAACTATTTTATCTACCGTTTGCCACCTTTCAACTGATTCAATCAACTACATTGGATATGAACCCCACTCGCTTAATGTTTTTTTTTTTTCCATAAACTCTAAAAGATATAACGAATAAACCACAAAAGGATCAACTCGTCAGCAATATAACTTTATAAATTGAGTTTATATGCTAGCCGCATTCAGCGACTAGATTCCTCTAAAACTATGACGTGTAGATATTGATATGCCAATTTCCGACGACCAGACACAGTGGCCAAGAGGATTATAAATGGATTGTAGGAAACAAAAAGAATTGATAGGCATTCATCCCTGTTAAAATTTTGACAATTACAGAAGCTGTGGCACCCCCTCAGAAGCCATTGGCACCAGAATACAATAGATAACAAACACCCCCAACCCAAAAATGCAACTGAATACTATCACACCACACTATACACCACCTCCGATCAGTAGCCATATCTAGAAAAAGAACATAACCAATGAAATCAGTGAAGACACACATATCTTGTTGTCAAATGACCCTTGATATGGATTGATCAGAAAAATCAAGAAAAAAAGTTTGAATTAGGCTGCATGACAACCTTTGCACTATGCTGCAAGAACTATGATCACAATGAGAAGCACAATCCCAAAAATGACCAAAAGCAAGCAGGCCTGCATTCCAAAGACAGATTAGTTATTAATAGTACTTGAAAGTTGAAGTTACAGAGATGCAGAATTCAGCATTTATATCACTGATAAGAAGTATGGTACAGATACAGACTATTCCTCTGGTCTACAGAATTCATTGTACAAAAAGATAACTGCCCAGACTCAACTGTAAAATATCTCAGAAACTGAGATGGGCTTCAGACTAGAGGCTGTGTGGAGAATAATTTTATCATTTCCAATCAATTAAACAGAAAAAAGAGATGGGTACACAAACAAATGCCTGGAGTCCATGTTTTGCAACTGTGTACTGTATGTGCATGCATATGTAAAGGGGAGGGGATGGGAAGCCGTTAGAAAGAGGAGGGAAATAACAGTTAGAATCATGTAATTACCAGTGAAGAATTTGATCTTTGGGTCTTTGCAGCTTTCACAAGCTGGGTTTTACCTTGTGCAGTTACAGCTTGGGCATTTTCAATATGGGAGCCAATATCATCTGCAACATATCCAGCAATGGAAAAAACAAAGCAACCAAATAAATCATCTGAAACACAGCAAATCCGAAATGTTTGAAGAGTTCCACCAAAGACATGGATGTACCGATCATAGCTCCTTGCTCGTGTACAAGGACAGCAAGGTCTTTAAAAATCTCATTTGTTTCACCAATCTGCTGCTGAATTCCTTGTATTCCCTGCTCTCTTTCCTCAATAATTGCCTCATTAAAGGCAATCTCATTGTCCAGCAGCAGAACCTCTTGTCTGCAACAAAAAACAAGAGATGAAGTTTAATCAAGTTACATGAAAAGAGAGATAAACTGAGGAACAGAAACTCAATGTTTTGCTTTGACCACCAGAGGAAGGCAAATAATTTATCAGCCGCACTGGAAACCATCAAAGAGTAAGTTTCCGCACATACTCATGCCATGAACTGGGTACTAAAGATGTAAACCTTGATAAATTTCAGTCAACAATATTACAATATCTTGGGAACTGAAAAAGGTTGCATTAGCATGTGTTTGTAAGCAGTATTCACCTTCTTGACTCTACGAGAAGAGCTCGCTGTTCTGGAGTCTTATCTGAACTTATATCTAACTCACTTACTGTATAGCTACACAAAACATAAACAAACCACAATATTAAGAGCATGAGTAATACTGATAAACAAAAAAAAAAAAAGAAACAAAGCCAAACAATCAGTTAATAGTTGATCAAAAAATTGTTTTGAAGACATCCCAACCAATTTATTTTGCCACAACCAATTCAATTTGATGAACACATGATAAAACGCTCAAATCCAAGTACACAATTTTATGGCTCCCTAAGAGAAAATCACCTAGGAGGAAGAACTGCCTGGGGAACCAACGGAGTATATACTGTCTCCCGCTCTGCGGATATCCGTTGAGCCTTCTGAAATTCTTTCAAGACTGCTTGAAAATCTTTTGCAAGTTTAGCATCGGCTATCCTTTTGCTTTGCTGCAATTAGAATAAATAATAATAATAATAATAAAGAAACTGATATGAGTCTCATCACATAATGCATTCTAATTCACTACATATGCTGCTACAAGAAATGTGCAAAGGTCCAAATAGAAGAAACCTAAAGTGCTGTTGGGAAATGAAAAATTTTCCGAGGGAATGCTATAATAAAGAAAAGAAATATACAAGAATGAACTTACACTGACTCCAGCATGATGATCGGTTTCACTAGCTTGTTTGAGTTTAGCTGAAGTATCCTTCACCAATTGCCCAATGTGTAGCCTTGTCTTGTGCCTAGCGGTGCATACAAATTCACGACAAAAGATTAATCAGAAGACACATTCATCGCACAACTTTCTTGCGCAAAACATCAAATGAAAGAGCAAATAAGTAGGGAAAAAAATTGAGTCTCTAAGTTTCATACGGTGATATGTCATAATCCACTGGTCATAACAAAACAATATTTAACACAAACTAACAAACTGTCAGTAATCAACAATTAGGATGGTGCTAAATCTTAATATAGACTAGGACATGGTAAAGAATGCCCAAGTCCAACTATGTTATTTGCCATACTTGCTGGGTCAGTGATTAAAGGTGCTCAAAGTATAAACCAATTCCGCCTGCAAAAACCCCTAATTAACACAAAAACCCTACGTGGTCCACATTCTCCGACTAACAATCACATCTTTTCTGTCTAATTCTATGGTGATATTTCATGGAAATACTTCCTTCTCTTAACCCCTCATTCCAACGAACGACGCTACTAAAATTAGAAAGACAGATTAATAGAACGCAGAAGCAGAAGAAGAAAAAGACGCGCGATCATAATAATTATAATAAAGAAAATAACATAAATCCGGAAAAAAAAAATTAAAGAAAAGAAAGAGGGAGAGAACGCACAGCTTCTCACGGAGCTCGGGGGTGTCCTTGGGAGTGCCGAGGGTGTTGACGAGACGCTGGAAGGTGGACACGGCGGTGTTGATCTGAAAGATACCGGAGGCGAGGGCCTGAGTGGGGTCTTGCCTGCCGTTGATCATGTCCCTCCTCGACGGCCGCCCTGCCTCGAGATCTTGAAAGCTCATAATTCTAGTTTTATTTATTTATTCAGCACTCAGAAACGAACAAATCAATTCCGAATTGAATCGTCTCCTCTCCTCCTCCCCCACTACAGAAGAACAAAACGGCCTTTTCTCCTCCTCCTCCTCCTCCTCCAATGTCCTCCGGGAAAACCAGCCGGTTGCTTTGGTTTCGGCGAACGGAAGATACGAACTGGCAATAGCAAGAATAAGACTGGTGGTTTTGTTGTTTGGATTAGGCTTACCAGGGCAGACCAATTTTGGATTTGGGATGCCAAAAACCTAATAATAATAATAAAAATAATAAAAATAAAAAGCCAGAGAGAATAAAACGTAATGATGGCTATTGAGTCGTGGTTGTGTTTGTTTTCTCTCTTTTCGTTTTCAGTTTTTGGGGCCCGCTGGGCTGTGCGCGTCTGTCCTTGCCGGCACCTTGACGTGGACCCCGTTTACCGCGATGCGTGCTAAAGAGGAATCAGAGTTTGACTTGAAGCCGGACCCCTATTGTTGCTTTACTATTATCAAATTTTAATAATTTCTAAATCATAATAAAAATACGTTATCGTGTATTTTTTTTTTCTTGCAAAAATCTGGATTTGCCCTTTACCTTTATACGTTTTCTTTGAATTATATCCATTTCATTTGCTTTAAAAAAAATGGGCACCTCACGTTTTTTCGTACATAAACTGAAAGTTGCACGTTCAATTACCCACTGGCTATTTTTTTTGGATGACGTGACAAATATACTTTTTTAAAGCAAAATTTATATTATATTTATTTTAAAAATATTAATTACAAAAAGCAATATCTAAATATGCACGTTCTTTTTGCATTTATAGATTGTTTCCGGCCCCACCCTTTTGTTTTTGCATTTAGTTTTTGGTTATATGTCTTTGAGACCTTAGATTGAAGTATTTTAAGAGAAGACTTATAAGTAATAATATATGAAATAAAGACCAAATTTGTACACTTACAATTAGTTAAAGGCCATTTAGAATATATTCATCTAGTTAAATCATTTTTTAATTTATTTTGTTGCTACGAAAGATGTACGAATGAAGATTTAAAGTTGTGAAACTTGCTCTCTTGCATCTAGGAATAAGCAAATACCAATCTAGAGTCAGGTTTTCTTGAACCATTTAATTTTCTTGTTGTTTGTCCGTTACATAGTTTGTGCAAAATGTGTAGTCTATGTCGAAAGTATGTTTGCTTGAGTTAGCGTAGATTATTTATTTTTTTCATCTAAATAATATTTTTCCTTTAATTCCTTATCTTTTAGTGTAATAGCCTAATTTGTATTGCATATATATATATAATTCTACTAAGTTAATTAAAGTATTATCCACCCCTCTCGTACGAGTCTTATGTTTTTCATGCATTTTTTGATGTTTTAGTATTTTTGGTTGTGACAATACTATTAATTAAAAAAATTTTGGTCAAATTAGATGGTGAACCTATACTCTTTCAAAAGAATAATGTTTTAGGTAGAACTAGTCATTATGCCCCTGATCCCATCCTCTCTAACCTTAAAAATGTTGTTTGACAGGATTTTGGTAATATTTTTGTATTTTGGTCATAGATTTTTTTAATCATCTTTGTATGCTTCTTTTTATTTTATGTTTAATTATAGTTTATAACTTAATCATTTCACTCTTATGAACTAAATTTTGATTTATAAATTGAGAGAACCTTGCAAAGGTTAAGAAGAGAGACTTGGCAAAATCAAAAGTAAATTGTGGTTACCTCACCTAACATTAATATAACCCTCAATTTTGTATCTAGTAATTCATCTAGCAATTTAAAGTTAGAAGATATGGTTGCAAATAACTGAACTTTGAAAGAGCTTACTTCTCCTAACTTTAATTTGTAACCTTTTTATATTAAATATCTTGAGTTAGATATATCTTTTGAGTTTAAATTTGGAATGACATATTTGTTGTCCATTTTTTGTGGTCATGCAAGTAAGGATCTTAATAACTATTTGTAGGAATTTCAAGTTATTTGTTTAAGCCTAAAGCCAAAAGGTGTGATAAAAAAGCATTACAACTAAGAGTTTTTTCATTCTCCTTACAATAGAGAGACCCTTTATAAGTACTGAGGTACCAAGGATTGACTTTACTATTTATTATTAAGGTCAATCATAACATGAAATGAGATGAATAGACAATTTTTAGAAAAGCATTTTTTGGCTTTTGAGGCTATGAATATAAGGAAGGAAATCTATGACATTTGCCAATATAATGGAAAGACTCTTTATGCATATTGGAAAAGATTCAAGAAGTTATGTGCAAACTGTCTATATAACTAGAAGTGACTAATTATTGATTCAAAATTTTTATGAAGGCATATTTTTTATAAACAATAACATAAAAGACATAGGAAATAAAAGAGTTTTAATGGATAAGACATTAGATGTTACAAGGAATTTGATCTCTCAAATGGTAATAAATTCTCAACAGTTTGGGACAAGACAAGACACCTTAATTAAAAAAGTGAATAAGGTACATACATCTTTTTTTTTTCAGCAACAAATTTTTGATCTTGCCTTTATTATTTGATAGAAGGTTATAGGAAACAAGCAACAAGTTAAGGCATGTGACATATGCTCGACAATGGGACATATAACATATTTGTGTTGAATTCTTTAAGAGGAGTAAGTGAATGTTACAGGGGGATTCCCAAGACAACTAAGTATGATCCCTAAAGTATTTCCTAACCCTTCTTTTTTCTAAATAGGTGCACAAAATCTTTGGAAAAGCAGTAGGAGAGAAAAATCTTTGAGAAGTTTCATAAGATAGAAATAAACATAACTTTATTAAATACAATCAAGCAAGTATCAATCTATGTGAAATTTCTTAAGGAATTATAGACCAATAAGTAGAGATTGAGAGGTGATAAAAAGATCAAAGTGAGAGAGAATGTATTTGTAGTTCTCCCTTAAGTGCAAAGATCCATAAATGTTCACCATGCCTTATAAAATAGGTCATATCATATTTGAAGGAGCTATGTTAGATTTAGGAGCTTTTATCAATGTGA
The DNA here is from genome assembly GCA_021464305.1 of Kandelia obovata. Lineage (NCBI taxonomy): Eukaryota > Viridiplantae > Streptophyta > Magnoliopsida > Malpighiales > Rhizophoraceae > Kandelia > Kandelia obovata. The sequence goes on along the minus strand of CM038484.1, from coordinate 5,585,668 downwards.
TGTCACAATTTATTTATGCTTTTTTAAATTTAAGACCTCTAATTATTATTAGTGTTATTACACAATTGGTTGATTGTACTAATGTGTATCCTGAAAGGGTAATTAAGAATATTTTAGACAAGTGAACAAACTAATGTTTCCAATTGACTTTTACATAATTGATATAGATGACAATACTTCTTCTAACCCTACACCTATTTTATTAGAGAGACCATTTTTGAAGATAAATAAGATGAAGATTGATATGCATGAAAGTACCTTGACATTAAATTTTGATGGTGAACAAATTCAATTCAATATTTATAAGGCTATAAGGTATTATAGTGATGTCCATACAATTTATGCCATTAATGTTAATGATCATTTGACACATAATGTTTTTAAGTTGACAAGTAAGGAAGAGTTAGAAGTGGTTATTGTTAAACATCTTAAGATAAAAAAAGAAGGAAAATTTAAGCTAGGCGAGGAGTTGAAAAGGACAACAATTAAATTGCATTTGTTATCAATGATTCCAAATAGGTATACAATTTCTTTTGTTTAATTACCCATTTCTCACAAGAAACTTTTACCTTACAATTTGTGAGCTTCTATGTTAGAATTAAAACCATCATCAATTCATTTGATGTGTATTTGATAAAAGATGACACCTTTCCAACTATTATTACAAGGGATTTAGCACACGTGTACAAAGAAAAGTTAATTCATATGTTGAGGGACATGTAACATATCATGATTGGTTGGACAATTATAAACATTAAAGGTATAAGTCTTTCCATGTGTATGCATTAAATATTATTGGAAGAAGGAGCCAAACCAACTATGGAAGCTCAATATCTGTTGAATACCCCAATGATAGAAGTAGTGAAAAAGAAGATTTTAAATCTCTTTAATGTTGACATCATATATCCAATCTTTAATAACGAGTGAGTTTGGAATAAGTGGTCCCAAAGAAATCTTGTATCACAATGGTTCTAAATGATGACAATTAGTTTGTACCTATACGTATGCAAATACGATGGATAGTGTGTATTAATTACAAGAAGTTAAACTTTACGACTCACAAAGGTCATTTCCTTCTTCCTTTTGTTCATCAAATGTTATAAAGGTTAGTTGATCATACTCATTATTGCTTTCTTGATAGTTTTTCAAGTTATAACCAGATTGTGATTACATTAGAAGATCAAGAAAAGATGAATTTCATATGTTCATTTGGCATGTTTTCTTATTAGTGACTATTTGGACTTTGTAATGCTATGCTCTAGCTACATTTTAAAGATGTATGGTTAGTCTATTTTTTGAATATATCAAGAATATCATAGAATTATTTATAAATGACTTTAGTGTTTATGGTGATTCCTTTGATAAATACCTAGATAACTTTACATTAATCTTAAAGAGATTTTTAAAAACTAACTTGGTTCCAAATTAGGAAAAATGTCATTTTATGGTAAAATAAGGTATAGTTTTAAAGTCACGTTATATCAACTAAGAGAATAGAAAAGGATAAGTTTAAGATAGATATTATTTCTGCATTACCTTACCTCACAAATATATGAGAGGTTTATTTTTTTGGGGGGTTATGCAGGTTTCTATCATAGATTTATTAAGAATTTTTCAAAGATAACTTTGCCCTTATGTAAGTTGTTGTAAAAGTATATGTCATTTTAATTTAATGAAGAGTGTAAAGATGCATTAGACAAGTTGAAGGAACTTTTAACCTTAACATTAATAATGTAATTGCCAAATTAGGAGTTATCATTTGAGATTATGTGTAATACAAACAATTATGCTTTAGGAGTTGTTTTGGGATAAAAAAGTTAGTAAAGTCTCTCATGTCATTTTACTATGCCTTAAGGACTTTAAATGTAGCCCAAATCAATTATTCCATGACTGAAAAAGAACTTTTATTTATTATTTTTGCTTTAGAGAAATTTTGGTCTTATTTGCTTAGCATTAAAATAATAATTTATTCTAATTATACAACTTTCAAATATTTGCTTTCAAATAAGGTAGTAAAATTGTGACTTATTAAGTATATTTTATTATTGTAAGAGTTTATTTCAAAGATCAAATATAAGATATGAGCATATTAGTGTGCAAGGAAGATGTGTTCTCATTGTAAAAATTTTTTCCTAGTGAGCAATTATTTTCTATTGATAAGGCTTTACCTATTATGTGCACATTGTTAATTACTTAGTTGGTAAAGTATTGGTTGATAACTTTTTTAAAGTACAAAAGGATAAGTTTAAGAATAATACAAAATATTATAATGTGATTACCTATATAGTTGAAGATTTTGTGTTGATTAGGAAATGAGATGGTGTGTACCTAAAAGTAAGCCTATATTTGTGAAGGTGTGTACTTATATTTGTGAAAAATTCATGAAGATTTATTCTAACCTTTTGTTATTCTTATACTTATGAAGGTCATTTTAAACCTAATAAGTATCTTATCTAATTTTAAATTATAAAACTTATTAGCCAACTTTATTTGTAATTATTTTAAATTAAAAGGTATGTACCTAAAAGTAAATTTTTATTTATTTTAACCTTTTGTCATTCTTATACTTGTGGGGGGTCATTTTGAACCTAAGAGGCAACTTATAAGATTTTAAATTGTGAACTTTATTAAAATATGCTTATATATTCTATAAGTTTTGTAAGAATTACCAACAAACAGGTAATATATCTCATAGAAATCAAATGCCACAAACCTCTATTTTGACTATTAAAATTTTTTATGTTTAGGGCATTAATATCATTAAACCATTTCCAATTTCTTTTGGCAATATCTATATTTTTTTAAATGTTGATTATACTTTAAAATAGGTATAAACTAAAGCTATTAAGATTGATGATTCTAAAGTTGTAGATTTTGCAAGGTTTGAGACACCAAAGGTCATTAGTGATAAAGGCACCCATTATTGTAATAGAATGGTAAAGAAAATTATGAAGATATCAAGTTATACATAAGATTGGCATAACTTATTACCTCTGGATAAGTGGACAACCTGAACTATCTAATAGATAGATAAAATCCATCCTTCAAAAGATGGTTAATCTAAATTAAAAGAATTGGAGTTTGCTGCTAAACAATGCATTATGGATTTATAGGATAGTATACAAGATGCTTATAAGGATGTTATCTTATTAGTTAGTCTACAGTAAGACATGTCATCTTTTAGTAAAGTTAGAACATAAAGCTTATTGGGCAATCAAACAATTCAACATAAAGATGAATAAGGCAGGTGAACAAAGGAAGATGCAATTGCAAAAACTTAAAAAGAGAAAAAATGATGTATATGAGAACACTGAAATCTACAAAGAGAAAATGAAAGCCTTTCATGATCAAAAGATTTTGAGAAATAACTTTGTTATTGGATAAAAAGTCCTCTTTTAACATTAAAAGATTAAACTATTTCCAGATAAGTTGCACTCTTAATATATCATTGTTGTTGTTATTACTAATGTTTTTGGTCATATTACAATTGAAATAATGAGCTTAAAGACAAACAAGGTGCTTAAGGCATTCATAGACTTAAATGTTTTTTTGAAGGTTTTCAAGTGCAAAATGTCAAGGTAATATAATTGGAAGATCCAATCTATATGAACTAAGAAAGTATGTCGTCAAATTCATTACATTAAACAAAGACACTGTTTGGGAGGCAACCCAAGAACAAATTAGATTTGGGTAGGATTTTTTTTTTTTTGGTTTTCATAAAATAATGATTATACACTGGTTATATTTTAAAATATTTTTTATGATATGTTGTCTAACTTAAAATGTTAGCAATGTCTTTTGAAATAAGGGTCGTGTATTTAACTTTTCAATACTCAATTAAAATAATATTTTTTTGAGTAATTATATGAGTTTTGTGATGAAGTATGGTTGGGAAATGTGTCATTTGTCATAAAATTATTCTTCTTAAGCTAATCCTAAATTTGGAGTGTATGAGAAGAAAAAAAATAAAATGCAAAGTATAACTTTACTTCGTTATTAAAGTTTTCTAGCAATTGGGGCTACTTCACTAAAAGTGTTAACACTCATGTCAAATGATAACTTAAATATGGATATGCAAAGCACCTTGATGTAAGTTTTTTAATTTCTAGCATGTCTTAAGGAAGACAAACAAAAAGTTTCAGTTTTTAGCTTATAATATAGGCTTTAAACCTTTTTTTTTTTGGATAAAACTTGATATATTGGAAGATAGATAGGAAGATTATAACTTTCATGAAAAAGTCAGAGATGTTAAAATTGCATTTTTATACAATGATTTTTCATGAAGAGATTTACATGTCACAACTTAAAAGTTATGTAATTTTTAGCCAAGAGAAAAAGATGTTAGTTTGAGAGAAGATGATGAATGGTGTTTTTGGAGAAGCAAAATTCTTGTATATCTTATGAATTCTATACATGTCCTTTCTATACATGACTGTATTTATAACATCCATAAACAATAATAACTAAAATCCTAATAAATAGGTATCCCTCATTATGTGGGACCTAAATAACAAGCTTCTGATTTTGAATGATCATAAAAAATCTTTATAATTTCTCTTACTTGATAGCCAAGGACAACTCATATCAACACCCCCCCTCAAGTTGGTATATAGATGTCTCCAACACCTAACTTGATTAGTGAGTTATGGAATGCCTTGCTAGTGGTAGCCTTTATAAGAATGTCAATTAGTTGATCTTCTAACTTTATGAAAGGAATATCAACTCTCATATATCATTCTTCTACAAAATCACCATCTCCATATTAATTGTCTAGACCCATTTGTGGTCTCTCAGTACTTCTTAAATAATGGTTGGGATATGTCTAAAGGATAATCAGTGCATAAAAGTCTATAGTGGTAATAATAGTCATTCAGTACTGATATAATTGGAAATTAGATATCAAACTTCCTTATTGTAAGAGTTTAGTAAATACCAGTTAAATGGCTTATCATGACTATGCTTGAAAGGTAAGTAATATCCACCAACATTTATAGAATTATTTTGAAGAGTTAAAAGATTGTTCCTTAAGTGTATTCTTAAAAGTATGGTATGGTACTAAACGATGGAAGTTGGATTGTTCTTGTTTGATTTGCGACTCCTTCATAGTGTTGTCATTTGTTTTGTTAATATCATAGGGTCATCCTAAACCTCTATTTGTTATGGTGCAATTATTTCTCCATTATTTTCCCTAAAAAATGATCATTTTTCCTAAGTATTACCTTGCTAACCATCAAATGTAGTGTCACCTTAGGAAGATGAAGGAGCACTAAAAGTTTTTTTTTTTTTTAAAAAAAAAGAAGAATTCTAATATAATAAAAACAACATCCTTTGTAATGTATACTCATTGGGTTATAAGACTTGATTAGCAAGAACTTGAAACAAAGTTTTAAAATTTAAAACTTAAGATGACATTGTAATTAACAAGTAGATGGCTGTAATGACAACATTGGTTCAAAAATGTTGTAGTGCATATACCGAGTTTTAAAATGCCTTTGTAATCTTGAGATCGTGCCTATTTTTTTCTTTCTCCTACTTTTTTCTGTTGTGGTGTTTGAAAGCGTATAATCTTATGTAACATTCCATGTTGTTGAAAATATCCCTAAAATTTCTTATTAACATATTCACCATTGTTATCTGATCAAAATATTTTAAGATTATCAAGATTATTTCTAAACCATATTAAGAAACAATTTAAAATTACCAAAGACTTGACTCCTATTTTTAAACATATAAAGGCAAGTTATTCAAGTGCAGTCATCCATAAAAGTTATAAACCATCCAACTCCTAAAAAATTTGATATCAGTGTTAGGCCTCAAACATCTTAATGAATTAATGTAAATGGAATTTCACATTATTTTGAATTGATATGATACTGAATACAATGAATTTTTTCTAAAATGTATGTCTTATAATTTAAAATAGAGTCATCCAAATTAGAAAACAATCTTAAAAATAAATACTTAAAATATGAAAAAGATGGATACTGCAATCGTCAATGCCACAACCAAATTTATTGTGTTTTGACACTAATTTCATCCATAAAATTAGCCTATCCAAGATTAAAGTCATTTAAGTAATACAGTCCCTTTATTTTAGTACAATGACCAATGGTCTCCTCAGTAAAAAAAACATGAAATAAAAAGAATGTTAGATAAATCAATACACAATAAAGTAATTTATCAATAGCCTATCCAATAGATAGCAACTTGTTTATAAGAAATAGAACTATGAATGTATTAGATAAATAAAAAGAAAGTGAAAATGTCACTTTTCCTGTTCTAGTAATCGGGTATGGTATTCTATTAGCATTGGAAACACATATTTAATTTGGATGAGTAACTATAACAAAGTCTTATGGATCATATGTCATATGGCCAATTGTTGCTAAGTCAATAATCCAATTATTAATACCTAAATTAATTAAAGCTATTAATTTACTTAAGTCAAAAAGAGTAATGTCATCTTATAACCCATAACTAGCAATTAGTTTAAAGTCCTCCAGTTATGCAAGGGACAATTGAGATCTTATACCATCAAGGCTACTTAGCCTACATTCCCTCCTACACTAACACTTGTATTAGCATCATCTTTCTTTTTGGCTTTAAGTTAATGTCATCCATATAACTTACAACATGTTTCTTTGGTGTGCTTTGAATTTTCATAATGGCTTAAAAATTTGTCGAACAAACAAGTATTACTTTGTCTTCCATGGAATCTAAGTTTATAGTTTTGAAAATAACTAGTATAAAGGCAAATTAATCGAGGAATTTTCTTATGGATTTTTCATAATGAGTGAAACTAACACCATTAGTGTTGATGCATTGTAATAGCTAAGCCACAATGCATATAATGGGAAAAACAAACATATTCATTTAAGACATGAATTAGTAAAATAGCTACTGAATAACAGAGTAATATCACTTCACTTTGTAAGGTTAAAGATGAATTTGGCTAATCTTCTTACTAAACCACTTCAAAAAGCTAGTAAAAAATACATTGAGAGAAATAGGACTAATACCTATAAAGAATGGTCAAAAGCAATAGGAATCCAACCTATATATAATAGGAGATCCTTTGATATGGATCCATATAGGTATTAATAAGTTACTAATTAACTTTAAGTACACCATCAAAATTACAAGTTCCTTCTTATGGTGTAGATAGTGTAAAAAATTTAATGTTTGAAGTTGAGTTATACTCTTAATGAATTATATAGTCTTTATAGATGGTAAGTTACTGAGATACATGCTTGATAAATCTAATTATATAACAATGGAGTAGGATTACTCCTATAAGATCCTAGGCAAAATCTCTAGAGTTTTCATGAAATAAATTGGGCATACACATGGCTTTACAGTTATCAACCACATCAAACAACATTATTTCTAAAAATATAATATAGAGGCAAGTAAACTGATATTTATTAAGAAATTATAGTTCATAAAAATTCTTATTTAACCATACTTTTCAATATCAAAATTTGTATGTCTTAGTCTTTAATTAATAATTCAAAAGATATTAATGATTATGTGTTATATTCTCACTAAAAGCTAATAAAATTTAGTTTTTTAAAATATATGAATAAATATTAGAAATAAAAATATTTTAAAAGAGTTTTATTTTATATTGGAAATAAAAGTATTGTTTTACATATTTATAAAATAATAGTTATTTTATACCTTGTAAAATTAAAGACTCAAATAAGGTATCACATATATGTGAATGACTCAATATAACCCTATACAATGGACTAACCTTTCGAATTTTATTTGTCAAACTAACCATTTTGATTAGTCATTTTAGTAGTTAGCAAATTATCTATTAAAAAATTAGCTATTAAAGTAATAAAACAACTAATCATCATCTTTATTCTTAATTTCATTTTTATAAGATATTAAATTAAAAATACTATAAAAAATGTTTCTTCATTTAAAAAAAAAATATTAATATTATTATTTTATTTTTCTTATATCTTAATTACTGAAAATCATTAAGCTAAACAAGTTTGTACTATTCTTGTTACTTCGCTCGTGAAGTACATACCAGCGAAAAAATTTGTTGTTAGGTAACAATTGTCGTAACTTACTATTTTATGATAACTTACTAATTTATGATAGCTTATTTGTAAAAATAAAATTATCTTTAAAAAGAGTATATTTGCGCACTTCAAATTAATATTTTTTTACGTACTTGTAATTTTTATATTTATCAATAATTTATTTATATATTTTTGCTAACATATAATGTACATGAGTTTAAAAATTTTAAAATAAAAAAATGACAAATTGAAAGTCATTGGAATTGTTCCTTTAGATTTGCTTCAACTAACCTTGTTGATTAAATCAGTCTTCAACAATCAAAGTCCAATATTTAATCTGTATATTTGGTCATCGTTACATTGCAAATGAATTAAGGTTATGCTAAATGTTGATATTTTAAATTTTAATTGATTTAATAAATAAGTTTCAAAATAAGGCTTGATATTTGTATTGTTAAGGAATAAATGGAGTTTACTATTATCAAATTGAACTTATGAACTTTTATGGAAAATTAATTTAATTTTATAATATTAAAAAAAATAATTAAAATTATAAGAACGTAAATTCCTAAGTTGTTGCTGATTTTTCTCGATTCAATTGAACCAACTGGAATGCCGTGTGGCATGACACCTGGACAAGCAATGCCCAAGAAAATCGTTAAATATGGCTCCATTTCTAACCCTGGCTTCTAGTGTGGTAAGTACCAATAATTCCATAAATATTAAATTCTCTCTAATTCTTTTACGTGCTCTTTTTAAGTGCTTTATTAATATGAACATAAACGACTTGCGATGTAGTATAATAGTACATGTTTTTCTTTTTCCTAAAAAATTTACGTACTTTATATATCACTTTTTTTTTTTTTTGGGGAAATCATGAACTAGATAAGAACGTTTCTATCTCTTATACACATAAATTATGTAAATATTAATAATAGATATTAATTATCAATTGATTGAACTAGTTTGAATTCCAGCTCAATCAGTTAAATCTTAAAATTTTAATATTATAATTGGCTCAGTTCTTAAATATTAATTTCACACTATCACAAATAATTAAACACTTTATAACACTCAATAACAATAATGATAACTACTTAATAATAATAATAATAAACATAAATATAAATATAAATATATTTTTTATTAAAATAATTCAATACAAAAACTGAAAATATGACAGAATTATAGATATTTGGCAACAATATTATTTATGGTAAAAAAAAAACTATAAAAGTTGCCTCAAAGAGACTAGTTTGACTTACGAATGGTACAAGCAAGTTAAAGAGCCAGATATGACAAAATGTGGGACAAATGGTTTTATATGCTATCCTAAAGGACATGAACAATGACTACATCTTGTCTGCTAATTGTGAAAAGTTTGTTGACAAGAGGATGATGAAAATTAGACGTGAAATTGAAATTCAAGACTTTAGACACTCAGTACTGTTCAATTCAATGGCTTACAAGTTTTTAATTAGAGGTGTTTTTAACTTTGTCATGTGCACAAACGAGACAGACTGTTATTTATTCTCTTTAAGAAACTTGATCATTGCAAAACAGTTGTGATGTTTTATAAATCACTTTTAAGTTTAGGATAATGTCATGATGATGAGCGCAGGGGTGTTGCGGTGCATTTGTTGGGCTAGGAGATGGCCAACGTGAGTTGAATCTTCTTCAATTTGAGATGTAAAAAAGACAAAAGTTTAAAATTAATAATAATAATAATAATAATAAGATCCATTTTCTGACCTTTTTTTTTAGGTCACAAATCAAGTCCAATCGTCTGTTTAAAGATAGATGGATGCTTAGGTTGTCAGGATTTGAGGCTCATTTGAACATCATTAGCCTCTTTTACCCATACATTATCATAAAATATGTTTTCCTATGAATTTAAACAGGGTGACAATGCATATTTTTCTCATTTAATATATTTTACATAGGGCAAATAGGAAAAAAAAACAACAAAGAAAATTATGACTATTAATAGTTTCAATATTAAATATATAAATTGAAATGTAAAATTAATAGTTAAATTAATATTGCAAATTAAAGAAATTATGCTTAGTGACCATCAAATTCAAAAGTTTATGCTTGAGATATGAGGTTCGAATATCAAATCTTACTCATAAAAAAAAAAATACCCCTACCCAATCTAATTAGATAAAATAAATAAAGAAATAAATTATTATCATGCTTAATTAATCATGACTTTTGGAAAAGAATTTCTTTTTTACAATAAATTAGTAATAACAATTTTCTAATGTATTGGTCTAATATTAATTATTTTAACAAATAAGATTTCGATTACCTGTGCAAATTTTCGTGTGTAACTTCCATTGCTTTTTGTGTTGTAAGTATACAATTTTTCTTTGAAATCATGATACTAAAAATTAAACTTATTTTTACTATTATTTAATAAAAATGATTGATAATATATGTTTTCTTAATTTATTAAATCATAAATTAAAAATAAAATTTTATATTCTTACAAATTTTATTTTTAAAAAAATAATAAACTTTTTAATTTTTAATTATTATCATATTATTCGAGATATAGGAATATATATTCTACTGTTGACGGGCGCTTGTTCCTGTGGCTCCCACCAGTTACCTTGGGGGGCCCCCTTTTTTTGGGACCATTTTAGAAAGGGTCATTTGCGTACGCCACCGTTATCAATAATCGGATAGTTTTCCCTTTGTTATTATCCAATAATAATGGATTAGACGCAACAACAGAACCCCCCCCCCCGCCCCTAATTTAATACTTTCGTGGCTTGTAAGCTCGGTTGTGCTTGCCATATTTTTATTACAAGAATGATAGCTATGCCCAGATGTGTCGCACTGCCACGTGTTGATGGGTGAGCACATTATTTTGGATTCAAAATCAGAATTTCAAAAGGTTAGGTAAAAACAATATTTAATTTTAAAAATGAACCGAAACATTTCAAGTGCTCTCTTTTTGTTAATATGCTATCTTTGAATATGATAATTAAGGAGATTCTTAATCTAATAATACGTGTATTACATATGAATGTTCCACCAAAAAAAAAAAAAAAGGGGACACAGTATTCTAAAATTGTATTTTATTATTACCAACAGAAAAAGGATTTTTCCAATTTTCATATCTATTAAAAGAGTAATTGAGTCTTGAGTTATATACTCAGATTTAATTTTTTTTTTCTTTTGAAATAAATGTCTGTATTTTTAGCCTATGGAGTATTGGTTTTAGGTCCGCTTGCCATTTTCTTCTTACTAGTATTATAAAAATGTTCAAGTTTTTATTAATGACATTGTATCATCATTTCTAGCCGTACCAACTGACTCCGTCGTCTTCCAGCATTTTCTCTGTCGATTCTTTTCTGTGGGGGCAATATAAAAAAAATTCTCCCTATTTCCAAAATATACATATATTTGTAAGAGCTCTATCTTGCTCCAAGAAGGCACTTAAGAATGAACAATGCAACTGCTCAATTTGAAGATTCTGTTAATATTTAAGAACTCTATGAAATTCAAAGTCGGTGAGGCTTTCAATCAGAATAAAAAAAAGAATGAAGAATCATAGCTGCTGGAATATCACCAATTAAGCAACTGATTATTTATTTTTATTTTTATTTTTTGGTTTTCTCGTAGAGCATTATTTCTTTCGTAGGAATTTATAAAAAATAATGTTCTTCGGAACATATTTTAATAATTAATTTTTTTTATTTTTAAAAATCTTTCGGTTCATTATTTAATAGATAAAAAAAAAAAAACCAAAAACATATAAACCTTAGCGTCATATACCAAGCAGCATAGAAACCTGCTATATGGCCTTAAACTAACATTACATTACATTTCATTTCACTTCATTTACGAGAAAGAAAAAGAGGAAACACATGTTGGTATTTTATATTATTCGGTAAAATGTAAAACAATTTCATGCGAACTTGCGCATGGTGGGAAACATTCAAAACTTTAGGGACGCTTGCAACCATTTAATGGGGATTATGATTCAAAGATATGAGAACTTAATTACATTTTCTGAGAGGGGGTTAATATTACAATAATGATTTATCTGATAAAACAATATGTATTGGGTAATGGTTCAATGCTAATAAATACATGTGCTCTAGCAAATAATGAAAACCATTTTTCCTCCTAAATATTGCCCCATAGGCAAACAACAATATATACACACAAATTATAGGACAATCTTTTTGGGAAATAAGTACTATGACTCAGCCTGAAACCAGCTTCAACACAATCCTCAACTACACAACTTGCTCAGCCATAAGAAATTAAGCAAATCAACCAAGACTTGAAATATAATATTTGGAATTGACGGGTAAAACAACAATCCTCCGCCACACCACGTTAGCAAATTCTATTTTTATACCTTTTATATTTGGGCCATTGATGTGGCTGCCTTCACTGACCAGGGGAGAAAGCAAAGTGACAAGTGGGTCAGAACCGCACCGACACTATTGCGTTGCCTCCTTCAGACACACACACACACACACACACACGTCATCATATGAAATAGCCCCGAATGTGGGCATCACCGTCGTGCATCATCATTATTCCGTGAGCAGAACTGCAGAAGGGTTTGCCCCTTGTCCGAGAACAAAATCTAAGGCTTCATTTTACGATCACCAAAAGTAAAAAGCAAAAGGAAAAAGGAGGAAAAGGGGAAAAGTGAAGAAGAAAAGAAAGACGGTTACAAAGGGTTCCATTTTTACCCAAGTACCGTTGAACAATGGAGAGCCAATTATCTAAAGTTTCTCCAAAGGCAAAGTAACACAAAATTACTTGGATAAAAACCCAATGTCCAAGATAGTGAAAATTCATTTGAAATCGAAATTGTACCTGGAGTTAGATAATGGACAATAACCTTCGGCTTCATACCCACACATTCCAATAGACAAAACAAAGACGGAGTTCCAAATCAATTATTGAAATGCTAGTGAGTTAAAACAACTTTGATGCTCGTCCAATACTTGTCCATTGCTCCACTTAGACAAAGCAACAAACACATTCAAAAAAATTTCTTTTGACAAACAAATGGCAAAAGCACAAAAAAAACAAAGAAAGAGAGAGAAGAAGTATGGATCAAAACTTAATTTCCAAATGCTTTATCACATGAATGGCAAGGCCAGAAAGATGTGCTGAAACCATCTACATAAAAACTAGCAAACCACAGTAACTTTCAAGCTGGCCGTTTTTTATCCCCAGAGTTGGGGAGGTGTTTATTCAGCTGGATTCCACTTGGCGCACGATAAACAGAATTCAACGAAACAAAACTAGGGTGTGCGCAATCTAGCACGTACAACAATTATTTACTAACATGCGCCCCTCCGGCGCCACCGGCAAATTCTCAAACTTAATTCATAAGTACAGATTTTTTACACCGAAAACTAAAGACAACAAATGCACATGCAAATCAAACTTGAATTTTGAAACACGGGGGCGAAAAATAATAATAATAAATAAATATATATAAATCTAGCCAAACATGTATTGCACCTGCAGACGGAGACTGGACCCAGAGAAATAAATACAGAATCGGAGAGACGAGCACCGAAAAATGCGGCTCAGAAATTGGCGGTTTTCCGGTGAGGCTGGGATTTCCGGGTTTCCGGCTTGTCGGCGATTTCTTGCAAGTTCCTGGAGCTTCGAATTGCCAAAACACCGCCTCTCCGGAGCTCATTCAGTCGGTCCACCTCGCTCACCTCCGTTGAATCTGCTGGACACCACCAACTAAACGATTAAACAGAATTTTAAGGATCAAGATAGAGGAATAATAATAATTATTATGATTATTATTCCAATTGGCAGCATTATACCTGTGTACTTTGAAGGTAACTTGAAGCCATTAAACTGAACCAAATCTGCAACGAAAATACAGAGAGTACTTGAGTTTACGGATATAAAGAAGGGAGCTAGTGTATATCGCAGCCGTTGATCTTGATTTTGGTTTTGACTCACCAGCTTGGGAGGGAGTGTGGGAGACTAGGTAGAGCACAAGGAAGCAGAGGAGAGTGAGAAGCGGAATAAGGTGGACGAGTTTCTCTGGTTTCTGAGACGACGAAGACGGTGATAGTGGCAACGATGGCGACGACAGCGATAGACTGCGAGGTTTTGCCGCTTTTTCATCCTCCGCCGAGACTGCGTCGTCGTCTTCACCGCCGCCTTGGTGGCTGTGGAGCTTGGAGACCGGCGACCCGAGCGACTGTCTTTGCATTTTGTTGAGAGAAAGAGAGAGGAGAAGATCGCAAAGTATTATTCTGCTGTCCGTTGCCGTGTCGGGGTCTTTAACTTTTAAATTGGAGGGTTCGTTTTGTGTTGTCTCTGTTTAATCTTCTGACAATAGTTTCTTAATCATTTTCTTTTTCTAACTTAAAATTAATAAAGGGGATTATCTTTTGCTCCAACTTAAAATATTTTACAAGTTATTTATCAAAATACTAATAATAATAATAAATAACAGCGATTATTAAAAATTCAAAAGGTGGGATGGGGATTGTGCAACTCAGCAATTTAGTGTCACTATTTTCTTTTTCTTTTTTTTTTTTTGGATTTTGTAAGTTTTTCTCATAATTGTAGATTTTGAATCTTTCTATCCTGCAAACTAATTTATTTCGTCTAGAGCTGTTAAATTATCGGATTAAGTTTAATATTAAGTCAGTAACTTTTCCATTGCCTAAATTTAGCTTAGTAACAAATAAAAGAATTTCAAACAAAGATGTTACCGTTAAAAAAAGGCACAAAATAAGGCAGTGGTAATGTTAAAATCAACGTGTAAGTGCTTTGGTGGTGCATACGTGGCACCTGAAGTGGTGTCCAGTCAGCTTTCAGTGCCTAGGTGACCAGCCAAAATCGTTTATTTTGACTATTTGGACCTTACATGTCAGATTATTCACTCTCTGTCCTTTGTAGTTTTATCATGTCTCTCACATTGCTCTCTCCTCTCTCACACACTTTATGCTCTCTCACTGTTCTTTTTCTCTCTAACCGTTTCTCTCATTTTCCTCTTTATTCCCATCCTTAACAGTGTCTCCTTTTCTCATGTATTTTATGTATAAAAAGCATGACTTCTACCATTTCAACTATAGATTTTATAAATGTATTTTTAACTATAAATAAAATAAATTTATTATTTAATATTTCTTTTTATTTTTTATTTATTGTTATTTATATAAACATATTATATACAATAAACTATATATATTATACATGTGTATTGTTTTGTATATTATACAAACATATATATTATATTTATTTCGTATATATTTTTATTTATATTATATTTATTTTAATTAATTTTGTTTATATGATTATATAATTTGTATTTCTTTATAGTTATAATATTTAAAATTTTTACACATGTGTGCATATATATTATACATAAAAATTTAATTAGTTTTATAAGATATATGATTATATACTTTTAATTAGTAAAACTAAACTGACCCTACCCAACCCGTTAAAATGGTGAACTAGCATTTCTTATGGCACGAGAGTGCAAGATGTGATTACGGACGTACCACTCAAGTTGTGCCAAGGAGCTATGACCGTGGATGTTGATTCTACTCACAATGTTGAGTTAATCAAGAGAGGAGATTGGCCTCATCATTGGTTGGGAGGACCAACTTACGTGAGCTCAAACACAAGTCTAAGGTGAGCCTAAGATAAGATGCCACGAGGAGTGACAGAACAATAGTTGCATAGGGTCCTGGCTTCACTAACTTGTTGGAAAATGGACAACGAGCAAATAGATTTTTTCCTTCTTTCCTTTTTTATTTTCTCGAAAATAAATAAAATTTTTCACTGTAAAGTTAGTGTCAAAATCCGATCTCTAATTTAATAATTAAGAAAAGATTGCTTAACATCAAACATTACATAACTAATAATTTTTTAAAAACCAAGATGAAAAATAACAATTTATAACCATTAGCTTGATTAAGAGAAAGAAAAATGTTACAAAAATAATTAATTTTAATACCAAAAATCAATAAATAAATAAAAATATAATCCAATAAAATTAAAAATAAAAAAGACAATATTTTTTAATATTTATGTGAAAAAGATAAATAAAAAAAAGAAAGTAAATAATTATTAAAGAGTAAAGACATAATCTAAGTCGTAAAATTACCTATTTAGAAGAGATTACTTTATAATTGAGCAAGACAAGACGAGTAATAGAAAAAGTGTAATGCTAGAGTCAATAACCGGAGAATGAAAAGGCAAATAACAAGTAAATAGCTGAAGGGTAAAGAGCTTGATAACATTGATAAGGCTTGTGTTATGAAATGCAAATTATGCGTAGGTAATTAGGTTAGTAAGAATTAGGGTGAAATAAAAATTATAAATTATCCTTATAAAAATTATATAATTCTTATTTAGGAATAAAATAGTAAATTGACAATTGAGACAATGGACAAGGGTGAATATGAAGACTTTCCACATCATCTTTATCCTGATTGTCACTAAAATAGTCAATAACTTTATTTTACCCAATTCTTGTTAAAGGGGATTAGATAACTTCCCACAAAAATAAAGATAATTGTCTTCCTTAAAAGAAAAGCAAAGAGAATAAAAAGAGACATAAATCCAATAATAACAAAAGAAAAATGTTACCATTATTCATAACTAATATCTAAGTTGATCGTGGTTTTTGTTGAGTATAAGTGAACTCTTAAATCTTGATAAATCCTAATAAAATTGAACAAGCCTCATTAGTTTAAAAGACATTTCAATCATCTAAATTAATAGTTTAAGGTGTTTTAATCACACTTTGAATGGATGGTGATGACTATAGTATCTTAGGGTCATTTAAGATGGTAAGGTCTCTTTCTTTTTCCTTTAATTAACCTTAGCACATTATATTAGTTGAACAAGATATGAGGATGAATCAAGTAATAAACTATACAAGCATAATTTGTCTCAATCTCTAGTATTTGAAACAAGTACAAATGAACTTGTTGTTAATGACTTAACATTATTTTGTTTAATTATAAGGTTGAGCCTTATAGTAAGCTTTCTATGTTTGGCTCTGTGCCTAGGGAGCATTACAATTCTCACTTCTAAGTCCTTGTACTAAGATTATCTTAACTAAAATATCTTTTTGTTATTAGTTCTCATGCATTGATTGTTAAATTAGATCTTATTAACATTAATGCTCATTCAAACATTTAGTTAATGTCTTGTACAAATTGTTTACTTATCAATTAATGTTACTTGACCCATTGCTTCTCTTTTTTCATGTGAAAGTTAATATGATATAACCAATTAGTGATGACATTCTTTATTCGATGTATATATTTGATGTACCATAATTGATCTTGGTGTTAAACTTAGTGAACAACCAAATAAAAAATATAGTGTTGACTAAGCCGAATTTTTGTAGATCTAAGTAATCCATTAACCTAAAAAGACCTAGAATAGTTGTTCTTTAACTCAAAATAACATTGAATGAATCAAGGATTTTTTTACTTCAATTCATTCCATCATTCTACATAGCATAACACAAATTTCACACTATAACTTAAATTAAAAGTACCCTTTAGAACTAAAAACTTTCTTTTTCTTCTTTGTAGAGTCATTCTTATCCTTGATTTTTTCTCTAATTTTAGTAATCTATTAACCTAAAAGGACCTAGAATAGTTGTTCTTTAACTCAAAATAACATTGCATGAATCAAGGATTTTTTTACTTCAATTCATTCCATCATTCTACATAGCAAAACACAAATTACACACTATAACTTAAATTAAAAGTACCCTTTGGAACTAAAGACTTTCTTTTTCTTCTTTGTGGAGTCATTCTCATCCTTCGTTTTTCCTCACTTTCCTTTGTTTGCTTTTTTCTTTGGGTCTACATTTTTAGTTTCTTTTATTATGAATTAAGTCTTTACTTTTTCAAACTCATTCTCCTTAACTCTCTTATCCTTTACTTTCTCAACCTTAAATAGCATCTTATTCCACCTTTTGTCTTTATAATCTTCACCCTTTAATTTAAGGTTTTTTTTAAATTATTTTTAAATCCTCATATCCATTACATTTTTCTCTTTCTTTTATAAAATGGTTTGTCTCTGATTTCAAGTCTTTTGATTTGAAAGCCTTAGATTAAACTCCATTTTTATAGGTTTAATTTTAATTTCTTATTATCCACTTTTATAATTTCGTAACCTTAGATTTAAGTTACAACTTATATGGGTTAATTTTATACCTCAATAGTAGTCATGTGATTATTTTTTATTATTAATTCTTTGATTAGCTAATAAATTGTCTATCAGTTTTAGGTTTTCACTACTTAACTTTTTACCCTTATAAAGGTAATTTTTAATTTGTATTTTCTTTTAATTATTTTTTTAATCTTTAAATCATGTCTAATTTTATTTATTTGTTTGTTTGCTATTTTTAATTGCATTTGTTTTTATATCTCATCAGTCTTAAATCTTAAATCTTATATAGGTTAGGCCAAATATACTTGTCATCTCCCTTTAGTTGTGACGTAAGGATAATTTCTATTCCTTCTTTATTTATACTATGATTACTAGATTATTATTCTTTTACTCACTTTAATGTAGTTAAAGAATATTTTAGTTATCTCAAAGAGCAATTAAGTGGTATCTCACCAATGAAATACACCAAAGATATAAAGTCATGAAAGTGAGTAATCACACATAAACACTTTTTTGTCTTATCATATTATATCTTTTTGAGTAAGATATAGAATTGTCATGACAAGATTGCTTAATTAAAGTATGTATAATGATATAACATATGATTAATTAAAGCTTAAAGGATAACAAAAGGGTTTGTTAAAGATAAGAGTCTTTCTTCACTCTTCGTGAAATAATGGTTCTAAAATTACTTCGGCATTTAATGGATCAGACCAATCATTGACACATTAGTTAAACTGGTAATTAACAGTACCCAATTTATGACTAAAAGTGTTAAATAAGTTGAGTTGATTTTGTTTAAATATATAAATTTACTTATATAATATATATTTATATATGAATAAAAATTTAAACGTGTTATAAATATGAAAAATAAAAATAGATAATTATATAAAATAAATAATTTTATTTTAATATAAAATAATTTCTTCTATCCACAATGTATTCAATAATCGTAATTATGAAAAAATTTATTATATAAAAAGTATATAAATAATAGAAATTTGAACTACTCTAATATATAATAAATTTAAAAATTAGCAAAAATAATAAAAAAAGTTTTTTTTTTTAAATAGTGAGACAACCGATCAATTTATAGGTTGACCTAACCCAAGAATGACATGACCCGGAAAATAACTAGAATTAAAAAAAAAAAATCCAACCTAAACTCATTTGACCGTTTGACACCTCAGAGTTGTAGTTGAAGTGGTGAAATTAAATACACCAATCAAACTTAGGGGTTTGGTGTACCTTGAAAAGTTAGAATCCATGTTACAGTATTTGAAGTATAAAAATACCATAAATAAGTTGTTGTGTGAGTTTTATTTTTATTTTTTATTCTGAATATTACACTCATTAGTATTCAGAGATAAACAAACTGATTTTTTCACTTTCAAAAGGATAGAATTTCCATCATTGTGGTTGACTTTAAAAGTTATTTCCAAAGTGAAAATCATGTAAGATTTGAACGTAAACTGGACACCCTTTTTGCTGAAACTTGGTCACGTCTGAATCTATTTCGAAAATCATAAGATTATAGTTCTTAAAATTTTTCTTCTAAACTCATAAACAAAATCCTTTTAGAATTAAAGTTAGAATCACTTCAAAAATTTTTATACGTTTATTTAAAATAAAATAAATGTTTAACAATGAAGAAACGCATTAACGTGTGAGCTATAGAGTATTTCTTTCCTTTCCCTCGTCTCTCAGCACTCTTTTCCAATGGATTTCAACTTATAACCTCAAAAGATTGTTGTCTAGGGTACCTTCGAAGTAACTAAAAGTTTATTTAATAATGGAATATTGGACTCAAATTAATATTTAGTGAGGGATGTCAAATGCCGAGAGGTAATGCATACAATTCACAATGTAATTGAGATTTATGTTATGTCTTTGGATTCATTTGATAATCAGATTAGTGGAGTTTCCCCCCCCCCTCCAAAAAAATAAAAATAAAAAATCAATATCCAGGCGTAGTATTTAGACCCAAATCCAACCCTTATCCAAATGCTGCGAGTCTGCAGATGAACTTGAAGCCATTGTTTACTTCTGATGTGAGTTCTTGCTATTCAGAATTTAGCAAATTAAAATTTTAAAAGTTTAGCATTATTAAATCTCTTAATTGTAACAATCTATTGCCCAAAACATTGGACAAATGAGAGGGGTTTTTCAGTTAGCCCACTAACCTAAACCCTATAGATCCTAGGTATAACGGGCCGTACTTTGCACATGATTCAGGCTGCCGATTCTCGAGCAGAATTCCAAAACTAGGGAGCTCAAAGCAAGTGTCATCCGTCAAATGGCCCCACGTTGAGGTGGGCACCCACCGAACGCTGACGCAAATGTATAAATCAATGGGCACGGCCCACCAAATAAAAGTAAACAAGCCGAAGAAAAAAAAGGAGAGAAAATCTCAAAGTGTTCTCGAATATAGCGGCAGGCGGCAATCGCCTTCCTCTTTCATTCTTGTCCCAAACCAAAAGCAAAGGCCCAGGACTGCCACCGCAACTGCCACCCCCTCTTCATAATAACACCCGAAAAAGAAAGAAAAGAAAATAAAAAAGGGAAATAGCACGCAGCAGCGGCCAGCTAGCGAAACAAGAACTCGAACCTCTGGTAGGCACTTCGAAGAGAGAAAGGAAGAGATGGTGCTATGGGAGATCACAGTGGCGACAGCGTATTTCTTGGGCCTGAAGCGGACTTACAGACTGGCTTTGAAGATCCAACGTAGGATCGTTGGCCCCAATCATCCTAAGATCCCGCAGTTTCTTCGCAGGTGATATTTTCGGTTCCTTTCTTTCTCTGTTTCTTTCTTTTTTCTTGGAAATCGACGATGGATGCAAAAAGAATTTCAAGCCATTGGGGGTGCTGGCCAGTTAAATTGGAATTTGATCTATTCAGCATTTTTTATAGTGAGACAAGACACATATGTCAGTCAGTTTCGTAGATTGGCTTCGAGGCTGGCTACGTTTGATATGTGAGTGTGCGTGTGTGGGGTAATTTCTATTTATTTTGTTTCGATGTATGCATACATGTCTATGTGTTAAAACGCATGTTTTTGCAGATTATAAATAGAAAAATTCATGGAAACAAATATTGGAGATATATGCGACCTCTACTATCTTCTACCATATGGCGGTGTTTCATGTATGCATTTTTAATGTGGTTTGATCTTTATGAGTTAGATGATGTGTTTGTGATGTTTGTTTGCCAGTTTCGTTTGTAAGAATAGCATTACCCTAATGTGAATGGATGATTACTTTGGAGACCCGCAAAACTTGAAAATGTTTTGTGGTTTCCACCCATTGATGTTGTCTCACATGGAACTTTCTGAGAGGTGTACACTGGTTAGTGATTGGCATTGCACACTTGCGGCACATGGTGCTACTATCTGCATATGATTTTATATGCATATCCATGCATGAGAATTGGACACTTGTTGCACTTGTCAATGTTGATAATACTTAAATTGTGTCGATGCCTATCCATTAGGTTGATGGCACCATTTGGCTGTAGTTACATGTACAAGTACACTGTCATGGAGAATTTTGTCCTTTTTGACATACACTGCATCTTCCTCGTGTAATTTCCATATTGCTTATGCATGAATATGTTATTAGCTTACAAACAGAGCACAATAATGTATACATCTATAGAAACATTGGCAAAGGTTGCCATCAAGCTGCTAGCATAGGCAAGAAGCATCATAAATAGCTTCTTGAGATGGACCCCAATGCTGATTATTAAATGCCAATAAATGAAACAGATTTAACTGCAACTTTTAGGTGGTTTAAAAAGAAGGCAGTTAGATGTGTAAATTCCTTATATGTCAGGAATTTTTGGTCGCCATTGAAATGACACCCAATTACGGATTGGGATTTGGAAAATGTCCTTGAGTTTTAAAATCCTCTTGCCATTGCGTCTTGAGCACAATTTTAAACTGCACCTGATAGTTAGTGAATCATTAAGAAATATGAAGCCCAGATAAAATTTTTAGTAGTTATAGTGATCCCTTCATAAAACTTGCAGTTGCAACTTCACCACATTTTAAAGTTCACTTGATGATCTGTGAAACATTATCAAGATTTAAGGTCTAGATCAAATTTTAATTACTTGTAATAATTCCTTCATAAAACTTGAGGCAAAAGAATTCCATCTCTAAGATGTCCTTCACACCTGAAATTTGGTTTAATTCCTAGTTTCTTAGGTGCCTACTTTTGTGTGAATAGTGTTGCTCTTCCTCTGCAGCTTGGTTACTCTTCTGATCTTCTTTTGAGATTTGTTGTCACCCTTGGGGTGTGGTGGTTACAAGTGACTCCATTTTTATCATTACTTTCTTAACTATGGGAAATGTTAGAGCTGCAGAGGAAATGGCTTGGTCAATTCCTTGCCATTTCCCTCCCTCCCTGCTTCTCTCCCCTCCCGTTTCTTAGAGCCCATAAGGCTGCTATTGTTTGACCTTTTTTGATCTTAATGGAATTATTTAGTTCATGGTAGTACCTGCTGCATTTCATTTGTTTTGGTTGCTTTGGAGTTACTTTGTCATAGACCCTATACTACTCCTTGTCTCACTGTCTTTGAACTGTCATTAGTCCTGATCATTTCTGTTTCAAAGGATGTCAGAAAATGAGGAGGGACTTCTTATTGGAAGCAGACCGTTCTTCTTGATCTACATTCTTAAAATTTCATGTTTGTATATACATTAAACATACATCCTTAAGCTCTAAGTGCCTTGATACTCTACATAAAATCACTGCTGTGATGGTGTTTCAGTAGTCTTTCGTGTATAATTCCATATAAGATTTAAATGATTGGCATCTAATTATTTTAGGTCTTCTTGTGGTCTCAAAAATATGATTTGCATCAACTTTCTTCCTTTTCTGCTTGTCCAAAATCTTCCTTTTTCTTGGTTTGGGTTGGGGAAGGGGGGGGGGAGAGGAGGGTGGGTTCTTTTGGCGTGATTTGGGGAATATGATAGTATTGAATATTCCAAAATTCTTACTTGTCACTGTTACATGCTAATATGTCTGCCACAGTTTTGCATAAGTCGCCAGTTAGTACTGCTATTGCTTGCATATGTTATCTGCTGCACTCTGTTGTGCACGGATTCGAACAATTTCATCGGCATAATCAGGGCTTAATTAAATTTCTTCTTTCTAGACGAACTCGGGCTGCCTTCAATGTTGCACTCCGGGTTCACCAGAATATACAACAGAGGGACATAGAAGTTGGCCGGAACCTTGGTAACTGGATTCTGCGATGGCTGGACCGCATGAAACCCTCTGCCCAGATCCGTGTTTCACACTCAAATGATGCAAGCTCGAAGACAAACCTGACAAAGCAGGCAAGCAACTTCTCCCACCGGAATATTCATGGGACCATCCAGAAACCAAGGAATGGGGAATCTGACAGGCATCTATTTACCTCATCTAGAAGTATATGGCGTAAATCCTTTCCTGCCATTGCAATGATGCGACCACCAAGACCTGCTGGATCTATTACCCAATACAGGCATTTGAGCAGATGGGGTCCTGGAATGTTGAGACCTGAGTACAAAATTGCAGGAATGAATGGCTTGGAGGGAGTTATTCGGAAGGACATAATACAGTATCTGCTGCAAAACTAATTGTGGGAGCTGGCTCTTGCTTTGTTGTCCATGTTGTCAGTCTTTGATCCCGAGGCAAACTCGTTTGAGGCATGGTTCGGTAACCATCTAGGCTGTGTTGCTAAAACGGAGATGAAAACTTTAGTTCTCTCTCCTCTCAGTCTGGATAAAATTTTCTTCTTAATTTTGTATATTCTGTGGAGTCTTTTCTCGAAGTTTCAAATTTATTTCTAATAAAAGAAGGATGTTTTGTCTTGAATTTTCTGTGAACTTTTATAGCTACATTGATCGTAGCACAAACAAGCTGACCTTATTTGAGTGACATTTCACAGTAGCCACTAGGCAGCATTAAATCTTTCTTCCAAGGAGAAGAACAAGAACAAGATTGGGTGCGCATGGATATGCCAGTAACATTATCTGTCAAAAAACATTGATTTAATTATTGAACATATTTGAATTTCGGTGAAACAAATAAAATTATAACACCATCAATCGCCAGCTTATGTGAATGTATTGAACAGTACACCCGGTTCTTCTTTGACATACTGAGATGATGACGTCTTTCTAGGTTAGCAATTGGCGAGGAGCAGCAAGTGGTTCTAAGTTAGAAGTTTTTTAGTGAAGAAGTAGTAGAATTCTCTGATACCAAATCTTAAGGCACATTGCCCTGTTATTCTCAAACGAAAATCATTTCGGAGAGCTTTGGAAATTTTGGTGTCGTGTATTTTAGAAGTGCTTTATTTTATTTTTTAAAACTTTATGGTAAATAATGAACTCCATTGCTGAGTCGTAGCCCTGCAGTGGGGCATTGAATGCCTTTGCTTGCTTCAGCGCCCGTAAAATATGTTGAATAGATGCCATTACATGCTTGTATTCACAATTCGAATCTCCATTGTCTTGCACAGAGTCTAAGGTCCACAACATTGTGGGTTCTATAGAGGTGACTGGGATGTGAAATTTCGTGCAATGGAGGTTCTGGCGTGTCCTGTATCTTTAAGGCTTATGCCGATGAAGGTTCTTCAATTTGCACTAATGTGTAGGCCGGCTTAATGGCTTTCCGTGGATATTAATTTTCTCATTCCCTACAAAATGAAAGTTTTTGTTAGTCTTTTGGAGCAAAATTAACTGTCATTTAAGTGGGAATGCCTTTTAAGATCAATATTTATCTTATTATAACACTTCTCGCTTTATTTTCTCAGTATGAAGCTTCCAAGAGAACCTTTTTGTTATTGATTTATATAGTTTGTTGCTCATATTTTCTTTTGAACTTTAAGAAACCCTGATGGGAACTAATATTGTTTTGATGTCCATGGCCATCTGGAACGAAGGATATCATAAGTTAATTTGAAACAAGCCATGTGAAAGACATAATAACCAACATAGAATGGTGTAAAATTGTGTCAGATATTGGGGTTGTGTTCGTGCCTGCATGCAATGCAAAGTACAAGAGCCCGTGTCCGTGTGCAGGGCCACACTGAGTCTCACTCCAATCCTTCTCCATGTATCTCCTCACAAAGTTTCTAAACTTCCTTGATGAATTCTCCGGCGTCTCTAATTCTCCCCAAAGCATGTGGCACACACCCAGGCCGCCCTATCGAGCTTCTCTCAATAACCAATCTGTTACAGCATGAGTGAAGTTGAGTTTGAAGAGTTTGGATCGACTTGATTAGCTCCAACTGCACCAGCAGCAACTTTAACAATCTAAAACTAGCAACAGCAGATCAGAACAAGCAATTGGAAACCAGAACCAGCTTCAACAGTTTCCTTTCATCAGCAGCTCACTTGCAGCAACCACAAAGTCAAAAAGAAAAGAAAAGTGGCTGCAACTTGCTGTTATGTCATTCTGGCATGTGCAGCAACATCATCACAACTTAAACACCTGGAAAACAAGCAGCAGCAGCAACTTGGAGAACAGCAGAAAAAGCAAAGCAGCAGCCACCTGAGAAGACCAATCAAAAACCTGGAAATGTATCAGCATTTTCTATGAAATGAAAGCTTAGAAAAAAAAAAAGGCTGATATTAGAGCCTCTCTTGATTTTAGAGGGTATGTAATCCAGTGATAAAACAAAACGAAATCAAACACAAACTGAGAACAATCTGCAACAGTCGTGTCTCCATCAACAGTTGCAGCTTCCACCAGTTCATTATCCTTGATCACTTCCGCAAGTCCCAGCGTTTCTACAACTAGCGTATCATCTCTTCCTCCACCCATCTTCACAGGAGAGAATTATGATTACTAGACTATTAGAATGAGGGCATTTCTGATGACTTATGACCTGTGGGAAGTTGTTGAAACATGCTACTCTCCTCCTGCTGCAACACCACATCAAACTGAGGAGGCAAAAGTTAGAAAAAGAGAAAAAGCTGCCAAAGACATTACAGCTCTCGCCTTCATTCATTCCTCAGCGTCTTGGTCATCTTTTCAAGAATTTTAGCTGCAAAATCAACAAAAGAAGCCTGGAGGACACTGCAAGATGAATTCAAAGTTTCAGAGAGAGTGAGAAAGTCAAGTTGCAATCTTTAAGAAGTGATTATGAAAATTTTAAAATGAAGGAATACGAATATGTCAAGACAGGCTGCTGGAGTTGGTGAATCAACTAAAGTTATAAGGAGAAGACTTGGGGAGATCATAGAGTGGTAGAAAAGATCCTGAGAGGTTTACCATAGAGGTTTGATGCTGCAGTAATCTCTATTGGGTAGTCCAAAGATCTGTCAGACTTCAAGATTGCCGAACTAATAGGTGCTTTGGAATCACATGAACAATGAATCTCAAGAAGGCATGAAGAACATGTAGAAGGTGCCTTCCTAGAAAGGTTTAAGCAGAAGGGACCTCTCATCAAAGGCAGTAGTAGCCAGCTATCATTTGATAGCAAAATTGAGGACACTAGTGCCTCAAGTAGCAGTTTCAGTGAAAGGAAAGAAAAGTTCCTACCATACTAGTTTTGCAGAAAGACAAATTATCTAGAGAAAGATTGTTGGCACAAGGGAAAGAGCTGGTTCTGCACAAAGTTTGGGCATGTGGAGAAAGATTGTAGAAACAAGCAAAGGAAGCAACAGTATCAGCAAAATCAGCCATAGATGCAGCAGAGACCATTTCAACAAAGTCAACAATATGTAAATTGGTGGCTGTCACCGTAGTTACGAAAATTAAATAGCTTATTTTATTTTCGATCATATTAAATAGTCGAATAAGAGTTGATTTCATAAAAAGTAATGTTAATTCAATACTAGATAATAAAATTTAAATACACCAATATGAATAAAGGAGAGTAAATGAATTATGATTTTAAACTAATTAAAGTAAATAAATTTTTTTATAAAAATATTAATTAATAAAATTGCAGTTTTAGATTTATTTACAATTAAAATATGTAATATTTTCAATTATTCATAATATTACCTCAATTTTGTTAGAATTATTAATCCTAAATTAAAAGAAATTTTGTTACTCAAATTTCTTTTAGATATTTGTTAAATAAAACAAGCTCTTTATATAGACTTTAATTATTATATCCTTAAATTTGTTTTTTAACGTTTTATATTGTAAGTGTTAAGATTTAAAATAATAAGTTAATTTACACAATAATGATAGAAAATCAGAATGTTTGACATGTGTTGAGTTATTTATAATAATAAGAAAAAAAATTATTATAATCTCTTACTATTAATTGCTGCTTAGTAATTAGTAAGAGAATAAATATGTCTCACAATCCTTAATTTGAGTAATCGAATAATATTTAATCAATTTAGCATACATAATTAAATTAATTAAATAAAAAATCATTTGGTATTTAATCAAAATAATTTAAGTAATTCTAAAAGAAAAGAGAATAACATCACCAAATAATATATTTCATCAAAAGATTAACATTTTGAAATATACCAAAATTATTGAAAAACCATAAATATACATACTTACATTCTTTTAAAGTTATTTGCCACCCTTCTTATGCATATCTTTTTTCCTTTTTTTTTTAATAGTTAAAAAAGTCTTCATTTATATCCTAGAAAATGTACATTATAGGCATAAAAAAAAACCTAGGGAACTCTTAAAAATCTTGAGGTTACAATGAACTTATTTCCTTAACTGTGATAAAATTTTTAAGATGAATTTGAGACTAATTCTTGAATAGATGTAATCTAAATTAGTGTTTACCTTTTTCACTAAAATGGCATTCCTTTTCTTTAACTTTCTAACACATCTAGTTTTGCCTTAAAAAAAAAAGATCTAGAGTCCAATTTATAAGTTAAAAAGCAAGATTAACTCGGTCTAATTTATGACAAATTCTACAATGACTTGTTAACTATTTTTGGACTATTAAAAATTGATCTGGGTTTGAGTGTCCTTATAAGAATTGTAGGCTTTAATGTGAACTTCAATTTAGGTTTTTGAATCACTTAATTTAGATGTTGGAGACTCAAGTTATGCCCATTTAAATTCTTATTACTTGGATGAAAATTCTACTTTAATTAAGATTTAGACTTTTGACTTTTTAAGCCCTAAAAGAACTCCGATTTAGACTCACAACCTTATTAAGGACCACTTTCCCAATATGAATCTTTAAGTTAGTGAAAAATATGAAATAATTGATAAAAGTCAAAATAATAAAATGCTGAAATTTTGTTTATTAATACTATAAATTTCCAAAATATATCTAAATCATAAAATATATCATAAGCAATTTAAATAGTTATAAAACTTATAAAAGCAATTAAATGTAAAAAAAATAAATTCACACTTATCATGAATTTAGTAATTACGAAACTAGATAAAGGAGGAGATGACAATAAAGAAACTTGACTTATAAATAGTAGTTGTTCAAACTACATGAAAAATAAGGTATAAATCTTTATTGATCTAGATTCCAACTTTAAGGGTAAAGTCAAAATGGGAAATGGAGTTCATATGGAGGTTAAAAGCAAAGGAATTGTAGCTATCAAAATACATAAAGACACCAAGTTTATTTCCGATGTTCTTTTGGTGCTTGGCTTAGACAAAAATTTGCTAAGTGTGGAGTAGATGGTTCAAAAAGGCTATTGTTTTTTTTTTTTTTTTTTGCATAAGATGTATGTAAAATTTATTATCTTAATGATGTAGAAATAATAGAAATAACTTGGTGTTTTTATGTATGCAACTAAAAATAACATGTTAGTGACAGTAGATGAATTTGATTTGTGGCATAAAAGGCATAGATATTATAACCTAGAGTCACTTAAGTTCTTATAATTAAAGGTTTACCTACATTGCATGATTTGCCATCTGTTTATGAGCCACATCAGATGGATAAACAACATAAATAGCCCTTTTGTTCAACTTAGTAAGCCTCAAGAACACAAGAGAAATTAGAACTTGTTCATATGAACACTTGTGATCCTATTAGGACTAATTCTCTAAGTAATAATACTTATTTTGTCTATTTTATCGATGACTTCACTAGGATGACATGGGTTTATATCCTAAGGCAAAAGACTAATTTTTTTTTTGTTATTTTTAAACATTCAAAGCACTAGTTGAAAATCAAAATGATTGCAATATTAAAAAGTTGAGATTAGATAGAAGAAAAGAGTAAATTTTCTCTCTATTTGATCAGTTCTTAAAAGAAGAGGAAAGCTTTGAACATAACTAGCAATGAGTTATACTTCATTATAGAATAGAGTGTGAAAGAAAGAATAAAATTATTATGGAAACAACCAAATGTTTACTAGCAGAGAAGAATTTACTTATGAAATTTTAGGTTGAAGTAGTCAATATAGCAATTTACCAAAATGAGTTATGGAAAAGTAAATTCCATTTGAGGTTTCAAGTAGCCATAGATTTATAATAAAAAACTCAAGTCATTGAATCAACGTGTTATGTGCATACACTTGATATGAAGAGGCATATATTGGAAGAGAAGTCTTTTAGAGACATATTCCTTAGATATAATTTATAGTATAAGGGTTTCAAGGTATTTGATCTTAAAATTTAAAAAGTGATCATCAGTAGAGATGCGAGAGTAGATGAAAAAATTATTTGGAATTATGAGACATTTTCAATTGAGCCAAAATAGCTCTTGACCACTCACAATACAATTAATTTTGAGGCACCAATTTAGAGGTACAATAGTAGTTTAGGATTAAAAGGTGATCAAACTTTAGATTTTAATGAAACATTTAGCTCATCATCATGCTTATCTCTTAGAGGTCCTTTATTAACTCTGAGGAGAAATTCATCACTTGAATCACTTGTAAGAAGAACTAGATCACTATCAGACATATATGCATGTAGTGTAGTAGTATTTGAGCCTTAAACTCATGAAAAAGTAGCAAAGAAAAAAATACAGCAATATGCAATGTAGAAGATTCACTTGATACAAAAGAATTCGACATCGAAGCTAATGCCTTGACCAACAAAAAGTAAAGTGATTAGTGTGAAGTGGATTTGAAAAACTAAAAAGATGGAACTCTTAATAAGAACAAAGCTAGATTTGTTGCTAAAAGATATTCTTAACAATAAAAAGTGGATTACACAAGAATATTTTCTCTAGTAGTAAGGTTAGACACTATTAGACTTCTTTTTTTCATTTGCAACTTACAAAAATTGGAAGATTTACCCATTATATGTTTCTTAATGACTTCTTACAAGAAGAAGTCTACATTGAACAACTAGAGGGCTTTAGTCAAAAAGGAAAAGAAGATTGGATTCACAAATTGCATAAGGCTCTTTATAGGTTGAAACAAAACCTTAGAGCTTGATATAATAAATTATATTAGTACGTTATTGATCGAGGTTTTAAAAGGAGTCCTAGTAAGCACACTGATAAGGACCTTCGCAGGTCTCATACTGAGAGGGGGAGGGGGTCTCCCACCTTTTTTCAAGAAGTTTATTAAAAGGTTTATGACTAAAAATTTCCTAAGAAGGATCACTCAATGAGCATAGGTTGCTATTGCAAAACACATATCTTTTCTTTCCTTTACTGCTGCCTTCTCTTTGCTGTAGTTGTTTCCTTCTCCTTGCTGTAATTGCTTCCTTCTTCTTGCTGTAATTGCTTCCTTCTCCTTGCTGCAATTTCTTCCTTCTCCTTGCTGCAATTTCTTCCTTCTCCTTGCTGCAATTTCTTCCTTCTCCTTGCTGCAATTGTTGGTTTTTCCTTGGTTTGCTGCTGCACACCTTCTCCCATGGTGTGATTGATAGACTGTTGCTGCACACTTCTCTTTGGTGTGGTTGATTTGCTGTCGTTACACACCCTCTTCCTTGGTGTGGTTGAATTGCTGCCGTTACACATCCTCTTCCTTGGTGTGGTTAATTTGCTGTCACTACACACCTCTTCTTGGTGTGGTTAATTTGCTGTCACTACACACCTCTTCTTGGTGTGGTTTGCCGTTGTACAGCCTCTTTCTCGGTATGGGTAATTTAGTGGTTGTTGCACTTTTTCCTTCGAGTGGCTGTTGCACCTTCTCCCTCGGGTGATTGCTACACCTTCTCCTTTGGGTGGTTGTTGTACCTTTTCCACCCTTTGGTAGGGTTGCCAGCTGCTGCACCTTCTCTTTTGGTATGGCTGCCTGTTGTTGCAACTCTCCTTCCTTTGGTGTGGCTATTTGCTGCTACAAATTTCTTCTTCCTTTGTTGTGATTGCCTCCTTTGTTGATTACACCTTCCTTTGGTTTGTCGTTCAATATACACACCCTTTCTCTTTTATGGCTGTCTCCTTTGCCGGTTGCACCTCTCCTTCGTGTTGCACCTTTCCTTGGCCGATCACTGTCTTTGTTGTTCTCTCTTATTTTTCTGCATCCCTATTATCTTTTGAAAAATGTATGAATGTATTTATAAGTCTTGAGTTTTAGGGTTGCATAATCATCAACGGTCAACATTGATTCTTAAGGGTTTCCTTACAATTAACAATTCTATTTGATTCCTAAAATTTAAGGTCAATGGTCAACATTGACTCCTTGACTTCAGAATTGCCTTACTATTAATAGTTTTGACCAAAACCTATTTGCATCTCAACGAAATTCATAACATTAAATCAACAAAGAAATTTATGAGATGCTGTTGACAATAAATCCAATATTAGCCATCAAAGATGGACTTAACAATCTCCCCCTTTGGATTTGTTGGCAACATATTAAATCCAATAATCAGGCAATGCATAAATAATAACTTTTGACATTCACAACTCCCCCTGAAACATGCATCTCCCTTTTTTTACATGTAGGCATGATTTCTAACAATCTTCAACTCCTCCCTTTTTTCTGCTTCTCCCCTTTGATAATTTCTCCCATTTTATTTATCAAGCTACTCCCCTTTTTTATCAGTATATACTCTCTTTAGATTTATGCAAAATATCTCCCCATTTTGACAACAAATCCAAAGAATAATAAAAGAGGGAAGGGAAAAGGGGTTAGAGGCATACCTCAACCTTTAAGGGGGTGGTTGAACACATAAGGTTAGCCTTAACTTATGGAACATCTCTCTTAACAGAGATTTGGTGAATATATTTGTAACTTGTTCCATGGTAGGCTATTCATGAGGTTATATGTTAAGCTAAACTTGGTGTGGGTCATGGTATTGTTAAGCTAGTAGTGATGTATTGTGATAATAATGAAGTCATTACATAACCAAAGGAACCAAGGTTTCATTGATGATCTCATTAATGAGAATCTAGTAGATCCTCTTACTAAGCTACTATCCTAGCATAAACATGATCTTCACATTAGATATATAGGCAATTGGCTATAGTGTGAATGGAAAATTGTTAATGTGTGCCTTAGTAGCCAATAAATTAGTTTCTATTTAAATATATATTAGATATGTGATGAATGCATTTTATTAATAAAGATATTATTTATCTTTAATATTATTTATACAAATGATTTAATTATTAATAAAATTTTAAAACAAAGTTTATGGAATAAATATAATTTGTAAAAGTAATTATGATTGGATCATAGTTATACAATACTTATTTTATTGAAGTAGTATTTGTAAATAATACTAGCATATGTTATATTCATTTCTTGTAAAAAAAGTACTTGATCTTATAAATTAAAATATAGGGACACTTGAACAGATATGTAGGTGCTTGTTAGATGAAAAAGTGCACTAAATTGATCCATAATGAGAATTCTCAAATGGAACACTACTTGTGTGTTAGTAGAGTTGCTCATGTGATGGTTATGTAAATGATCCTTAGATTTGTGACCACTAAGGTATCTTATATAAAAATTATTATGCTTTGATCTAACTGTTGAGTTATTATAATTAAAAATTGCTTGCATGAGCTTACATTTAACATAATATAAACTA
The DNA here is from genome assembly GCA_021464305.1 of Kandelia obovata. Taxonomy (NCBI): domain Eukaryota; kingdom Viridiplantae; phylum Streptophyta; class Magnoliopsida; order Malpighiales; family Rhizophoraceae; genus Kandelia; species Kandelia obovata. Next base: position 5,552,574 of record CM038484.1, on the reverse strand, counting down.
TACGAAGATAGTTGTTCATCACCCAAAAGTAATCATGTATTCCATTTTTTTCAATGGATATTGATTCAGGTTATTTATTGGTAAAGGAAGAATGGGCATTTATAAGGAATTATGATCTCATTCATAAAATCAATGATTTATGTTAGAAAATGAATTATGGTTATGTAAATGATCCTTAGATTTGTGTTAGAAAAATGAATATAAGTAAATAAAATAAACTAGACACTAATTTTATTATCTTATATCTAATTGAAATATTAGTATGATGAAAGAACTGAATTACATTAAGAGACCTTGTATTAAAGGGATATTTTGAACCATTTTTTAATAGTCTTAACATTTGGGTGATTATGACATATAGTTCGACGTCAATCTTGATCTATGAATATGAATTGATTAATTGGAAAATTAATGATAAATTAAAAGAGTTTTGTTTATCTAATCATTTGGGATTATAATTCATATTTATTGCCAACATGTTAGGATTTTAATGGGTTATATACATAAGGACAATTGTAAAAATATAATATGGAGATCAAGTAGAACTTGGTGCAAGTCTCCTGATTAAGTTTCAAGAGTCAAAATCCTTATATATACTCTTATATTTGATTGGACAAAAGAGACTAAACTTAACACAATAGTATTTTCCTCTAGCTACATTCTCTTCAAAAGAGTTTAGAAAGTTATTTCCAATTTTTTGTGTGGATAATCATTAAAACTCAAACATTTGGATAATGGTGGTTTGTGACAACATATCGGAAGGGCTAAAAGAAGAAGAATCAAGAATATTTTAGCAATGATTTTATCTTTTAGGTTAGTTTGTAATCATATATAACAAGCAATTGAGACATTTTTAATAATTAAATTTGAAAATATTTACTTTCACTATATATTTATTTGATAACTATTAATGTGATTTTTAAGACTTCTTTTCTCTAAATGGTCTTTTATAGGCTTTTTCATGCTTGTGGTAACATAAATAATACATTAATCAATTAGATGGCTATATGGAATAGGGTTAAAGAGCAATTTAGGACACTGTTCATGCTTGCATTTGCATCATAAAACTAGAAAATGGCCATGACAATCTAAAATGCTCAGGCAAGTAAGGCTTTTTGGTTGTCATTATTGCCAATCTCTAGAAAGTGAGCTAATGTAGTTTATTGAATGAATTTTATCTGGCCATTTGTACTTTTCTAGTAACTATGTCTATTTTAATTCAAGTTTCATTACAAAGATGTAAGGGCCCCATAATGCAGTGTTCAACTCTTCTATTCCTACATCAATATACATGTGAGATCATATATATGTTTTGTTTGCAAATGCATGGCCTCAATTATTTTCATACACTTGAACAACGACAATTTGATTTTGTTATTCCTTACAAGATAAAATTTCATTAAAAATCTACAAGAGATCCTTTATTGCATGAAAAATTCTATATGATGTTACATTCATTTTAAAGATTGATCAACCATTGATCCATTAGTCCTTAAATATAAGCAACTAAATCAAATGGTAAACGTTGAAAATTTAAGACCTAGAAAAACCCGCAATACTAGAAGCTTAATTCAATAACTAGGAATTGTGCTAAGAATATACCAAACTTATGGTTAATTTACATATGCACCTAAGTTTTTTAAGTGAAAAATGAGGGAAACTATTAAACATAGAAATTGAATCATGAAGTAAAAAACTTAGACATCAATAAGTTATTTGTTTCTAAAGACTTTTTTCCATTTGCAATATTACAGAGAATAATGCTCCTTTATCCCTTACCCTCAATCGTGCAACATAACATGGCCAATATATCACATGATAATCTATTAGAATAAAATTGGCTCTAGTACATTATTATATGACTTTTATATAATTCTAGCAAGTTAGTAGATATATTCACAAGACAAAAGGCACTTACATAATCCATGATCACACATTGACTATGATAGGCCAAGCACTTTTAAGTTTCTATCTAAACATTACTAGAGTTAATTGACATCAAAAAAAAAAAAGCTTACCAACCAAAGACTTCAAAAGGATAAATTCTTCTCATTAGTCATTAACGTAACATTGTGCCCTTAAAAATGTCTGACATATAATTAAGCACCCTAGCTAGTCTAAAATCAAATAACCATAATTCCATGCTATAAGAGATCATTCTAAATTTACATTTATTCTTAAGGAAATTAGATCAAAGAAACTAGAGGAATACTTTGATTGATTATATAGTTGTAACAACCACTCACAATCTTTTTATATTATACTCTCATACTCTAAAAGATCTAGAATAATTTTAAATGGCTAAGGCATTTAAACTACATTTCTTATACTCTTAATGGTACTTAGTTTAAGATGGTTTTTGAATGACATCAATGATTTTTAAATAGTGACAATTGTGTTTGTTATTGTAAAATAAAGGGAAGGAAATTGAATACATATAATGTCAAATGAGTTTCTCTAAGTTTGTAGTTAGAAAATTCTAGATAAGGACACCAAAGCATATTGTTAGAATTCTCCTTGTCTTGGGTTGAGGCACCAATTGGACTAGTACTGGGCTAGCATTTAACAAGCAGGCTGGCAGCACATTTGGGCAGCCCGTGACACCTTCCCCCACTCATTCTCGCGATGTCCTCGTTGCATTTTCATCCTTGTATCACTGGATGAAATCTGCAAACTACCAAAACAGGTCCTCTCGTTCCTAACTAACCTCTTCGTTTGATAAATTTTTCCATTTCACCAATACGTTTGAACTCCTTGTCAAATTTGGTGATCACAGCGGTTGGTGCGCACTTGGACTCGCTTCGACTTGGATCCTCATCGTCCTTATAAAAAGGCTTTAGAAGACTTACATGGAAGACATTATGGATCTTGAGCTTTGACGGGAGTTAGACTTGATAGGTAGCCTTTTTTACACGCTTGATAATAGGAAATGACCCTTCGTACCTCTTTACCAAACCCTTATGCACTTTGCGTAGAGACTTGAATTGGTTGGGCAACAATTTTACCAGTACCAAGACTCCCTCCACATACTCTTTTGGGTGTCACTTTCTGTCAGCTCATTTCTTCATCTGCTTGGCCACTTTGTCAAGGCAAGCCCTAGTGATGTCTGCCTCCTCATGTCATTCCTTTGCGAACATGTATGCAAAAGGATTGTTCCTTGTACAGGAAGAAGCAATTGCATTCGGAGTTAGGGGTTGTCCCATGACAACCTCGAAAGGGCTTTTTCTTGTTGCCTCGCTTCTTTGCAAATTGTAGGAAAATTGGGCAATGTAGAGTAACTTCGCCTAATCTCGTTGATGGGCACTAACGTAGTGCATTAGATATTGCTCCAGCAAGGCATTCACTTGCTCCATTTTCCCATCACTTTGTGGATGAAAGCTTGTAGAGAAGTTTGGATCAGTTCCAAGTAGTTTGAATAGCTTGCACCATAACTTACCCGTAAAGTAAAGATCCCTGTCGCTGATTATGCTTTTGGGAATGCATCATAACTTCATCATGTTCTTGAAGAACAAGCGAGCGACTTCATTCACTTTGCAGTCAGCAGAGGCTGTGATGAAGGTACCATACTTGTTGAACCAATCAACAACCACCATGATGGTTCCAAACCTATCGGACTTCGGTAAGGCAATAATGAAGTCCATTGAGACACTTTCCCAAGGTCTTTCAATAATGGGTAGTGGCTCTAATAAATTAGTCAGGTGTTGTTGTTCTACCTTATCTTGTTGGCAAACAAGGTAAGTTCGAATGTAGGCCTTGAAATTTGCATGCATTTGTAGCCAGTAGTAGTGTTGTTGGACAAGTGCAAGGGTTCGTGTCATACCTAGGTGACTAGCCCATAAGGAATCATGACATTCCTTGAGGATTTTCTTTCATAAGTTTCCACACTTTGACACGAAGACTCAGTTTCCTAGGGTTGTTAGGACTCCTTTGTATAACCAGAATTGACGAGTGTTTTCCTTACTAGCCAACTGCAGTAGGTTCTTAGCCAATGCATCTTGCATTGTGCCCTCCTTGATTTGCTCAAGGAAGTTGCTCTTTGGCATACTAGTGGACATGACAGCTAGTCCCGCCTTTCAGCTCAGCGCATCAGCAACAACATTGGCTTGCCCTGGCTTATAACACAACGTGTAGTTAAATTCTGCCAGAAAGTCTTGCCAACGAGCTTGCTTTAGGCTGAGTTTCTTTTGTATTTAGAAGTAGCTCATAGCAACGTTGTTGGTCATGACCATGAACTTACTTCCGAGGAGATAGTGTCTCCAAACACACAAGCAGTGGATGATGATAGTCATCTCTTTCTCTTGGATGGTATACTATCTCTCCATGTTGTTTAGTTTGTGACTCTCATAAGTAATGGGTTACCTATCTTGCATCAAGACTCCCTTGAAGACAAATTCAACTGCATCAGTGTGGACTTTGAAAGGTTTTTCATAGTCCGGTAGTACCACAACAAGTTCCTCGAATATTGCTTACTTCAATCTCTAAAAGGAAGCTTGGTATTTTGTCGACCAATGCCATGTGGTGTCCTTCTTCAGCAGGTCAATTAAGGGTGCAGATGTAGCAGAATATCTTTTAATAAACTGACAGTAATAGTTGACAAGTCCCAAGAAAGATCACAATTTTGGGATTTTAGTTGATGGCTCTCATGCTTGGATGGCTTGCACCTTTATTGGATCCATCATTAACCTACCATCCTTGATCTTGTGGCCAAGGAAGTCTATCTCTTGCTTGGCGAATGAGCACTTCTCACTCTTGACGTACAGCTCATTTTCTTGGAGAACTTGGAAGACTTGTTTGAGATGATCAACATGCTTTTCAAGAGTGTTGTTGTATACATCAATATCATCCAAGTAAACCATTACAAATTTGTCAAGAAAAGGATGAAGTACCTTATTCATAAGGGTGCAAAATGTAGCAAGTGTGTTGGTGAGACCGGAAGGCATGACTAGAAACTCAAAGGCTTTGTAGTGCGTCACATAGGTTGTAACGCGGACTTGGTAATAACTCGATTGCAAGTCCAGCTTGGTGAAGTAACTCGCCTTTCCTAGTTGGTCGAAGAGATCAGCTATCAAGGGTATTGGATACTTGTTCTTAATAGTGACTTTGTTTAATGCTCGGTAGTTGATGCACATACGTAGCGACCCATCCTTATTCTATTGGAAGAGGATTGGAGCACCGAAAGGGGCTTTCGATGGTTGAATATAGCTCGATTCTATCAAGTCTAAGCCTCAAACTTGCAAAGGGAATGACACCATTAAGGCTGTCAATTCGGAGGCAAAACCTGTCCAAAGTGTGACGCAAGGAGTAGTTGTTCGAATCGGAGATTGGACTGGTAAGTTAGACTTTACCATTGTTCCTATGGATGATTTCAAAATGGTGCTAGATCTTGCATTTTTTTTGTAAAGCTTTAGCTTTTCTCATTCTTGCCTCGAGTTCTCTTATGATCCTAAATTATAGGGGTCAAGATTGACTGTTGACTATTGACCATTGACCCTAAATTTTAGGATTTAAATTTGACCATTGATCGTAAGGCAACCTTTGGGAATTGACAATGATTGTTGATGATCGTGTAGCCCTAATCTTAAGACTCTATAAATACTCTTTGCATTTTGCAAGAAGAAGGTGAGCTACAGAAAATTAAGTAAACGACAAAGAAAATATAGATAGTTAAAGAGAGAAAGAAAAAGGACAAGGTAGCCAATCAAGGAGAGTGCAATAGCCACAAAGTAGACTTAGCAAGGTAGCTAACCAAGGAGAGTGTAGTAGTCACTAAGGAGAAGTAACAAGGTGTAGTTGGCCAGTGAGGAAAGAAAGAAAGAGAACATGGTAGTTGTCCACCCATACCAGTAAAACCTTATTAAGATAGCCACTACACTAGTAAGCCCACATAAAGGTGACAGTAGCAATTAGCCACCACACCAACATGTCTAGGAGGCTTTCCAGTAGACTAATAGCATGTCCCTGCATGTCCAGAAGGATATACCAGCACTAACAACACATCCAGGATGATATACTCTCACCAACAAACACCACCAAGGTAGTAACCATACTAGTAAACATCACCAAGGTAGCAGCTGCACCAGCGAACCAATAAAGCAGTCAAGGAAGACAAACCAAAAGGAGATGGAATAACAACACAAGGTAGCAATGCACTAGCAAACATCACCAAGGTCGTAGTTGCACCATCAAACCAACAAAGCAACCAAGGAATGTAAATCAAAAGGAGGTAGAGCAGTGACACAAGTGTCCTGTAATAGCAACCAATGCGCAGGAACAGGTGGTGCACTAGTAGACAAAAATAGTGCATAGGGAAAGCAGCAACAGTGCGAGCAAATAGCAATAGTGTGGGTGAATAACAATAGTAGTATGAGCAGACAACAGTAGCACACTCGAATAGTAAGAACAATGCATGTGAACAGTAGCCGTAACATATACAGATAGAAGACATAGCTTGTACGGACAATAAGTATAGCTTTTGCGGACGACATGTGTAGATAGTAGGCATAATGCGTGTGGACAGTAGGCATAGCAAGTGTAGATAGTAGGCATAGCACATTCAGATAGCAGGCATAATGCATGCAAACAATAGGCATAGTGCGTATAGGCAATGGGCACGAACTATGTTGGTTGAGCATAATACATCACATGGCTTTTGGAGAGAGACTATCACCATTGCAACTTAGGTTCAAAATAAATGTCATATAAGACCACATACTGAGAAGACACCCTATGAGTTATGGTATGGAAGGAAGCCAACTATGAAACACTTTAAAGTATTTGGGAGCATGTTCAGAGGTAAACATCTTAGTAAATTTGATGATAAGACTAATAAAGGCATATTCTTGAGTTATGTACCAAATAGAAGAGGCTTCAGATGCTACAACACGTAAAAGCTGAAGATGGTGGACAAAGTTGATGTTAAAGTGATTGAAGATGGTGCTGCAATGCAATCACAACATGTAGAAGCTGAAGATGTCATGTATGACAATCGAAAAAAGTTTGATAGTGAAAAATCTGAGGCCATTCAACATAAGGAAGATGTTCATTCTCAAGTTACAAGTGATGAAGAAGAAGAATCAAGGCATTTTCAAACTTATAAAAAAGTCAAAGCTAAAGTTAAGGCCAAAAACATTATTATCAAAAAAGAGGACTTTATAAAGAATAGAAGAAAACAAAGGGGTGGTGAACAAACCTCACTGATTTTTTAGGTTGAACCCCTAAGTTCATGGAAGAAAATTAAAGCACAAGGAATAAGTGTGTGCTATGAATTAGGAGTGTGACCAATTTGAAAAGAACAACACTTGATATTTAGTACCTAGACCTAAAGGGAAAAATATCATTTGAACTAAGTGGATGTCCATAATAAGCTTAATAAAAAGGGTGAGGAGGTAAGAAACAAGGAAAAAATTGTTTACAAAGACTACCAATAAGTAGAAGGTGTTGACTTTGAAGTGACCTTTTCTCCGATGGCTAGACTTGAAGTAATTAGAATATTTATGACCATTGTTGTTCAGAGGAACTAAAAAGTTTATTAGATGGATTTGAAGTCTGCATTTCTAAATGGAGAGCTTGAAGAGGAGGTGTTTATCAAATAGTCTGATGGTTTTATACTTGATCATGATGGTTCAAGTGTGTGGAGATTGAACAAGTTGTTATATGGCTTAAAACAAGCTCTAAGAGCATGGTATTCCTAATTGGATACATGCATTAAGAACATGGAATTAAAAAAAAAAAAAAAAGGAATGTGGATAGCAATTTATTTATAAAAGAACACAACCAGGGCCAGTTAATTATTGTGGTCTACATTGATGACATAATCTTTGTTGTAAAAAAGGAAACCCTATGCACTGCCTTTGCCAAGCAGATGAAAAAGAAGTTTGAGATGTCCATACTTGGTGAAATGAAATTGTTGAGCTCATCTTCAATGACTAATATTGGATTTGTTGTCAATACCGTTTAACACAATTATATGTGTTGATTTAAGGTTATGAATGTCATTGAGATGCAGAGAGGTCATTGGAAAAAATTGGTGATGACAAGTCAACCATGATGTTGAGAAGTCAATGTCGACCATGACCTTAAATTTTAAGGATCAAGATTGATTGTTGACCCTAAAATTTAGAACTCAAATATAATCGTTGATTGTAGGGCAGCCCTTGGGAATCAACAATGACTATTAATGATCGTGTAGCCCTTATCTTAAGGCTCTATAAATATTATATGCATCTTGCAAGAAGAAGGTGTGTTGTAAAAAATTGAGTAAATGACAAGGCAAGGTAGCCGATCAAGGAGAGAAAGAAAGAGGGTAAGGCAGTTGACCAAGGAGAGTGCAGTAGTTACCAAGGAGAAGTAGTAAGGTGTAGCTAGACAAAGAGGAAAGAAAGAAAGAGAGTAAGGTAGCTATCCACCTACACCAGCAAACCTTCACCAAGATAGTTAATGCACCAGCAAGCTTTCACAAAGGTGATAGCAGCAACTAACCACCACACCAACATATCTAGGAGGTTTTCCAACAGATTAGTAGCATGTCCCAACACATATGAGAGGCTTTCCATCAGATCAACAACACGTCCCTATAGGTCGAGAAGGGTATACTAGCATTAGCAACACGTTTAGGATGATATACTCACACCAGTAATCACCACTAAGGCAGTAGTCGCACCAACAAACATTATCGAGGTAGCAACCACACCAACACACATCACCAAGGCAGTAGTTGTACTAGCAAACCAATAAAACAACCAAGGAATACAAACCGAAAGGAGGTGGAGTAGCAGCACAAGGGGCCTATTGCAACAACCAATGTGCAACAATAGCTGGTGCACCAGCAAATAACGACAGTACACAGGGATAGTAGCAGCTGTGTGAGCAAATAGTAGCAATGTGGGAAAATAGAAGTAGCAACATAAGCAGATAGTAGTACCACATTCAAATAGTAGGAACAGTGTGTGTGAATAGTAGTCACAACGTGTACATATTGAGTGATCCATATTCTGCTCTAACAGTCTATACATATTGAATGATCATTCTTTAGGAAAGGTTTACCATAAACTCTTGATAAATTTATTAAAAAATAGAGTGAGGTACCCTTGGAGTGATCATGAGATTAACTCATTGATCAGGAGATCATTGTAAATGGTTAAGGAGTGATCCTTCCATAACCAGATTGTATTTCTTGATAACAAGAGTGAATTGTGTGATTTAGGAGTGATCCTATCACACCGTGGATGTAGCTCACACATTGTGGGTGAACCACGTAAAAATTATCGTGTTTTATTTAGTGTTTACGTGTGATTGATATTTGCACGACTACTCTTACATAAAGAAGAGATAAAAAAAAATGGATCATCGGCTCTAACAAGTCAGAAAGGTTAAATCCAGATCAATTTATAAAAAGGGCATATCTCATACTAAATGACCCCTTTCTCAATGTGAGAGCTAAAACGGTCCTCATCAAATGGTATCAGAGCTTGGTTCCTTTATTGATCCAATTTTTCTACTTTGAAGTAAAGTTGTGTATTATTGTGTGAGTTATTATTTTTATTGCTGTTTGAGATCATGGATAGCAAAATTACTAGTTATGGAAGAATAGCTATATCTGATGTCCCTTGGTCTTGATGTGTTTGAGTCTGTTGTTAGTGGCTTTATCCTTATTGCTGAAGGTGATCCTATGACACCAGTTGATAAGAAGAACTTGAAGTGTGATGGAAAGATGAGAAATACCTTATGTGCCTCCTTGTTCGATAAAGAATTCACCAAGGTGATAGGGTCCAACACAAGCAAGCAAATTTGTAACAAATTAAAGAACATCTATAAAGGAGAGAAGGTTATGAAGGAAGCCAAGCTATAAATTTGAAGGAGTAGATTCAAAGGCATAAAGATGCAAAATGACAAGATTTTGGATGCATTCTTCACAAGAGTTAACAAAATTATGTGCTTCATCAAAGGCTATGAAGAGGAGATCCATGATGCTACTATGGTAAGGAGAATACTTAGAATCTTGCTAAAAGTTTACAACGCCAAAGTCTATTCCATAGAAGATAGAAATATGGATAAACTGCCCTTAGATGACCTGCATAAAATATTGGCAGTTTATGAAATGAGAATAGCCCCAATAAAGAAAGAAAAGAAGTCTAAGGTGGACAAGGAGTTGGCTTTCAAGGCAATGAGGAAATTGAAGATTAAAGACCAAGAAGAGGAGTCCAACAACAACTCTAAAGAAAAAGATGGTGGTACTAAGCTAGATAAAGTCAGACATACATCACTAGGAACTTAAAGAAAGGAAAAGGGAAGTTTGAGGGAAAATCACCCTTGAAGTGCTTTAGGTGTGGAGCAATTCAGCACTTTGTCTTGGATTGCCAAAAGATAAGAGAAGCAAATAGTGAGGATGATGATAAGCTAGTCCTAAGGAGGAGAACAAAGCAATCTAGCTACTCTAAAGCTGAAAATTCAAGTACCAAAGGGAAAAATAAATTCTTTAGATCCAAAAGAAGGAATTTCTTAAGCATGTTGGATCAAGAAGATTCTGAAGAGGAAAGTGATGATGATTCTAATGATGAGGCTACAAAAGATGTGTTGGTTGCTCAAGTAGATGATGATCAAGAATCTTTAAGTGATGAGGAATCAACAAAAGAGGAAGAGGATGAGTTGGTGTAGTAACTTGAGATTGAGTTGAGGTCTTGTTTGGACAAAAATAGCAAGTTGGAAAAAGAGGTAAATTATCTTAAAAAGCTGTATGAAAATTCTATTATTGATAAATTTGATCTCCAAGTATAGATAAAAAAGTTTGAAGAAAAAGAGGAGTACTTGAAGAGAATTGAGGAGCTAAGAATACTTAAGGCAGAGCAAGGCAAAATACATAAAGATCTTAGTTTTAAGGTGATTACATAAGAGCAAGAGATGTTGCCTTTGTAAGCTAAGCTTCACAAGGCAAAGTCTGAGCTAAAGAAACATGAAGAAAGCTTTATGCAGGCCATGGAAATGAAAGAAGCGTCATCATCAACAAATGTAATCAAGGAGGATTCTACCATAAAGTTAGATAAGTGTCTAAACAATCAAACATCTCATTCCATGGGGAAGAAAGGACTTGGCTACATTAAAAAGCCAAGTGAGAAGGTAGAAGAAAGGAAAAAAAATTGTGTTTGTACCCAAAAGCAAGCATAATGACGTGATGGAGAAGAGAGACTAACTTAATTTAAAATGGATTAGGAAAGACGTGATGGAGATAAGCTGTCAAAGATGGAGAGAAGGTTGTCACACTAATTGCTAAAGAAAAGAGAGATGGACTTGGTAAGAGAAATAAATCCAAGTTCAAAGGTTTTGCTAGAGCTGTGGTAAGTATGGACACAAGGCCAATGTGTGCTGGAGTAATAGGCCAAGAATAAAGAGAAATGTGAGGCAAGAGTTTGAGGGGAGACTATTAAGAAAGGAGCCAATCTCAGGTAGATAGAAGTCATGTTTCACAAGGAAACAAGTTTGATTTGTTGGGAGTGATTTATGGAATATGTGAAAGGGTTAGACACACTATTGAGGATTGTTAGACATTACTGCCTAGTTAAGGAATGCAAAGGAGAACACTAACACAAGCTCCTTCATTTGGCCAAAGAAGAATAAGAAGAAGAGAAATGTATATGGTTGTGGAAGTAGTTTTGAAAGCTTCTAAGAAAAAAAAAAGCCATGAATCCTACATAGTGGCTGCTCTTCACACATGATAGGAGACTCCAAGATATTGAAGAGAGTAGTCAAATATGATGAAAGGTCAATCAAATTTGGAAATGATGGTACCTTAATGATTCAAGGTATTGATGCTGCTAAAATTGGTGCAAAAAAGTTGAAATCGAAAAAAGTGCTTTATGTTGAAGGGCTAAAATACAATCTTATTAATGTTAGCCAACTTTGTGATGATGGACATGAAGTTACTTTTCAACAAGAGTGGTTGCATAGTAAAAAGACTAAAAGATGGTGTCATTCTCATTGAAGGTGAAAAACACACAAAAACCTATACCAAGTTTCTAAAAGCATAAACACATGCTACATGAGCATCAAAGACGAGAGCTTATTATGGCATAGAAGATTAGGACATTTCAAAGAAAAAAGGCTGAACAAACTATCCAAAAATGAAGCTGTGAGAGATGTACCTAAGTTGAGAAGAAAGAGAGACGTAATTTGTAGCACATGTTGAAAGGGGAAGATGGTGAATGCTCCCCACAAAAATGTAGATATCCAAATAAAGAAACCATCAAAGCTCATCCACTCAGACATCTATGGGCCAATAAGAAAAAAATCAATTAAGGGTGATAGGTACTTCATTCCCTTCATTGATGATTTTACAAGAACATTATGTTCTTGAAACATAAATCAGAGGTTATCAATAATTTCAAGAGCTATAGGAGGTTGGCTGAAAACCATAACAAAATGCTCAAAACAAATAATGAGATGGATAATTCATGCGGTGAATTTCAAAATTATTTGGAGAAGTATGAAGTGAAGCATGAATATGCTAGCCCTTGCGCACCCCTAACAAAATGGAATGGTTGAAATGAAGAATAGAAGATTAATAGAAATGATAACAACTATATTGGTTAAGCATAGTACATCATATGATTTCTAGAAAGAGGCTATCACCACTAAAACATAGGTTCAAAACAAGTGCCTGATGAGACCACATACTAAGAAGACACCCTATGAGTTGTGGTATGAAAAGAAGCCAATTATAAAACACTTTAAACTGTTTGAGAGCCTATGCTTAATTAAAATCAAAGGTAAATATCTCAAAAAATTTGATGAGAAGGTTGATGAAGACATATTCTTAGGTTATGTACCAAATGGAAGAGACTTCAAATGCTACAACAAAAGGTTGCTGAAAATAGTGGACAACTTTAATGTTAAAGTGATTGAAGATAGTGGTACAATGCAATCACAACATGCAAAAGTTGAAGATGTCATGTATGACAATCGAAGATAGTCCAACAGTGATGAATATGAAGCCATTCAACATAAGGAAGATGTTGATTGTCAAGTTACAAGTGATGAAGAAAAAGAATCAAGACATTTTCAAACTTATAAAAAAGTCTGAGCTGAAGTTAAGGCCAAAAACATTATTGGAAAAAAAGAGGACTCTGTACATAATAGAAGAAGACTAAGGGGTGGTGAACAAACCTCACTGATTTTCAAGGTTGAAACCCTAAGTTTGTTGAAGAAACTTTAAAGCACGAGGAATAAGTATATGCTATAAATAAGGAGTTTGACCAAATTAAAAAGAATAACACTTGGTGTTTAGTACCTATAGCTAAAGGGAAAAATCATTTGAACCAAGTGGATGTTCAAAATAAGTTTAATGAAAATGGTATGGTGGTAAGAAACAAGGGAAGACTTGTCTACAAAGATTGTTTAGAAGTAAAAGGTGTTGACTTTAAAGAGATCTTTACTTTGATGGCTAGACTTAAAGTAATCAGAATATTTATGGTCATTATTGCTCAAAGGAACTAAAAAGCCTATTAGATGGATGTGAAGTCTGCATTTCTGAATAAAGAGCTTGAAGAGGAGGTATTTATCGAATAGCCTAATGGTTTTATACTTGATCATGATAGTTCAAGTTTATGTAGATTGAACAAGGCTTTATATGGCTTAAAGCAAGCTCTAAAAGCATGGTATTCCAGGGCTAGTTAATTGTTGTGGTCTACACTAATGACAGAATCTTTGCTGCAAAAAAGGAAACCCTGTGCACTGCCTTTTCCGAGCAGATGAAGAAGTTTGAGATGTCCATGCTTGGTGAAATGAAATTCTTCTTAGGATTACAGGTATTGCAAAGCGAGGTTGGAATTTTTCTCTCTCAAGAAAAGTATGCTTATGAGCTATTAAAAAGGTCTGAGATGAAGAATTCTAAAGAAGTAAGCATTCCTATCATGATTGGAATAAAGTTAAGTAAGGATAAAGAAGGGAAAATAGTTGATCAAAAGGAATATAGGAAGTTGATTAGAAGCTTACTGTATTTGACAACATCAAGGCCTGATATTGTTTTTGCTGTAACTATTTGTGCTAGATTTCAAAGTGACCCAAGAGTCTCATATTGTAGTAGCTAAAAGAATTTTAAGGTATGTGAAGGACATAACAAATTATGACTACTTTATGATAGGAGCAGATAGCTTAATTTGTATGGGTATACAGATGCAAATTAGGTTGGAAATTGTGATAATAGAAGGTCAATGTTTGGTGGTGCATTTTATTTGGGAAATAGATGTGTTGTCTCTACCCCAAAGCAATAGACAAATGCGACAACACATAAAGACAACAACACATATAAACAACATTAATAAGGCATGCGGATAACAACAAACAACATTAATAGCACACACAAGCAACAACAGCAGTGCATACAGATAGCATTAGCAATGCACACGGATAACAATGACAACACATACAAATAGCATTAACATCACTTGCAAGCAGCGCTGACAACGGGTGAAACAACGCTGACAACAAAAGAATGAGAAGATCCATATTATTATACTCTAACAATTTGTACACATTGAGTGATCATTCTTTAGGAAAGGTTTTACCATAAACTCTTGATAAATTTATTGAAAAATAGGGTGGGATACCCTTGGAGTGATCGGGAGCTCATTATAAGTGATTAAGGAGTAGTCCTTCCTCAGGTGGTTAAAAAGTGATTAAGGACTAGATTGTATCCCTTGATAACTAAGGACGTAACTCACACATTATGGTTGAACCATGTAAAAATTATTGTGTGTTCCTCGATGCTTGTATGTGATTGATATCTGTACGACCACTCTCACATAAAGAAGAGATAAAAATAATTGGATCATCGACCCTAATAAGTCACAAAGGTTTTACCTTTAAAATTTGTAAAAAGGGCATATCTCACACTAAGTTACTCCTTTCTCAATGTGAGACCTAAAACAGTGCTCATCACATTCATCATTAAAGGAGTTGAGATGGCTTTGCAATGGAACAATTTGAACTTCTTTAGATTTTCAATAGCATAGTTGCTTTGATAGATGAATATGTTATCTAATTATCAGATTTTCATTCCAAGAAAGTGAAACATCTCCTTAAGGCCTGTCATTTCAAAGACCTTATGGAGATCATGTCTGAATTCATCAATTAATTCATTATTCCATATGTTATGAGCAAATCATCCATATACATAGTTACAATAACAAACTAGCAATAACAGTTTTAACAAATAATGTAGCTTCACTTTTACATTTCTTAAATCCTAATTACTCTAAATATTCATGAAGCTTCTCATATAAAACCCTTAGAAATTATTTTAAGTCATAAAGAGCCTTTTCGTAGCAGGAAAACTTAATCTTCCTCTTCATTTCTTTTTTTAAAATCCTTTTGTTGTCTCTATACAGATTCCCACTTGCAATAAGCTATTCAAAATGGTAGATTTCACATCTAATCTAATAGTGTCTAATTTTACCACTAGTGCAAAAGTTTCTAGATAGTTTACTCTATACATTTGTAAATAACCTTTTACTCTAATAACATGTTTTGTGAGTTATTTGACCATCAGTGCCCAAGTCCTATTCTTCTAAATCAAGTTCAATTCTTCTTTCATTGCATTTAACCAAGCATAAAATTTTAAGGCTTCATAATAGATTCTAGGTTCAAAGATAACAGCATGACTTCTTTCATGCTCATCTTAAATATATCTTGATCCTTAATTGGCTCTTTATCAAATTTTACAACTTCTTTTGTTGTAGATTCATCTCTTGGCTATAATTTAGAATATGTACTATTACTTCTTTTTTACATCTTAGATTGAGACTTACTCCAATTTTAGGTTTCTTTATTGATGAATACTTTCTCAATCTTCAAGTTATAAGTCTTGTAAGCTTTAGCATTTAAGTTGTAGCTAACAAATATCCCCGATCTTGATCTATGATCCAACATATCTTTTTTAAAATCTAGAATCAATTTGTAACAAACACAACCTAATACCTTATAATGTTGCAATAAAGGTTTGTCACCAAACTAGGCTCTATAAGGGGTTCTTCCTTTCACAGTTTTAGTTAGAAACCTATTTTGCAAATAAACTCTTATATTAACTACCTCTGCCTAGAATGTTTTGGGCAAGACTTTCTCAAACAAAAAACAGCTAGTCATTCCCATAATTGTCTTGTTCTTTCTCTTAAAGACACTGTTTTGTTGAGGAGCATAAGTGGTTGCTAACTAACGATAGACATCAAATTCTATACGAAACTTGTCAAAGGTATATTTCATCTTATTTTTCAATCTAATAATTTTGATTTGGCAACCATATTAATTATTAATCCATATCTTGAACTTATTGAATGCATTAGACATTAGATTTATGATGAAGAAAGTAGACTTAACACATTCTAGTCAAATTATCAATGAACAAGAGGAAGTATTTATTGCCACCAAAAGATGGACAATTCATAAGACCATATACATCTATATGTATTAATTGAAGTTTTTTAACTGCTCTCTAAGCTTGGTTTGTTGGAAAAGGTAGTCTAGACTACTTTCCATATTAACAGACTTCACATATTATGGTATTCTTAGTTATCATAAGCACACCAAGAGCTAGTTGCTCTTTAAGCACTAGATTTATGAAGGCATAGTTATAGTGGCCTAGCTTCCGATGTTGTAAACTTGACTTATCATAAGTATGAAAATATGTAGCATGGTCATGATTCAAGTCTATTATGGAGCTTTTATTTTTCATTTGAACAACAATTACTTCATCACTGAGGAATCTAGAATTTTGCATGATTTATCTCTAAATAGCAATTCATAATTCCTTTTTAGCAACTACTCCACACTTAGTAGACTTTGATTTAAATCTGGTACATAAAGAATATCAGAGATAGTTCTAGTACTTGATGGAGTCTTTGTTGACATAAGGCCTCTTCCTTTCACTTATATGTATTTTTCATTCCCAATCTTCATCTTAGATGCATTGGAGAGATCAAAAGCCTTGAATTTGTAACCATCATTTATAATATGATGTGTGTAACCACTACCTATCAACCAAGGTTTTGCTTTTCCATTAATTACACTACAAGTAGCCATTAACAAGTGCTCCTTTTGCTATTGATCTCTAACAACTGGAGCTTGTTATGATACATTTTACTAAGCTCCCTTATTTTTGCAAACCTTGGCCATATGTCCTACCATTTTTTGCAAATTCTAAATTGTATATCAAATTTGAACCAATAATACCTCTCTAAATGTCTAGTCCTTTTATAGTGCTTGCAAGGTGGGTAGTTCTCTTTCTTTTTCTCATCTTCTTTGTTGGTTTCTCCTTCTCTCTTTTCTTTGTCTTTCTTCTCATTAAGGCACTTTTTAGCTCCTATTTATTGTTTCTTTTTTCCTTTGACTAGCATGGCAGCATCATTTGTATCCCTCTGCTTCATAGCCCTTTGCTTCATAGCCCTTTTTAACTCAAAAGTTTATGATGCATTTACAAGTTCTACTAAGGTAAACTTGGTTAAGTCCTTAAAATCTTCCAAGAAAGATATCTTGGATTCATACTTCTCAAGTAAGCATACAAGCACCTTTTTTACTACCTTTTGATTAGTCAACTTCTCCTTTAGCAATCTAATTTCATTGACAATTTTTATGAGTCTATTAGCAAATTGTTTTACTTATTCATTATCTTTCATTTTGAAAGATTGAAACTCTCTACTTAAATTTAACACTTAGATGTTTCTAGTTTTGTCACTACCATGAAATCCCTCCCTTATTTTGCCTTATACTTCTTTAACTCCTTCACATGTCATAATTCTAGTGAAAAGAGCATTCATCACACCTTAATGTAAACAAGTAAGAGTCTTATACACCTTTGCTATTTGCTTATTATGGTGCTCAGTGTGGGTCATTATTGGGTTGTTAAGGATCTAATGAACTCAGATAAACCTTCATTTTAACTTCCCAAATTAGGTAGTTTTCTCCTAAAAAATGAGAGGTGTTAAAGGTTACATAAGAGGTAAAGGCCACTCTATCTCTCTTAAGGTGTTTGTGGTCTTATGGTAGGTTTTCTCTCTTGTTTTTTTCACACAAGAGCCTCAACCAAATGTCTTAGAGATCCTTCAAATGCTCTGATACCACTATTGTAATATAAGGTAAAAGAAATGAGCATATGACAAAGTAAAGACATCATATATAAATGATATTGAAGAATTATTGCAACAACTTTTTGGAATTTAAAAAAACCACACACCTTTATATTCCATAGTGCTCCTTTTAAAGCAAATTTGTATAATGTCAAAAGCACATACAATAATCTAGGAAGACAACTTTCCATTCCTATTTTTTCACTTGAGTAAGAAAACTAATCATCTCAACTTTTCATGCCTAATTCCACTAACAAGTTTCTTAACTTAAACTTTACAGCAAAAGACAATTACTTAAGGACTAACTTGCAATCTAACTAAGCATTACAATACAACTAAAGACTAACATTGGAATTGCTTCAACTTCTTCTTCCTCCTGTATAGACTTACTCTTCCTTTACAAATTAGTTTTCTTCTTTTCCAAAGTATCAAGATTGAGCTTGAACAGGATAAAACTAGGTTTCTTTGACAGCTAGTGATAAGACAACTGCCAGTGAGTGATAGATTGACTCAAATAATTAGAGGTAATTTTTCACATACTCAGTGTCTTTTATGTTCCTCGACGGTGGAAACTCCAAATCATTTTTTTTTTGCACTATTTGACCACATCAAAAGTTTGACACTAGTGTTTAGGCTATTAGGGAGTGTAATAGGTGGTAATTCATCAATTATGTCAGCTCGGGAGTCATAGGAATACCTTGGTCATTACTTTAAGTCAAAGGAAATATGGATAATGACCTTCTTTGCATAGTTTGGTGTATTTAGTTGACAAGAAATGAGGCTACTTTTGAAGGGAAACCATTTTAGGTAAAGACTTTATAATTTAATCTATGTAAGAATTTTTGAGAATTTTTCAAAAGCTAAATTGGACTTCTTATCTTCCATAATGGGACTCTTCATCTTCAGTAGTGAACAAAATAAATGCAAGGGACGTATTGAGAAGACAAACCAACATTATTTTAAAAAAAAAAAAACTTATTAAGTGTAGTTTTAAATATTGCAAATTTAAGTTTTATCGTATTTTGTGATTATGGTGTGAATATATATATAAAAAGTGAAATAATAATAAAATATCTCTTAGAAAAATTTTCATCTTCCTCCCATTGCCATTAACAAAGTGATGTCAGAGCTTAGGAAAAATGATAACCAAAACAAATATCACCGTCCAATACCCATAACTAACCAAAAAAAACTATGACTGATGGGTGCTACACATGAAGACCATATGGCTTATGGGACAGTGTAAAGAAGGGATATGAAGATCCCACTAACAAGTATACTGTAACTATGGTTAAACTAAACGTATGGCAATGAACAAAGAAGATAGATCAAAGTGCACTCACAATTATTCATCAAGGGTTAGATGATGATATGTTTGATAAGATAGCCAATGCGATAAGAGCTAAGGTTGCATAGGAAATCTTAAAGAATTATATGGTCGAAGTTGATAGGGTGAAAAAGGTACGACTCTAAACTTTAAGGGCTGAGTTTAAGATGATTTTGATAAAGGAAAATGAGTCCATAGGATATTATTTTACTCAACTATTAGTGGTGGTTTATCAAATGAAATGGCTCGATGAAATGATTAAAGATGCAAGAGTTGTAGAGAAGATTTTATGTTCTCTCAACATAAAATTCAATCATATAGTGATGGCAATTAAAGAATTAAAGGACTCAGAGTCCATGACCATTAACGAGTTAAATGGTTCATTGTTAGCTTATAAAGAGAAAATGAAGAGGACCTAACAAGAACCTGTGGAGCAAGTTTTGCAAGCAAAATTTTCCTTTAATCCTAAAGGAAATGACTGAGGAGGAAGAGGTTGAGGTCGTGGTAGAAGTTGAAGTTATGGATAAGGCTGTGGTTGAAATTAAGGAAGAGACAAGTAAAATTCATTTTAAGAAGGCAGAAATAAGAGTTTTCAAAGAGGCTATAGGTGAGAGAGTTTTCAAAGAGGCCATGGACGAGGGAGAAATAATAATTGGAGAAAGGATAAAGGCCAAGTAGAATGTTATGCATGTGGGAAGAAAGGTCACTATTCTTGGGAATGTCAAACTCAAAACTATAAGAAGGAGACAAACTTTATCTAGCATAAGGAGGTCGAAGGTGATACTCTTTTGCTTTCTCAAAAGGAAAGCTTCATAGACAAAGATGTCACATGGTATCTCGATAATGATGCAAGCAACCATATAACAAGAGATAAAAGAAAATTTGTGGAGTTAAATACAAGAGTGACTGGGAATGTTCATTTTAGAGATGATAGAAAGGTAAAGATTAAAGGAAAAGGCTTGGTGATTTTGGCCACAAAGGATGGAAACCATAAAATTCTTCATAATGTTTACTACATTATGAAAATGAAGAGCAATATTTTGAGTATTGCCCAACTTTTGGAGAGTGGGCACAAAGTGAAGATGCAAAACAATTATTTGTTGCTTCAAAATCAAGATGATAGACTTTTTGCTAAAGTTGCCACGACAAAGAATTGAATGTTCATGTTAAATGTGAAAACGACAAAAGCAAATTGTTTACAAGCTTGTGTCAAGGATCCTTCATGGATTTGGCACATGAGATTTAGGCATCTCAACTTTGAAGAGCTTAAAATGCTAAGAGAAAAGAATATGGTGAAAGGAGTTCCCAAACTTAATCACCTAAATCAATGCAAGAAAGAGCTTTCCAAAGGTGTCATTTTCACTAGCAACTAAGCCTCTACAACTTGTACATATAGATATGTGCAGTCCTAGCAAGCCACAATCTTTTGGTAAGAGCTCATATTTTTTGCTTTTTATCAATGATTACACAAGGAAGACATAGGTTTATTTTTTAAAGAACAAAAGTGAAGTTTTAGAGACATTTAAAAAATTCAAGCTTTTTGTTGAAAAGGAAAGTAAGTACAATATTAATACTCTAAGAACTGATAAAATAGGGTCACCATTTTGTGAAGAAAATAGTATTAATGTCTTATGACAGTTCCAAGAGCACCATAACAAAATGGGGTTGCAAAGAGAAAAAATAATATAATTCTTAACATGGTGAGGTCGATGCTAAAAAGTAAGAATATGCCTAAGGAATTTTAGGGTGAGGCTATTGCATATGTTGTTTATCTCTCAAATTGTTCACCTACAAGGAGTTTGGAGAAAATAATTCTTAAAGAAGTATGAAGTGGATGAAAGACAAGTGTGAGGCACTTAAGAGTTTTATGATCTATTAGCTATGTTCATATGTCCAAACATGAAAGGACAAAACTTGATGATAGGAGCCAAAAGATGGTGTTTGTTGGCTATGCTAAGAACTCTAAAGGGTACAAATGTTTCAATCCCGTTTTTAAGAAAATTGTGATTAGTAGAGATGTAAAATTTGAGGAAGATGCTTTATAGGATTGGAGTGTTCAAGAAGAAGAAACATATAGTTTTCCTCCTTATTTGGAAGAGGACAAGAATAAGGACCAAGTGACTAAAGGTGAAAGTTCAACCCCTTTTTCAACAAGCTCAAGACAATGAGAATCTTTTTTTTGTTTATTTGCAAATGATAAACCTTAAGTTTTGAAGAGGTTGTCAAATACAAGAAATGGGTTCAAGCTTTGAGAAGAATGACACTTGGGAGTTTGCCACACTACCAAGTGGTCATCAAGCAATTAGAGTTAAATGGGTTTATAAGCTAAAGAAAAATGCAAAAGGAGAAATTGAGAGGTATAAGGCGAGATTTGTTGCAAAGGGATATAAACAAAAGCATGACATGGATTATGAAGAAGTATTTGCTCTCATTGCTTGCTTAGAAACAATAGAGTTATTGGTTGCTCTTGTGGTGACCTCATTTTAAATGGACAATTCATCAAATGAATGTGAAGTCAACCTTTCTAAATGGTGCTCTTAAAGAAGAAGTATATATGGAACAACCAAAATGATTTACAGTTGAAGGTTATCAAGATAAGGTGTTAAAATTAAAGAAGGTGTTGTACAACCTTAAACAAGCACCACAAGCTTGTTATAGTTGTCTCGATAAATATCTTCAGGAGAATGGTTTTTCAAGGTGCATTAATGAATATGAAATTTATGTTAAAAAGAAGCAAAATGATATTTTGTTTGTGCGCATTTATGTAGGTGACCTCATTTTACGAGAAATAGTCCACGTCTATGATGTTTGTATGAAGGCAATGGCACGAGAATTTAAGATGAGTGATATAGGGCTTATGCCATATTATTTGGGGATAGAAGTAAAACAATGGAGTGATGAAATATTTATCTCTCAAGAGGCGTATGCAAGAGAGATTCTGAAGAAGTTTAAAATGATAAATTACAATCTCATGAATATCCCGATGGAGTACGGGGTAAACTCTTCAAGGAGGATGGATTAAAGAAAGTTGATTCAACCGTATTTCAAAACCCTATAGGAAGTCTAAGGTACTTGACATGTATTAGACCTGACATATTATTTGTCGTGGGATTAATGAGTCGGTTTATGGAGAATCCAAGTGAAGAACACATACAAGCTACAAAGAGAATTCTTCGATATTTAAAAGGTATTCTTGATAACAACATTTTTTATACTTCTTCAGATGAGGTTCACTTAAAAGGATATTATGATAGTGATTATGTTAGTGATATTAATGATCGGAAGAGTATTACCGAGTTTATATTTTTCTTTGGAGAAAATGCAATTTCATGATGTTTAAAGAAACAACTAGTTGTAACACTCTAAACTTGTGAATTAGAGTATGTTGCTACAATTGTTGATGTGTGTCATGCGATATGGCTAAGGAAATTGTTATATGGACTTCATTTTACACAAAGAGGGGCGACTAGAATTATGGTGGACAACAAATCGACCATTGCTCTTGCAAAAAATCTAGTGTTTCATGATCAAAGCAAGCATAAAGATGCAAGGTTTCATTTTACTCGAGATTGCATTACCAACAAGGAGGTTAAGGTGAAGTATATCAAAAATCTTGATCAAATAGCTGATATATTTTCAAAACCTCTCAAGAAAGATAGATTTTAATAACTTAAAGAGATGGTTGGAGTTGTGCAAAAGTCAAATTTATAGGGAAGTGTTGAGAATTTTTCAAAAAGATAAACTACACTTCTCGTCTTCCACAGTGGGACTCCTCGTCTCTAGCAGTGGGCAAAATAAATGCAAGGGACATATTGAGAAGACAAACAGATGTTTTTTTTTTTAGAAAAAAACCTTATTAAGTGTAGTTTTAAATATTGCAAATTTAAATTTTATCCTATTTTGTGATTGTGGTGTGAATATATATAAAAAGTAAAATAATAATAAAATATCTCTCAACAAATTTTTCATCTTACTCCCATTGCCATAGGTGGTAATTCATCAATTATGTCAGCTTAGGAGTTCCAGGAATACCTTGGTCATTACTTCAAGTCAAAGGAAATATGGACAATGGCCTTCTTTGTAATAGTTTGGTATATTTGGTCGACAAGAAATGAGGCTACTTTTGAAGGGAAACCATTTCAAGTAGAGACTTTGTGATTTAATCTAAGTAAGAATGTTGTAATGGTTGAAAGCTAAATAGAGTAATTAAACATACACCACTAAATACTTCATGATTAATATTTCTAGTATAGCCTTAACAAAAAGGTAATTGAGCGTAGAAGGAAAATTCATTGGGAGGCTTCCCCGATGGTCCTTTACAAATTAATGAAGTTAAGCTTCTATTTGTAAAAGAAGCAAACTCACTGTGGGAGCAATGGTGAAAGGTTGGACAGGCTAATCTTATCGTTGAAAGTGACTCCCAAATAGTTGTGTTGTGGTTGAATAATTCAACTTTAAAACCATAGGAGTATAGTTCCACTTTTAATAAGATCAAACAAAAGTTAAAGTGTTCAGTTTAGTATGTTTACAGACCTAGAGAATGTCATTATGTCGCAGATTAATTGGCCTTGGGACCTTAAGGATTGTTGCTCTAAATGCATTTAATCTTAAGGATATTTGACTTGCTGCTTGGGGAGGCTTCTAGTTTTTTATGGAGTGGCACCTTTTCTATCTTGGTTTGGAAGGAAGCATGTGTTAGGCTTCACTTTCAACAATAAAGGGAATAGCTTGTCTTTGGAAGGGGTTTCACTTATCAGTGTTAGAAGTAAAAAGAGTACCTTGACGGCATTAATGCATTTGCCAAGCTCAAAGCCATCATATATGATCATTATTTTTTCTAGTTTTCAGTTTTATTGATAGGTGATTGAATGAGTGGTATAGTTTTTGTTTATGAGATTAGCTTTGTTATCTTTGGTTTGGGCAAGCATAACCTTTCTTTTTGAATAGTGATGACCCATACGTCAATGCCATAAGTTTGGTATGGAATAAAGTAATGCAACAACATTAACTAACACCTAAGACTTATGAAAGTAGTATAGACCATCACGTAATTCACCCATTCCAATCAATTCATTCAAGGTAAGATATTACAAAATGCAAAATATAGGAAGAAACATTAGGAAGTAATTAATATTTCTTGTTAATTTACTATTGAAAACAAAATTACACTTGGAAGAAGGTATGTAACAGACTTTATTAAAAGGGATGTTAGATAACATGACTTGTTCAGAAGAATAAATGGGTATGGAAATCCTATTTGATAACCTAATATGCAAGGAATTATGAATAAAATTGATGTTAAGAAGAGAAGACTTATCAAACATTATATGTTTAAAAGCACTGTTATTCAAAATCCAGTTAAAGAAATCATGAGATTGAGTCACCTTACTAACAAATTAGGTATATTAAAATTTTCCTTTTAAGGCAATAATGACATGAATTGATTATATTGCTTTTTTGTAAAAGTGAAACTTTCACTTGTAAATTGATTAGGACTTAAAGTTGGAGTAGTGCTATTGACAGAGATTGAAGTTGTCTACCCCTTTAAGGATTTCTTTTTAAAATGCCAACCTAGCGAAAACCCAACAAACTTAAAACATTTATCCTTGATGTGTCCTAACTTCTCATAATGTACACATCATGCTTAGAACTCTTTAGATGAGTGGAACCCCTTGGATAGCTTCCTTGAAAGGTCCTTTTTAGTGTTTTTTGGGAAAATTTACTCCTTAAATCATTAGCTTGTTTCACAATGAAAGTTATTGCCTCTATTGGTTATGCCTATATGACAAAGAGAGTTTGTCACTTCTCTTTTTTTGTAATAAGAGCATATGTTTTATTGATTGATGAAAAAGTTTCATACTAAAGATTTGTGATTAAATGATTTCATATTGATCATTCAATCCTATGAGAAATTAATGGATCTTTTCTATTTTTTTCTCTGCAATTATCTCTTTCGTAGCATTACTAAAAAGAATATCTAAATAAGTTGATAACTCATCCTAAAGACCTTTGAATTTCATGCAATAGGGTGTCATAGATAATTCCATTTGTTGTGCAAGATAAATCTCCCTTTATAACTTATGGATATAAAGGGTATTTCCTTACAAGAATGCAAATTTGTTCACATCTGTTCTGTCATGTGAGCATATGCAACAATATTATGAAATTTGGGAACTAAAGCATTAAAAATCTAAGAAATCACCATAAAGTTGTTTTTTTTTTAAATCTACACATTTGGTGAATCTGTAGATGTTCTCAATAGTAATCTATTAACAAACACAAGATTGATTTTAGATTAAAAAGCATTGATCATGGCTCTCTTCTACATGAGGTAGTTTTCTCTTTTAAGGAGATATGAAACTAAGACAATTTTTGGATTATCTAAAGATCTTAGAAAATAAAAAGAAGATAACATTTTTTTAACATAACCTTTTTTAATGATGATGAAAGAAGTTTTTTTTTACCTATGATTAGAAAATACTTGCTTTAATACCATGTAGAATTTAGATTGTAGGAAATTTTCAATTTTCATTGACATTAATCAATATATATAAACAAGGGAAGTATGTCATAATCAACAAAATTCTAAAGATCTAAGATCCTAAGGATCATTTATAGAGATCACATATCTTAACTAAAGATCCATTAACTACAATCTATAAATTTGTAAATGATCTAATAAATAATCTTAATGTCCAAGTTAAATCAAATGGACTAATAAATATAACAGAAGATCTAGTAAATTAATTACAAAAACATAATAATCTAAAAGTTTAAAAATCAACTTTAATAATATTTATAAAAAAAATTCTCAAATTCATTTGTAACTGTGGTCCTAATTAATGAATGACAACGCAATGAGATCCATAAGACTACTATATAGAGCAGTTCTTATATTGCATCCTACCCACATGATGAGCACAAAGCCAAACACTTTTTTATTTTAACCAAAGTAATTCCCTAATATATTGCAATACAGTAATTAAGATAAGCAAGTAAGAAAAAAAAAATTCTTATGCCAAACATAATAGACCTCTAAAGTCTTGGTGCAAAAGTGGTAATATGGTTCCTAAATTATTGATTAAGACATACTGTTCATCATAAATTGTAATCCATTATTTGTATAATATCCTCATCAACATGTTTGCTAATTTCAAATTGATGAAGAAATCACTATGTCAAATTATTCTCTTTGTTTGCCTTATATAAAGAATTGAATTGTGTATCTTTTTTGCAAGGAGAAAACAAAATCATTTTTAATAAATTCATCAATGACCAGTAGCTATATTTTTAATCATTACAAATAAAAATATAATTACACTCTTTCATGTCACCAAAACATGAACAAGTTAAATTCATATCATTAGAATATAGTTATTTTTGTAACTATTAAAAGTAAGAAAATAATTACATTTTTTCCCATGCATTTAACATTATCTTGAAAAAAGATTCCAAACCCAATATTAAACTAAAACTATAAAAGCCCCGTTTGACTAAATAATAAAGTTTATGGTATGCAAGTTCCACAACAATGCTTTTATAAGCAATTACTAACAATTATCTAAAAGGTACCGGGACTACAATTTTGCACGAATTGAAATTTGCAACACCAACAAGTCAATTTATCAAATTCAAGTATAGAAAATATCAACCATATGGTAAAACAATGCTTACAAACAATTAAATTATAATATATAATTGAAAATCTAACCCTTTTTCAAACCTTATGACACACCTTTTTTTATTATTTAACATAACAAAATAGTTTCACATAATTTTTAACTAGGATAAACCTATAACAACAAAATAAAAAAGATGTTTAAACATTTCGCAATCTCCAAGATTTAACCTCTTTTGTCAATTAATTCTCAAAAACAAGAATGATTTAAACATAAAGGGAAAAAAGAAAATCATTTCCAACAATCAAAGTGAGGGAAAAGCAATGAATCAAACTACTTATTATGGGAATTTTGGCTAACAAAAAAGGCAATTCAAATTGCCAATATGACTAAAAAAACAAAATGGAGTATGTTAAAAGATTCAATAGTTCTTTAGAAGTACCTATCTCCAAAACACCTTTTGATGGAATGTACATGTTAAAATTAAAGCACTAAGCAAATTGTTCTCAAAAGGCTAAAGCTAACATCAAGAAATAGACCTATTTATTCCACCAATGTGCCACTTTCTCCTATCTATAAAAAAACGTGCAACTCAATTTGGCACACCAATTAACAAAGTGACTGCAAATCCTTAACTAGATATAAGTGACACAAAACCACCCAGCACAAGCAACCAAAGCTAAAAGTTGTTAGTGGGGCATCCTTTTCAACTTTGTTTCCTTTTATTAATGGTCTCCTTCTTATCAAACTTAAAACTTTAGAGAATTCTTCTTTTCTTCCCCATCACTGCAGTTACTATTATTTACAATTTTTGTCACCACCCCATCTTAGTTACCTAAATTCTTTTACTATGTGTCAAACATAGGTTTGCTCTCACTCTTTTTTTCACCAAAAATTTTTGCTAATGATTTCTCTCCTTCCTACTTACCATATTACAAAATAAGTCACTCAAAACAATCTTATGACTAGGCATTTTTGCATACCCAAGAAAATAGTTAACAATCATAAGGTATTTGTTTCTAATTATGGAATCCCTAATCACATCAAAGTTAAACAAGTTTAAATTAATAGGCCCTTTTAAACCCTTGACAATATAAACCATAAAACTTTAGGAAGTCATTTAGGTATCTTCCAAATCCATCAATAAACATTACATTTATCATTTCTCTTTTAGGTATTCAAATTGGACACTTGAGGGAAGGACAAAGAACCCTTTAAACTCCTTAATTTCTCCTTAGAGATATCACATAGTCGCTCACCACATACACTTTAAAGACAACCCCGCCATAATTGATAAATTCTTAGAGAACAATTAGGGGATAATAGCTGGGTAATTATCAATTACCTAAGAAACTTTCACACCCAAGGATTGAATAAAGTCTCATTGTTATAGATCACAATTTGCTTGAGAATCTCAAACATATTAGCATTAGACTCCACCTTAGGCTCCGTTGCTCCTAGAAAATGGAGATTTTATTATAGAGGTGCTTAATGGAATACAAGTCAATAATGATAGAGTTAGGATTTAAAACCTAGTACTCCACCAAATGGCAGTTCTAGTTCTCAACATACGACTTGTGAATATGTTAGAAATCTTTTATTTCAATTTTATTTGAATTCATAAAACTGATATTATCTTATCAATTATCTTTATCTTATTCTAATTTCTTATTTTGTTTAGGTTAATTGTTTAAGATAGTTATAAGGGTATCATTAGAAAAGATCACAAATGAATTTCATAGCAATAATGTAAATGGTGAATTCCTAGCTTTTATTGTCTTAATAATAGTATTCTCTCTTATCATGTTTCTCTTTTTTCTCTTCTTTCTCTTCTTATTGTTTCTACAAATTTAATTTATTTTATTCATCTTTAAATTCCTATTTCTTAATAAGGATCCTATCATAATCACAAATTCAAACGACCCTTGATCCCACGAGAGATGATCCAAATTAATCTTTTGCTACTTGCAGAGGCCCATTAATGAGTCCTAGATAAAGTTTTGTTGCTTCTTTGAAGATTATTTTTAATCTTTTAAAATTTTCATAATGTAGTTTTATGTATTTAAAATTTTAAATTATAGTCATCAATTTTTTCATTTTATTTTAATTTAAAATAATTTTAGATAAAAATGATCAAATTGTTAACTTTGTACATTGATCATGAGAAATTAAAAAAAAAATAAAGATTTAAGACTTAATTAAAAAAATTAAAGGTTTACAACTGATTTAAAAATTTAAATACATTAGATGTATATATTTTTATTAATTTATATGTCTTTCATAAGAACAACGTAAATAATTGATCGTGTGACTATTTTTTGTTTAAATTATCTTAAATTGAAATAAAATATAAAATTTTATAACTAAAATAAAAAAAAATTTAAAAATAAATGACTATATTGTAAAAATTAAAAAGATTTGAAACCAATTTTATATTTATTTTCATTGATTACTAATATTTTGTTTTTGTTTGATTCAATCAAATCCAATCAAACTAATCTCAATTTTTCACATGTTTCACATTCAAATTATTCATTTCCCTCCCCTCCACTTTTAACAACAAAATAATAATAAAAAATGAAAAGCTTTGAAAGGAATGAGATATAAGGAGTGTGCATCTTGTAATAAGTATTTATAGGTGTACACAAATGTTATTAAATGTTGGATTACATTTGCTTGCCATGCGTAGCTTTGCAAGCTTTTGACACAAGACTCGAGATTAGACGAAGAGGGTTGCTTGCCACGTGATCTTTTCCCAGGTCTAAGGAATTTCTTTGTTCATAAAATGTTTAGGGTCAAAACATTTAACTAAAAAGCATTAAAAACGTGAGTTTTATTGAAAAATAATTTTTTTTTATTTTAAAAATTATATATTCATGTTAAAAATTAATAAATATGTAATTAAATTAATAAAATAAATAATAAAATCATAAGAAAGTGCAATCATTTGTATTTGAATGTTTTCATAATTTGTTGCAAAAAATCTTGTCAATTGCATGTTTTACTATTTTCGTTATAAATCTATTGATTTGAGTGAGAAATTAAAATTTTTAAAATAAAAAAAAAGATAGTTTTCTTATTCAGTAGGATCCACATTTTTTATGCTTTTTGGTTAAAATTTATGGCCATAAAACCAAACTCTTTTTTGTTGGATGGTTAGGACAACCAAGAGAATTATATTTAATTAATTAATGAAGAAACATTAGATAGAGTAATATGATAACAATAAAAAAAGTAAACTAATTAAATTATAGTTAATTTCATGAACCAATAAAATTAAATATATAAAAAAATTATTGTACTTTCTTCTTATTCTTCTATATATATTATATTATTGAGAAGTGATATTCTAAGAAATAATAATAAAAAAAAGAGTTATGAGAGTTACAATATGTTTGAATTATGAGAAAATGGTGAAAAAGAAAACAAAGGTATTAGAAAAAAAAAGAATTGAAAACAGAACAATTCCTTATTTAAAGGGTGCCATAAAAATAAAAATAAAAAGATTAAAAAATGGTAGAAAAATTTATCATGAAACCTACGTAAATTTTTCTAGGGTGTGGGTTCTCATTTTTATCATTTGTAGTTAAGTACTCTCCCTCAATTACAAACAAAGTATTAATATTATAAGATTAATTCAATTATTCTATTAATTAGGACTTATTTTGCCTATTTAATTAAAGGAATAACTTAAGATTTTTTTTTTTAATAATTTGAGATTGTAATACTAAAAATAAAACTCGTAGTTATATGTCATAAGTAACGAACTTTGATACCGCTTGACAAAAGATCTTCTGCAATGTTATTTTAAATCAATATAATTTTGGTATATATCCTAAATTTACTCAGCAACACAAAACTAGTGGATGAATGCACACACTAATGTAAAACTTATCAATAGAAGTTCTAACTAGAGTCCTTAAAAGTCGCTTATATCATGGTAGTCAAATCATTTTCTAAGTTTTGCGACAATATATAAAGAATATTCATATATAATTTTTTTATAATAAATAAAAAATAAAAAAATAATAAATTTAATTATTATAAATTAGATACGTGTATAATTTTATTAATATTTAATATTTATAATTTATATTAAATTTGTCTTTAAATTTTTGAGGCGGTGATTCTTTTTTTTTTTTAAATTAAAGTATGATAGTTATGGTGTAATCAAATGATTAATCATACCCAATAATCTAGATAATCCCTTGTCCTTTAAGAATGGATCTCATAAGAATTTTATATTTTGCATCACATCTTATATATTTACCAATAAAAATGTGCCAAAGGGCGACGCAGGTCAATCCACCCATCTCATTGATAAAGCCCCATGCCAACAAGCTGTCTCTCACTTTGCCTGCAGAGCTTTATACGAACGATGTCCACTCTGGTGGTTCGGCTTAACTGTTTGGTAACCCATTATTTGGGGCCCACATGCCCTAAAATGTAGGAATTAAAAGAAAAAAATAACAACGAAAGAAAAAATTTAATTGTAGGGTTACGTTATTTAAAATATATCAAAAAAAATTATTTTTTTATAATATCTTTGACAAGTAAAATAAAAAATTTGAGTGAAAATTCTCATATTCCTTCACATAATTTGATGGTAAATAATAATAAAAATTTATTAAATAAATTTTAATTAGCACCATAATGATGCTATACGATCTAATAGTTGAGTTCGAGTATTTAATGTGTGCATAATAATATGTTCTGAAAATGTTGATAATTTCTAATGGAGAACAATTAATTGATTAAAACCAAAATTAAGTGACAGGGTCGACCAGAATTGATAACCGACACGTAGGCCACGAGAAGCACGTGGAGACTGGAGCATCGTTCACAGTACATCAACTTCAACCAACCGACCATGTGCGTGATTCCTCAAATTGCTCCTGTTATTCCAATTAATTAATTAATTTTTATTTTTATTTTTTACTGTTGTTTGTACGCCCAAGAGAGCCGAACCTTTTGTCTTTTCCCATCGTTTGGAATACGAGCCAACTAACGTTTGAAATCTCGTGTCCGTCGCCCGAGCTTCTGCTCCAGGACAAAAATAAAATAAATAAATAAATTATAAAATAGATATAAAATTGAAATCATCAAATTTAGAAACCGTTTTAAACATCATCTCTTTTAGTATTTTTCTCAGTTCATGTATGTTAGTTACTATGAGAATTTTAGTGAATATTATTATTATTATTATTTTCGAAAAGAAGAAGTTAGATAACTTCTATCAACTCTTACCACTATTAGTGTAATAATTAATAATATTTATTTGATTGATTAATTTGCAAAGTAATCAGTGTAAAGGCTTTGCTTTTGTCATAAGTAGGATGGTTCCAGATAAACTGGCAGAACAATAATTATACGATGGATGGTTGCGTGTGATATTTAAAAACACACACACACAAGAAAAGAAAAGAAAAGAAAAAGGAAAAGCGCGTCTAGCATTTGAGGTTGCATTATTTACAATTGTTCCCCCCTTGCATTATTTATGCAACGTGTATTCCTCCGCATGCCATCGGCCGCCAAACAAGAGAAAAAGCGCGTTTAGCATTTGTGGTTGTAACTTTGAGTCAAACGAACACGAAAAGAAAAAAAAAAAAGGTCGGTGTTTGGTATCGTTTAAAATTTGTGATCGATAAAAGGGCACTAAAAATTATAATTTAAATTTAAAAGATAATGTTTTCGTGCAATAAAGAAATGAATATGCTACAATCGTAGAATTGGCTTTTTTTTTTAATTTTTGTATTTTCTCCTCATCATTATCAAACATTCAATACAAAGTATTATATAATAAAATCAACAATAATTTGAGTCAAACCCAATTGCACATGCAAAATATTCTAATAATCTACAACGCAATTATTTCATTTTTTTTTTTTGTCTTTTGGTGAGAAGATTTTGATAATAATAATGACATGTATTAGCTACAATATATTAATATCTGTCTCTTATACACATCTATACCAAACACCGACCTTTTTTTTTTTCTTTTGGACAGAAGATTTTGATAATAATAATGACATGTATTAGCTACAATATATTAATATAGTAATAAGTTATTATTTTCTCCGGCATGATCCATTTCTGTTAGTTGAGCCAATGACATACTTCTAGGCGATGGGTAATTATACCTAATAATTGTATGACTGTAATATGATTTTATTTTTCTTAATGGGGAAATTAGAGGCTGTTAATTTACTTAAAATTAGGGCACTTGCATAAATTAAAAAACCTTTTTCCTTAAGTTTGAAGACAAAAATTGAATAATTCAGAAATTTTCCAAAACATAAATATTAATAATCAACATCAACACGTAGAGGACAGGAAAGTAAAGGGTCCGAAATAGTCTCCGTTCAAGCCAACCCAAGCGGCTCCCAACGCTCCTGTTCCTCTAACGTAGAAATTCATTAAAACAACGCATTGACATATACCATTCCATCGTAAACATTTTTTCCTCTAAATTTCCCTTTTTTTCTTTATGTCTTTTAGATTGAAAAGTGTTTTAGGCCAGCTTTCTTTGGTTCATTTAATAAATAATTAGAGAAATTTATATTTAATATATTTAGTTTTAATTTTAATAATAATTTATACTCTATATTTTCAAATATAACAAAAAAAATTGATATAAAATATTTTGTCGTATTCCAGATTTGACAACTATTTTGCATTTAACTTTGGAGGACTGTTGGGTGGCCTGGCAGATTAGAAAAAAGGATGGTTGTTTATGGTGCAGAATTTTTAAAAATATTCTAAAAAGTGAAATGTGTTTTTTTAGAAAATAATATATATATATATATATATAAATTTTTTTTTTTTAAAAATAAAGTGCATCTTTTAGAAATAAAATAAATTTTAATGTTTGTTCCCAAATGAAAAGCTACACGGCACGTTCTCTATGCCGCTTCTGTGTTGCCTCCTATATTTTCGTCCGCGAATATTCTTGATCGTAGCATCCTAACTCCTCCCTCTCTCTCGCTATCTCTGAATGCTAAGAAGAAGATAGACAGAGAAAGACAACAAATGCAGGCAACGACAACAACAACAGTATAAGAAGAGAAACAGAGAGATAAAGGAAAGATTATCACAAAAGGAAAGAAGCTTCCAAGTTTGGTCGCTCCTTTCTCTCTCTCTCTCTCTCCTCAGAAAGAAAGAGAGACAAAAGGAAAGGAAAAAGAAAAGAAGAGGGAGGAGAAGGAAAGGAGAATTGAATTGTGAGAGACAGAGAAATGGAGAATAGGAGAGCAGGAGAAAATGAGAGGGATGATGAGGAAGTGAATGTTGGGAAGATGGGATCTGAGTTTCCTTTGAGCTTCTGGGAGGTCACGGCCGCTTCCACTGTTGTCGTCGGATTCCTGCTTTGCATTTTGGGGGTTTATCTCACCATGCCCCCATCAGATTACAGCTTCCTCAAGCTTCCTCGTAACCTTGAAGATCTTCAAATTCTCAGGTTTCTCTCTCTCTCTCTCTCTCTTCAGAATTGTATTTCCTTTGTTTCTCAACAAATGGGTTGGAGAAATTATGTCGACTTTTTCGTTGAAGAGCCTAATGATGGATTGGCATTTTGGTGGGATTGTGCAGTTCATCGGATGTAGCTTTAAAATTGAGTTTCTTAATCGTTTCTATGGTATTCATCTATAGAATTCAATCTTCCTGTGGGAAAGATTGTCTTTTCCCTGTAAAAGTTTTCTTCTGAAACAAATTACGTCCATATCATTCTGCTGCTTTGATATTTTCGGTGTAGACGTAAACGCTGAGCTGAATTTGCTAAATAATTTTTCTTGCTTCCACAAAAAGTTGATTACTATACTTGTGTCAAAATTTTTTCATAGAGATCTATACCTTTCGAAGCAAAATGGGGCTTTTCATACTTGTTCATCGTAATTACTTGATTGAAGTAGATCAGTTTTAGTTTGTGTTCATCACAAGGGTAGGATGTGGTGTGAATGCTCTCAATAGTACTTTCTTGCAACGCTTATTGCATTATTTCTTGTGCAAAACTTACAGGTGGATGTAAGAATACTTTCTGGAATTTTGGTATCCGGAATCTGTTTAAGTGTTCTTCATGAACGGTTTAGCAAGAGGCGCCTTTGAACATCTTCATCAACTGTCTGACATGATTTTTCACTTGGAAAAAGCCTGTATTTCTTGTGGATTATGAAGAAAATTTCTGATATAAGGAGATTAACTGTGGCCTAAAGTTGCTTAGAGATTGTCGGAAAAAGTTGATAATGATGCGGGTGTTTTTAAAAGTTGAGGATCTTTAGTTTGATCTATGATATTGATAACATGCTAGCAAGTTTGGGTAGAGTTTACAGTTGACAACCTTGAACGGTTGCAGTAAGGCCTTTTGAGGGTTGGATGCTTATGTCTGACTCATCTTGACTGCTGGAGTGGAGGATAGTTTTGGTGGACAATCATGGCAATCACATTTATCTCTATGTAATTTGGGTAGGATCAAGACTAGTCATATTAATTTACTGTTGAGCTTCGGCAATGTCATGTGTTCTTGAGGAATGCTAATAATGACATCGAGATCTGGACCTAGCTAACTTACCATTGCCAAGATCAAGCACCATGCTTTTTGAGAATGTGGGACTATGTTTTTCTGCATAAAGAATTATTTTTCGAGTGGAGATGTTTGCGGGATTGACAAATAATTATTCACTATGAGTGACAATTAATTTATTTATATGATCAATGAAATCATTTATAGTCTTGGAGGATATTTGCTTGATGTTTCATTGAATGTTCATTGTTGCATTTCAACTTGCCACAATTGCTCTCTTCTGGCCCTATGTTTAAAGCATAACATGTATTACTTGTTCTTGTAGAGATCATCTCGAGGGCTACACCAACAACTATACTGCTCAAGTCTTGGTGGGATACTGTGTTGTCTACATTTTCATGCAGACATTTATGATTCCTGGGACTGTTTTTATGTCATTGCTTGCTGGAGCCCTTTTTGGAGTATTCAAAGGTGTGGCACTAGTGGTGTTTGCTGCAACTGCTGGTGCTTCTTCTTGCTACTTCCTATCAAAACTGATTGGACGACCACTTGTCTTCTCTCTTTGGCCAGACAAATTGAAATTTTTCCAGTCACAGGTGAACATAGATTCTTCCTTGCAGTGATCTTTGGTTTTATTTGTGGGCATTGTGGGATAATTTCTATGCTTTTACTCTCAGGTGGCCAGAAGAAAAGAACGGTTGTTGAACTACATGCTTTTCTTGAGACTGACCCCTACTTTGCCAAATACATTTATAAATTTCGCTTCACCAATAGTTGATGTGCCTTATCATATTTTCTTCCTCGCAACCTTTATTGGACTTATTCCAGCTGCTTATGTAACTGTTAAGGTACTGTACTCTGACTCATGATATCTAATTATGGTATGTGAATAAATCTGGGATAAGTTCTACTGGATTATTGTCTTACAATAAAGTGTAGATAATGAGAGTGAAGGAGAACTCTATATGATTGGGACCATCCCAATTTATTAACATGCCTAAAATATGTGTGAACAATTGATTAGCAGTTTGCCCAATGATATTTTCCATGCCTTTTCATGTTTCCTCTGTATAAGAGTTAAATAAGTTCAATGATGTCAACCCAAGTTTGGTGACCAAGTAAAATTATGGCTTAAATTGCCATAGGGTGACAAGGACATCAAGTTTTATTGAGCATTTTGTTGGAGGCTATGTCCGCATCAAAAACAATAACGTGAATGTCCTCAACGAAGATTTTAAGTCTGCTGTGCTGCTAAAACATGTTATTTCCAATTGATGGAGATTGCAATTCTGTTTCACTGCTAAAACATGTTGTTTACTGGTCATTGCGCAGGCTGGAATAGCTCTTGGAGAGTTGCAATCAGTAAAGGACCTCTATGACATTAACTCAATTGCTGTACTGTTTTGTATTGGAGTTGTGTCTATCACACCAACGTTGATAAACAAGAAGAAATCGTAGTTGAATACCAGATGTTCTGGTTTGTTGTACGAGCTATTAATCTCCTATCAGCTTTCATTTATGGTCCATAGCTGTACAGATTAGCGTTAGGAAAATGCATCATGTGGTTGTTGCTCCTCGTGGTTTAACTGCTTGATGCTGCAGACGTTGAAGATGATGACGATCGGAGCAAGTAGCTTCACCATCCTAATGTATCATGTCGGGCTGTCGGAGGTTGATGGAAATAGCGGGTTGATTTCCTGTATAATTTCTGATTCGGTGGCCAAAACTGCTCTTTACAGTGATAATATGTCTTTAATTTATGTAATTGATTATGTTATTTATTATTTTTATATTATTAAGAATTTAATAATATAATAAAATTTTCAACTTATTAAAAGTTGATTCTTTTGAAAAGATTAATTTTTTATTCTTTTTTATCTTAAATCTTTAATTTTGTATTATATAGATGTTCAATTGTATATATTGTTGTTTTATAATGTTTAGATAATAAAGTAACGTGAAAAGTATCTTTCAGTCTCAACTCAAAACAATGAAAATGAAAATACATTTATTTTAGAATATTGTCATAAGATTGTACTCTTTTGTTTTCTGTTTTTTGAATTTTTTTTTATTTTTGTTTTTTCCTGAACTTTAAACACCAGAATATGACATTACAAGCCCTATTTCTAAAAGCGTGGGTGGTAATCACCCAATTTAGATGGCCCCTGAGAGCTTAATTTGGGCCAGAGAAAATAAGAAAAATCCACCCCACCCTGTAAAAGAAATTCCCATAACAATAACACTATCTTGGCCTGCTAATTTTGCCTTTTGAAGTATGTTAGAATTTGAGCTTAACTATCTCGAACTACTAAATCTTTCATCTCCTTCCGAGAACCACGGTTTTATGGCAAACTAAAGTAAGTCGGGTTGTTCTAGTTTTGTTTCTTTTGGGCCAGGGATGTGGAAGATAATTGTACTAGACATCTTTAATTAGAAACCTAAAAACAGCTAATCTGTTTTCGTGTGGCATCGCGTAAATCTCTGTGAAATTTGAGCTTTTCATAAACATAAGTAGCACAGTTGTGAAAATTCAGCCTTCTAAAATTAAAACGTAATGTCAGAATATGAAAAATAACCTTTTAAGAATATAATTATGAAAGCCTATGCTCAGAAAGGAGAATTCAGTGTTTATTTACTAAAATCAAAAATTTCCTTTTCTCTTGGTATACGTTATCTCTCTTTTTTCTCCTTTTTGATCTACTATTTTTCTTCAAATATTTTATCATACAATAACTTTCTTAATTATTATTTATAATTAGAGTGAATGGTATATTATTCTGTTTCAAAATGCAGACTAATGAAATTATATACATAGTAGTTCAAATTGATACACTATTAGGTTTTGGTTCTGATGCAAACTTATGAAATTATAATTAAATTAACACAAACACATTCAAATATAATGGAGAATAATAACAAATGAAATGAAAAGTAGCACTTACAAATGATTGCTTTTATTCCAAAAGGACAGAAGTGTTCCAAGGTACTTTTTATTATAACACATTATTTTTATGAATGAAAGAGAAGAAGGTATTGTAAGTTTCCATCAAAGTTTTAAATATTTTTCTTACCACAGTAGTATCCTTGATCTCCTCTTTATAACCTCTAATGAAGTATACAATTTCATTGATTCTTATGAAGAAAGTATCCACAGTCTCATCAATCTACTTCTTTATGTCTTCGAATTTGTTCTTTCAAATTTGTAACTTAACTTCCTTTACAACCTTGTCTCCTTCATAGATATTCTTTAATTTGTTCTAGATTTGCTTGGTTGTGTTGCACCTCATCACCTTGGTGAATTTTTTATCGGACAGGAAGGCACATAAGACATTTCTCACCTTTTCATCACACTCTAAGTTCTTCTTATCAGCTGACGTCATAGGATCACCTTTAGCAACAAGGATGAAACTACTAATAGTAGACTTAAATACATCAAGACCAAGGGACATTGGATGTGGAAGCATTCTATTCTTCCATAACTAATAATTTTATTCATCAAACGTAGGGATGCCCTTGTTGTTGACATTGTTCACGCTATCCATGTCCTCAAGTAGTAGTAAAAATAAAAACTCATACAACAATGCACAACTTCACTTTAAAGAAGAAAAATTAGATCAACAGAGGAACCAAGCTCTGATATCACTTGATGAGGACCGTTTTAGGTCTCACACTAAGAAGGGGGGTGAATCAATGTGAGATATGCTCTTTTTATAAATTGATCCAAATTTAACCTTTGTGACTTGTTAGAGCCTATGATCTAATTTTTTTTATCTCTTCTTTATATAAGAACAGTTGTATGGATATCAATCACACACAAGCATTGAAGAAGACAAGATAATTTTTACATGGTTCACCCATAATATGTGAGCTATGTCCATGTTGTGATAGGATCACTCCTAAATCACGCAATTCACTTTTGTTATCAAGAGATACAGTCTGATTGTTGAAGGATCACTCTTTAACCATTTGTGGAAGAACTACTCCTTAACTATTTACAATGATGTCCCGATCACTCCAAGGGTATCTTACCCTATTTTTCAATAAGTTTATCGAGAGTTTATGGTAAAACCTTTCTTAGAGAACAATTACTCAATTCGTACAAATTGCTAGAGCAGAGTACAGATCTTTTCCTTCCTTTGTTATCGGTGTTGTTTCACCCGTTGTTGATGCTACCTGCATGTGATGCTAATACTATCTGTACACGTTGTCGTTGCTATTTGTGCGCGTTGCTAATGCTATCTGTTGCTAATGTTATTCGTATGCATTATTGTTGTTGTTCATGCACACTGCTAATGTTGTCTGCTGCTATCCGCACGCGCTATTAATGTTGTCCATACACACTATTAATGTTGTTCGTATACGCTGTCGTCCATATATGCTATCCCGTTTGTTTGCTATTGTCTGCATGCACTGTTAATGCTGTCTACACCTGATGTACCTGCTATCCACACAAGTTGTGCCTTCTGTTCGTACACTCTATGATTGTTGTTCACAAGTTATTCCTACTATTTGAGTGTGTTATTGTTATTTACTCATATCACTATTGTGTACATGCGCTGTTAATGCTATCTACACTTGTTGTACCTACTATCCACACAAGTTGTGCCTTCTGTCCGTACACACTGGGACTGTTGTTCACAAGTTGTTCCTATTATTTGAGTGTGTTATTGCTATTTACTCATATCACTATTGTTATTTGCCCACACTGTTGCTATTTGTCATTGTCTACTAGTTCACCACCTGTTGCTGCGCGTTGGTTGCTACTGCAAGACTCTTGTACTGCTGCTCCATCACCTTCTTGTTTTTCTTCCTTGGCTACTTTATTGGTTCACTGGTGAGGTTGTTGCCTTGGTGATGTTTGTTGGTGCAACTGCTACATTGGTGGTGTTTGTTGGTACGGGTATATCATTATAGATGTACTGTTGGTGCTGATATACCTTTCTGGACCTACAGGGACATATGCTACTGTTGGTATACCATCCTAAATGTGTAGGGATGTGTTGTTAGTTTACTGGAAAGCCTTCCAGATGTATTGTGACGTGCTATTGGTCTGCTGCAAAGGCTCTTAGACATGTTGGTATGGTGGTTGGCTACTACTGTCACCTTTATGAGGGCTCGCCTAATGTAGTGGACAACTACCTTGCTCTCTTTCTTTCTTTCCTCCTTGGCCGACTGTACCTTGTTGCTTCTCCTTGGTGACTGTTGCAGTCTCCTTGGCCAACTGCCTTACTTTCTTTCTTTCTCTCCTTGATTAGCTGTCTTGCCTTTATCGTTTACTTAATTTTTTGCAACTCCCTTTCTTCTTGCAAGATGCATAGAGTATTTATAGAGCCTTGAAATTATGACTACACGATCATCAATGGTCATCGTTGATTCCCAAAGGTTGCCTTACAATCAATGACCACATTTGAGTCCTAAAATTTAGGGTCAATGGTCAACATTGACTTCCTAAAATTTAGGGTCAATGGTCAATCTTAACCCTTAAAATTTAGGGTTACGGTCAACATTGACTCCTCAACACCAGAGTTGACTTGTCATCGCTGGTTTTTCCTAATGACCTCTTTGCAACTCAGCGACATTCATAACTTTAAATCAACATATATAACTGTGTGAAATGGTGTTGACAACAAATCCAACATTAACCATTAAAGATGGGCTCAACATGGTCATATAGTCATCTTAAACAAGTATAGGAACAATGCAATTTCTAACATTATAAGTCACTTGCTAGGGCTTTCTTATGGTCATCCTTTGCA
This sequence comes from Kandelia obovata, assembly GCA_021464305.1. Taxonomy (NCBI): domain Eukaryota; kingdom Viridiplantae; phylum Streptophyta; class Magnoliopsida; order Malpighiales; family Rhizophoraceae; genus Kandelia; species Kandelia obovata. The sequence goes on along the minus strand of CM038484.1, from coordinate 5,511,250 downwards.
AAATCATCCTTAATATACAAATAATAGTCTACTACTAAGAGTCAACTAAACATACTTTGTGGGCTTATTCCTTAACTTCAAGTATACTCTTCAAATAGGCATTTGTGGAATAAAGGTGTTCTTGCACAAGCATACAAAAGGTGGACAAGATAAAAATCCAAGAAGGTCTTCGTTCAACACTTTGTCCTAAGGCAACTGACAAAGAGGGGTAATTGTCATACTCTTATTTTGTTTGCCCTAAAGGCCTCACTTTCATGAAAGGTTAATTTTGGCAAGTTAATTAGATTGTGAATTATTCATTTGGATGTGGAAAAAAATAAATGAAAAAAAACATAAATAATAGAAATTAAATTGTTGCAAATTAATGTCTAATATACAATTACATTCCAAAATACAAAACATATCCAAAGCAAATCCAAAGCTAAAAAAGTTGCTTTTAGGGTATCAGTTGCATCATTGGACCAAAAAGAGGGTCCTACCTTGCTCAAAGACCCAATACTAAGCAATTAAGTGCAGCAATATCAATTTACTCCTCTCTTCAAGATCCAATGACCTGACTCAAGTGCAAATCCTTAAAGTCAATGACCCACAAAATATTAAATATATGCAAAAATAATCTTAGCCATTTAGCTAAAAAGCAAGTCAATTTGAATTATCCAGCAAAAAGGAACTAAAGATCAATGATTAAAATTTGATTATAGAAAGAGCTAGCATTAATTAGAGGAGAGGAGGCTAATAAAAAAAGGGCCAGTAAAATCCATCTAGAGATCACAAGAAAAAAAAGATTTTAAGCAACCCACCAAAGAGAAAGTGGATTAATTGTAATTATAAAACAAAAGAGAGGCAGTAGCACTTTGAAGGGCCAACAAAAAAAAACCCTCCAAGAGAGTACAATTTTGGAGCATTTAAGGGAGACAAAAGGAGCAAAAAGAGACAACATTTGACCAAACACCCAAAAAAATTTGTATAGGCAATAACTAAAGGGTAAGAGTTCCTCCCTAAAACCAATAATGTTAGGAACAAGGGTACTTATAACAAAACTATAAGATCTTTTCATTTCCTTTTTCATTTTCTTTGCAGTTTTGAGGACATAAACATAAAGGATCCATGTTAAGCTTAAAACCATGATTAGACCAAGGAATAACATTACAACTAAGCATTAATGGCTAAACATCTAATCAAATGCACTGTTTCACCCACCAATGTGCATTAGTGAGCAACTTTAATTAATTTGGCACAAGAAAATGCCATAATCACTCAATAGAATGTAAAAAGCTCCTACACACATAATCACTAAAATTGGTCAAGAAAATATTTATCTTAAGGGTTGAAACTCTTTCCTTTATCTATCCTAATCAAGTTTCTTGCATACAAAAGGTATAAGTTAAGAACACTTTATTTTGTTCTTTTTTTTCCTTTTTCCCTTTTTCACATAAGCTTGTATTAAAAAATTGAAAAAAAATCAAAAAAAGAGAAAAATACACAAAATAGTTAAAAAGGTTAAGAAAATACCCAAAATGAACTATTTTTTCTAGAGGAGGCTCATTGAATCCTTATCGATGATAATTGCCTAAAAATGTCATAATACCATCCACAAAGTCCTCCCATGTCAATTTAAGTGTTGTTAAAGGCTACAAATCAAATGGAGGCCAAAAAATGCATAAATCATAGGCGTATGTTGACTTAGACTTTATGGGAGATAAAATTAAGAGGAAAAGTACCATGGGTGCATGTTAATTCCATGAGCCAACCTTAGTCTCATGGTATAATAGAAAATAAGATTTAGTTACATTTAATTAGAGATCATACATTCAAGGGAGATGTGTCTCTAAAGTTTGTGAACACTAAAGATCAATTAGCTAATATCTTCACCAATACCTTGAGTGAGGATAAGTTCATGACTATTAAAGAAAGATTAAACATGATTGAGTTGGATTGATCTCTTGATTATGTGATTGTTTTATTTTGTATGTTTTATGTGATTTGAGGCATGATTATAAATGTTTACATATCTCATATATATAAGGAGCTTGATAAATGAAAGTAAGTGTTTTTGTCTAAGAGGAATTGGTCAACAAGACCAAAAATATAGTTGACCAATGTTAGCAATCAACACATATTTTACATGGTTGACCAATGGTATTTCAAAAGTCCCCTTTCTCTTTTTCCTTTCTAGAATGCAAAAATCCCTCTTTCTAAATTTTTTTTTTCCTTTTTTGAATTCAAACCTCAAATTTACAAAAATTTGTTGAATTTATTGCAATCAACACTCTAATGGCATTAATCTCTTAAACTCTTGATCAATAGCACCAAAATCTAGATCTAGTGTGAAAAACAAAAAGCCTAAAGCAAGCAAAAGAAAGTTTGATTTCCTTAAGGACTCAAAGTGTCATCATTGTTTCTCCTTCCTTATTCACGCCACCAGTGACTTCAGTACTTAATCCAAGAGTCATTATTAAGTTCATGTCATCACTAACGCTATTTAGAACCTTATCACCAACGATGTCACATGTCCTTCCTCAATTTTTAAAGCCTCTAAGGATGGACTCCAATAAACCTCCACAAGAAAAGAATCAAGTTAATTCCAAAAAAGATGGATGAGAAATCAAAGAGTGCTAAGCCAACACCATCCTCAATGTCTTATTTATCGTTAACAACATCCTATAACTTTACCATCTCCTCCAACAACTCCATAGGTATTTGGATCATCAAATTCACTAATCATAATTGGTCCGTCATCGTCTTCTAAAAAATTTGACACTTTAAGGAACTATAACTTTACTTTTAGAACCTCTAATGTTAATGATTAATTTATTAAATTTAAGAAAAAGACTATTTATCCTGGTAGACTACTAAATTTAAATTTTGTTGATAAGTTTGAGAAAAATGGTTTTTTTTTTGGATAGATTTTCATTTTAGAAGTTGGTAAATTTTATTACATTTTAATGTGAGTATTATACTAAGATGTTGAAATATTTCTTTGCAAACATGGAAGTGAATAAGTTTTACTTTATGATCACTTCTCATGTGTATAGAATGGAAGTAAAAATTACCCTTAAGATGATTGTTGATTATTTAAACTTGCCATTAAAGGGCATTAATGTTGATTGGAATGATTATTGGAATTCGGGTAAGTTTCATACTCAAAAGTATATGGAAATAATGCTTGAAGGTTAAGTTTACCTTGGAAAGGAAAATGTCAACATTAAGAAACCTTTTAAAGCTTATTCATTGCCTATTAAGTCTAAAATAGTGCGAAACATTGTGTTTGCAACATCAATCCTAGAGGAGGACATTATGATTTCTTGAATTTTCTTAACCTGTTCTTGTTAACCTATCTTTTGAAGAAAGAAAATTTAGTTTACTAAAACACATGATGAGACTATTTAAGAAGAAGACAATTAGGAAATTCCCCTATGGTATGTATTTAAGTCACTTGCTACTTAAGTTAAGAGTTACTATTACTAATTAGGCCCCTTCACATGTTCCTAGTGTTATGTTCATTAGTACCACTACCTTAAAGTAAATCTATTTGGTTGCAAGTGAAGGAAAATGCTTTACTCCTTCAAGGGAACCAAAACTAAGCACCGAGCTACCAAGCGCAACACTTAGCACTATAAGTACATCAGAATCTCCTTTGTTTTCTCTTACCACATAGTTGACCTTATTAATTAAGGAAGTTAAAGAGCTTAAGGAGAATCTTAATGGTCTTTGTGATGATATTGATGAAATTCATGTTGAGCTTTAAGACTTTAGGAAGGAGATAAAGGAATCTTTGGCATCCATTCTTGGTTATTGCAGAAAGAAAGTTCCTTTAATCCAAGTATTATTCTTGTATTATTTTTTATGATGCCAAAGGGGAGACAAATGATTAATGACTTTAATTGATCATTTGGATGGATATGGAATTTTGTTTTTTGATGATGTTATGTCCTTTTATTTTTTAGATGATTATACTTAATTGATATTTTATTATTTTATGTTCTAACACTTATCATGTTGATGTTTGATTACTTTTTTTTGAATTGTTTATTAGTTAATCAATGATATTGAACCTTGATACTTGTTTATTGATTGATTAATGTTTTGTTACTTTGATACTTGCTATCTTTATTGATTAATCAATGCTTTATTACTTTGATACTCGGTGAGTTTATTGGTTAATCAATGTGATTATTCAATTACTTTGATTGTTTTAGCAAAGGGGAGACATACATTGAAAGAGAGATATTACTTTGTATTTATCTTTTTAACTTCATTAATCAATAATGTTTCTTATTAACAAAAAGAGAGAGATTGTTAAGATTACTTGGATGATGTGTTATATATTATTCATCTATACGTTGATGTGTCTCTCATAATTGATGTTGTTGATGCTAATTATTTGAATTATTCTTTTTTATATCTTTATTTGATTAATTGTCAAGTATGTGAACTTCAATTAGGAAGATGTTATTTTGATTCATGCTTTTTAGTAAGATTTTTGAAATTTTGAACTGAGTTAACAATTGTGCAAAAATCTTTTATTTTGTTAATTTTTATTTTTAGAAAACTATTGAATAAGATCTTGAGTGATCTCAAGGGAAAATGGATAGAATTATGAAATTCAAAATTAGTAGAAAATTTATATCAGTTAACCTATGTCATCAATCAAACAACTTGATGAAAAGAAAATAAAAGCATAAATAAATAAAAAATTTGCATTAGTCGACTAGACTAGTGCTAAAGGTTAACTAAACACCAAAAAAAGTTTCAAGTTATGAAGAGAAAAAGTTACAAAAATGGAAGATCGATCAACCTCACAATGATTGTAGTTGACTAAAGGTAGCTGAAAATTTGAAATTGCTAAGTGAAAAAGCTACAGAGAATTCAAATCAATTGATCAAATCATGTTTTTGGTCAATTGATGAGACTGAAGAGATAAAAATGAAAAGGTTGAAAAGGATACATAAATTTTGGGATAGTCAATTGTTCTAAGTGTTACAGTTACTCAATGCCTTAGAGTTAAGGTTTTAATTCTCTTTATGAAAAGATATCAATGTCTAATAGCTAGTTTTGGTTTTTCTATTTATAAGAGAGTTTAACAAACTCTTGTGTAAAACTTTGAAAGACTTTACAGAGCTATTCATTGTAATCATTTAGAAAAAAGAGAAAAGTAATCAAAGTGAGAAATCAAGAGTAGTATGTCACGACCTTAGCTTTTCTAACTTTGAATGACTATATAGCCTAGACACAATATGTTGCTAAGGATAGATGAAAGGCTAAGGCACATAAAGAAACTCAGAATGCTTATATAGATGATGAAGATCACAACTTTTCTGTACAAATGAGGAGGACCCCCCTTATTTATGGACCCTCTTCCTTCTTAAGAAGTTCTGGAAACTTCTTAGGAATTATCTAGATACCTAAAGAATATCCTAAGTTCAAGAAATATCTAGAATAATGTATATCATCCTAGAAAAACCTTGAGAAATCTAGAGTTTTCTTGAGAGTTCTACACAATGCTTTATAAGTCGTAAATATATCAAAAGACTTGAAAAATATGAGAAAAATTAAAAAGAGGAATGTTTGTGACAAGCAACTCTAAATGAGAAAAGTTAAAAATGTAAAAAAGTATAAGTGCTCTAATGAAAGTGATAAAGTGTGAATCTTTAAGTGTTAAAAAAATCATTGATTCTTATAACAACTTCTCAGAAACTTTTTTGTGATTAAGATTAAGGTGACCAAACGTAAAGGGTTGTTATCACCCTATATAAGAAAAAAGTGATAGTAAAGTTGAACTCTCAATGGAAAAACCTTATAAAGTGGACATATACTCCTAGTTTATGCCAACCTACTATAAATCATTATGTACACTCTCTTTCTTCCTTTATCTCTCTTTATTTTCAGTTGTTTAATTGCTTGCTTTATTATTTGTTATTGATTATCTTATTATCTCTCTTTAGAGTTGGAATTAAATGTAGGTTGAGTGATTAAGTTAATTAAACCTAATTCATCTATAATCTTGAGTTGTGTTAAGGGCTAATAAAATATAACTAATCCATGCACTTTATGGCACCATTGCTCATAAGAAATCAAGAAATTTTACTTTTACTCACTTGACCAAGAAAAGGTCGAAGCCATCAATTTCAAGCCAAACTTATTTTCCCACTTCATACCTATACCTTATTATAGGAATGATGTTTAATTTTATGCCTAAGGAAAAAGGTCATTTTTTGGCACTAATTAATATTAGTGAAATATCGACCTCACATTTATGATGCATCTACCATCTTCTTCATTCACTTTCTTTAATTCTTTGGATTTAAAGATTAGACTTTGAATTGAAGCTATTGTATTTTGGCACCAGTATATAACTTAGACAACCATCAACATAGACCCAAGTGATGGCACATGAGACCACTTTTATAAGCTTTACATGAAGGTTAGAGGTTCATGTAACTATTAAGTGACAAGTCTGAAATTGTCACCATTGTGGCATTGCACAAAAAATTTACATGGAAATTAATAAGATTACATTTATTTAAATTTGTTACAATAATACTTTAAATGATTCTAAAATCACCTTTAAGAATTTAAGAGTTAAAATTTCATTTGTCTACTATGCCATATTCATATGTCGATAGTGATCAATGTAATATTTATTCTTGGATACGAAGTTTACCTCTTCTTATTATTAACCAAAAAAGAAAATCATTCTTATAACCATAAATATGTTCAACTAGAAGGTTTTGAACACTTTTTTTTTTTGTGTAAGAACTAAAACTTTCATTCATCCAAAAAGGTTAGGTACATCATGAGAAATTAAAGAGTAGACAAGGGTTAGTCTATCCTTTTCCTAAACTATCTTTCATTTTGGATAAGGTAAGCTTTGCTAAAGTATAGGTTATCTTGTTAAAATTTCTAGGCACACATTAAATAGAAAAATGAGAATAATTAATGGATAGCATTTTGATGTTTGGCACTAGATAGATGCTTACACAACATTAGAGTGAATCGTTCGTACTGTTGGCAAGCAATCAAACTTAAGGACAATGGTGGTCAAGGACATATGTACAACTTTTAGGGTTGCTTCTTTCAATGCTAAAAGTTTGAGTATTTTAAAAAAAAGAAAGCACCAGAAATACCTATTATAAAGATCAGCAATGACTCTTCTTTAATGTCTTAAAAGATGACACCTAAACCTCCCTTGTTCTCGCCATAGGCTACATCAATGTTAGTTTTAACTTGTCCCTTTTGTGGTGGCTACCACATCGCTTGGGAAGGAGAGATATCTGATGAACAACTAAAGGAGAAGCCAATGCTTGGTGAAAATTAGAATAAAATTGAAGGCTTTGAACACTTATTAAGTTAATAGATAGATTTGTCCTTTGAACTTTAATAAGAAACTACAATTGGTTTTGGGTCATCTCACAAACCATTATTATAATAATAGGCATCATTAAGAAACATAAAATCAAATAAACTAGTACTTGACATTATTTAGATGAAAAGAGATAAAAAACTTTTAACAAATAATAATGTTAATAACTCATTAATAGCCTAATAACACCTTGATAAGGTCTCAAATCCATGATAACAATGATTAATCCTCTAACTACTAGACCACAACAATCAGTATTGAAGGGCTTTATTCTATCAACACAACTAATTACATTACTTATTTGACCAAGAAATGCCTTAATTTTGTCTCACTCTAAGACTGAGGAGGCATATAATGGTCCTAAAAGAAACTTGCTCAATGAATAGATGCATATAATGTCATCATTGTTGGCCAATAAACAATACAAGGTGGGTGTCCAAATCAACATGATTCTTTTTTTTCCTTTTTCAAAAGCCCATGTTAATCTAGTACATGTTAGAATATGTCATAATAGGTAATGCATGAATTACTATTTTGAATACATATTTGATATTTTATATATATTATTAATCAATTAAAAGTATTATTTATATATAAGTTATAATCATAATTATAACATATCAATGACATCAAAGAATCATTCCTAAATTTTAGATCACTTGTGGGGGGTCAATGTTGCATAATTCATGGACTACATAGACAATTAAGCAATCAATAAAGATTTTATCGCCTTAAAGTAATAATTAGAAAATGTTTCATTTATTCCTAATAAATATTAGCAAGGTCTAATTTGATAATTATTGTCATCTAATTTTAGTTTAAAGTTTACATTATTATTCCTACTTTAATTCATTTTATATAAATTTTATATATTTTTACTTTCTTTTATAAAAAGAAAGCAAAATGAAAAATTGGAATTAAATTTTAACCATAAAGAGAAATAAATATGGATAAAAGGATGTAAAGAAAATAAGAGAATCAATAATATGCATCATGGCTAAATTAGATTAGAAGAGGAGAATGGGGAACTTTTGGCTCAAGTGGTTAAAGCTAAATATGGAAATTATAGGCTATGGCCTTGGAAGTGAAATATTGTTCTAAACTAAATATCTCTAATTTGGAGAGGTATTTTTTTGGTGACTCAAAAGGAAAACATGTTACGTTCATTAAGTCAAAGTCAAACTTCATATTTTTGTTTAGTAATGGAAAAATGGTTAACTTCTAGAACCATATGAGGATAAGGAATATGACTCTGAGACATTACTTCCCACAAATTTTGTTGACTTGTTTAATGGATAGGATAATGAAAAACGCACTTGGTCAATAAGTTGGAGGAGAGAATCTTTTGAGTAGAAAAGGGATCAATTTCGGGATTTTATGGCAATTATAAAAAGAGCAATGCTAATTGATGTGGTGTATGATATGATGGTTTAGAAATAAAAGGAAAATAAGGGCTTTTACAATTTAGGGGTTTTTCTTTTTCTTCTCTTTTTATGAGCTTGTGGTGAGTAACAAAAGGTATCAGACTTAGGAGAGTTCTCTTATTTGGAAAGTTCTAGTGCCTCCAAATGTAAAAGTGTTTTTTGGAAACTTTTTATGGGAAGACTAAAAGTGGAAGAAAGATTAGCTAATGTCTTTCAAGGTAATTTCCAAAATAATGTTTGTGGATCTAAAATGGAATGTCAAAAGTGAAATATATGGCACATTTATTTCTTCATTGTCAATTTGTTTAAGGGATCTAGAATGATTGTGTTGGATGATGGTTTTTAAAATGGATTGTTAAACCCATTGATGGATTCTCTTTAGTACTTTTGGAAATTTTTAGGTAAAGGGTTCATCTTAAATGAATAATGAAATATGGGTTTTTACATCATTTTTTGGTCTATTTGGTTGGCTAGAGATGAGGCTATCTTTAAAAACAAGTTTCTTTCATTAAAGGCTATCTATGATTTGATTCAAGTTAGATTGTTTTGGTGGGTAAGGGAAAAATAAGTTGAAAGCTTATATTCTATTAAAAATTTTGTCAATATTTCCAAAATTTTAGTGGGTAAAATGAGAGGTAAATATAACATGATGCAATAAGAACCTCTACCTTCACATTACTTAATGTTTAACATAAATGCATTTTTCTAAGGAGTATTAGTCTAGCAAAAATTAGAGAGTTTTAAAAGGCCAAGATAATAACATTAGATGTGTGTTCTTCAAATTGATTGGCATTGATACTCTATTACATGTTAAATTCAAAGCTATTAGAGGAGCAACCCTCTTATGGTCGAAGTGGGGTGAAGCTCTAGGTATTAGATTTATCATTGAGAGTAGTTCTTTGGTAGTAATCTCTAAGAGATTGAGAAGGCATCTATAAGTAGACTTCACTTTTAAATCAAGATAATCAAACAACTTTGCATATACATTGGCTAGATTGAGTTTGGGAGGAATGAGGCTTTGGTGGCATGGTCGTGAAATGATAAGTGTCTAACTTTGCTCCTCACATTTGTAAGGAATGTTATTATTGGTATTCTTACAAATGAAAGTGATGTTACTATTAATTTGATGTTATTGATTATATTTTTCTTGGGATAAGATCTCAATTTTTGCCAAAGACTCATCTTTTAGGATATGACCAAATTTTATTTTAAGCATTCTCAGGCTACTTTATTTGTTGTTCTTTGCACATGTAAGGATTATAGTTGCTTAATGACATTATACATATTTCTGTTTGGGATTGCCTTTTTTATTAGGTAGATTATGGATAAAATAAGTCATTTTACTATTAAAAAATAAAAAGCTTTATGTTCTCAATACATTAGCTCATTATACCATCACCCATTGCTTTTAAATTTAAGGAAAAAAATAATCAAACAACAACACTTTTTTACATCTTATGTAAAAGAAAGGACAAAAATGTAATAGACCTAAACAAAGGGAGAAAATACACACATTATTTTCATCAAAAGTGAAAAATCTATGTCAAGTTACTGCAAAACAACACAAACCCATGGTTATGACATTTGAAAAATAATGAAATATACAAAATATGAATGTAAATGAAATTAAATTATACAAAAAGGATATAATATTTGACACATGTATCACATTATCTTTAATGATAGTTTATACTCCTGTAAATAATGTCTCAGGCAAATTACAAAGTTTTTCCTCTGACAATATAACCGACTTTTTCATTAATGTGCACTTCAAATAGTGAGTGGACAAAAATAACATTGATCTAGTTAACCCAACAATTTTTAATAAAAAACTAAAGAGAAGAAAAATATTTTCTTTTCAAGTGTATTAAGAAGAAGAAGAAGAAGTCTTTTTAATATTTTTTTAGTTTAACTTATCATAAAATTTAATATTAAAATTAAAAATAATGGCTAGTGATTATTATTAGTAATTTTATTGCTATAACAACTATTTTTTCAATAATAAAAAATGATTAGTTTGACTATTATAATTTTAAAATTTTTTAAAAATTAAAAATCAAAGTTAGTTGCATTAGTTCTCTTATATCATACTAGTTTTTTTGAGTCCTTTTTATTTTGTAAAATATAAATTAAATGTTGTTTTATAAATATAAATAACTAAGTTTTTCAATTTCTATACACCATACAAATCTTTTAAAATATATATTTTTTTCAATAAGTAGGTTATCAACAAATATTCTCCTTCATGTACCAATTTTCAAAAAGCAAGTATAGATGAATACACAAGTGACCACACAAAATGTCTTGAATGGTAATTTTCTTCTAATGATAAATATTTGGTATACTTAGTTCGGTATTGAGTACATTTTTCAAATAAAATCAATGTATTTTTAAAAATTTTATTATGTTTTTATTTTATTTTAAAAAAATTGTCTAGATACCATTTATTACCTTGCATCCTGCACCCTTCATCATGCAAGTACCGAGCATTTCCATTTTCAAAAAGTCATGCGAGGTGGGGTCCCATTTATTACACATAAAATGTTTTTCTCATCTTTTAATATTTGGTACAATGTAACATTGTAATCAAAAGAAAATTTTGTGTTAGGCCAACTCAACATACCTTTGTTGTTACCCTAAAATAACTTTCCTTTTTTTACCAGCAAAATCATTTGACACAAAGCTTGCTAGACTCAATAGGAAGAGAGGGAACGGCTCCAAAGCATCTTCAAAGCTTAAGTATGGTCGGACCTTCGCTTGACACTGCCACCGTTGTGGTCACCACTACCAATCTCCTCCTCCACCACCACTGCCTCCAGCTCTCCTCCTCTCCTGCCACCAAGTACCTTTGTAGCTAAGGTGGCATGATCATAACCTAGACAACAAGCTCCGTTACCACGGCAGCAAAACCTATGTCCTCGATTTTGATTTTGTTTGAGGATTTTCTCATTTTGCTTTATGGTGCACTTGAAATACGTTGCTTGGCCATTCAGAAAACGCGAGCTGAACTTTCGTTGACTCAACAACTAGCTTCTGATATCCGGAGTTTCTCTCCCACCTTTGCTCATCTTGAGTTCCTTCATGTTCATCAGTTTGCTAGCCAGTTAGCTCATAAACTTGCCCAGCTTTTCATTTTTTATAACAGATGGACGTATTTGGCCAAATGAACTGTCGTTACTTATTGCCACTGTATTATGTATTGATCGTTTGTAATGTTATTAATATATGTTGATTACTATTATTGAGAAAAAGAAAATTTAAGGCGAAGATGGGAGTCTCCAAGCCAGGGATTCTTCTATTGTTGTGAATCTAGAGTTTTAAAGTGTTTTCTTTTTTATTTTACTGCAATCCATATTATATTTTTGTTGATTTCTTGACCGTAGACATGGAATTTCAATTCCTTGGGCAAAAATTTGTTTCTTTTGGTGGTTGGATATTTGCATGTTCTTACGGAGGATTGCTTGTTAGATTTGAGGGAGGACTACTTCAGATCTAGGTCTTATAAAGATAACGTGGAACCTATAATTTTTTTAGTATTACAACTATATTAACAATTAATTAATTTATTTGTTAATTTTTTTTAAAAAAAATTTATGTGAACAAATTATTTTTAGTAACAATGAATTCTTAGAGCAATGATATTTTTAGTTAGACTTAGTCTCTTGACTATGTTGCCCCACTAAAAGAAAAAATAAAAACATAAAATAAGAAATAGAGTTAAAATATAAAATTTTATCTTTACTTTTTTTTTATTTTGTTAAGAAAATTTATTTATGTTAACTCTTCAGTTAGATCTAGGTCTTATAAAGATAATTTGTAATTTATAATTTTTTTATATGTACATTAAACATTAAAATACTACTTTCTAGTATTACAACTATATTAACAATTAATTAATTTATTTGTCAATTTTTTTAATAAACATTTTATATGAACAAATTATTTTTAGTAACAATGAATCCTTAGAGCGACGATATTTTTGGTTAGACTATGTCCCTTGACTATGTTGCCCCACCAAAAAAATAAAGTAACAATATAAAATAAGAGATAGAGTTAAAATATAAAATTTTATCTTTAATTTTTTTCAATTTTTTTAAGAAAATATGTTCATGTTAACTCTTCAGTTCATGAATAATTTATATTTTTAGTTATTTAACTTATCATTTGTTTTTTATTTTCACTACTCAATCTTAATTTTATTTCAATTGAATCATTATATTGCCCTATTAGTTATAGATTTATAAAACTTACTTTATGAATTAATATAGTCTCATATCTTTTTGTTTTGTTAATTTAATTCCACATTTTTACTTTTTTAAAAAAATTAAATTCATTGAAAACTGTAGTTAACCAAAATTAATACGCAAAAAAAAAAAAAAAAGGGAAGAAAAGAGTGAATTGTTTTGTACATTTTACTCCAATACATTTTCATATTCCTTCCATATATTCTTATACATTTTTTCTTTGTCAAAATAATTCTTTAACTTTTTAAAAGTGTAAGACTGTAATGAAAAAAAAGTACAAATATTTAAAACTAAAGTAAACAAAATTTTTTTTTATTCATTTTGAATCAAATTCATAAAAGTATCAAGACAAGTTACTTTAAGTTCGAATTATTTTAAATTAGGTTGTTTTTGGGTCATTGAGTGTACCACATTCAAGTTACTTTAGGGTTTGAGTTTACCTACTAATTTTTTAAAAATTAATTTTGAATTTTTACTTTTTTTATATATTAAATTAGGTAAAAATAAATTATTATTTATTTTATATGTTAATTTGTATTAGAAATATATAAATATATAAGGTGTATAACTAATTAAATGTTTATATTGTGTTCATTGTCTATATATATATATATATATATATTTGTGTGCGTGTGCGTGTGCGTATGTGTAAAAATAAATAATTGTTTAAAATAAATAATCTAATATTAACATAATATATATATATAAAATAAATTAAAAGTTATATAAATTAAATTTAATATGCATATTTGTAATGTATAAAAAGAAAGTGGTGTGCATTCATAATATATATATATATATAATAAATAAAAATAAAAAAATTAAATAATATATTTCTTTTATTCTTTAAAAAAAATATCATAAATTCCTAATTAAAATAGTAGAAACCATATTTTTATACATAAAATCTATAATTCAGATAATACTCTTCTATTTTTTTAGTTTTTATTTATTTTTTTACTTTGGTTCCCTTATCAAAAATAATTAAGTTGGATCAAGCGACCCTAGAGTCAAATTTCACATTAAATTTTTTATTTTTTTTTTGGCCATTTTTAGGTTAGCTCATTTTTTAGTTAAATTCATTCACTTATTTTTCAGACGGGTTTAGAGCGGATTGTAAAGTTGAAATTTGACACCTCTATAGAAATGATTTTTAATGACTTAGACTAATTTTTATCTAAAAACTTTATTGGGGTGAAATAGAAACCAAAAAAAATATGATTAAAATGACAAGGTGAAAACATGTACGATTATAGTTTAAGAAAATTTATAAAAGTTCCAGTTTAGAACTTGACCTGAACCCTTCGATAAAACAAGGTTGAAAGAAATTTTGATAGATTAGGGACGAGTCTGAAATACCCTCGACTAATGAAAAACTTACAGACAGTAAATAAAATTAAGATTCTATAAATAGCTTAAGGGAGCAGGACGCTTTCACTTCCGCGATATTTTAGCTTCCGGGATAACGTTATTTCCAGGAAACTGACTTGGTTTTCTGACAATCATCCAGCTCCAAATAATCTTCTGCTAAATTTTCCAGATCACTGGGACACAACTATAAAGGAGTTGACATTAATCTAGAGCACATGTCTACTTCTCAATATTCGAGTGTCAAGAAATACAACGGTTGCTATTGTGATAACACTCTTAGCTCAAGTGAAAAAACCAAGATATAACAACCACTATCCGAATAACAATATTCCAGTGAGTAAAATTAAGTTGTTTACACGGTGAACATGAAATTTGAAGCTCAAAATGCAGCAACCTTTTACCCAAATACACATCTCCCTAAGGTTTTTTTAGCCTTTTTCTCTTCCCAACAGCTAATGGTCACGGACTCACTCTTGCAGAAGCAGATTTGCCATTTCAAAACCTCCCTTGGTGAAGTTTACAATGCCACACAGGTGAAGATGAATGCCAACAACTGGCCGGAAGAGATATGCTTTTTCCTATGGTATGGAAGCATAAAGACCCTGTACTTCCAATTATAACTTTAATATGCATTCAGATCAACAGTTCAACAATGTTGTTAAAAAGGTCCTTCCATCATAGTGTGTGACGCTGGAGATTTGAAAAAACTTTTGACTTCTTGAAACCAAGTCTACTGATTTTTCTTCAGCTTAGAGGTAGAAGTAGATGATTTAGGACTCTGATTCGAAGTTCTGATTATGAAAAGAAGTGTTTCCACAAGCATTCCAATAACTAATCCAAGGATACCTCCAGCAGCACTCTGGAATTAAAAAAGAGTACCATGAACATCAATTCCATTTAATGAACCAGGACAGAATGGTTGTAGCAACCACTCAACATATATTAAATTTACAGAGACAACTATGTTTCTGCTTGTATCATGGCAAGAATGACTAGGATGCAGAACATGTATACACTAGCATGGTACAAGATCTTACCATAGCAGGACTGTGACTAAATAATGCTCTGAATGTTGCATATCCAACAAGATATCCAGTAAACATGGTAAGAGCAACATGTAATCCTGTACACATTTTAAATTCAAGAGAACATCAGTTACTGACATGTGCACAAAGAAGGAAAAAGTATTATTCTAAGTGTATGGGGCAAAGCACCCACAGAGTCATTGACAAATAAGGAAAGATTAATTTACAAGATAAAAGACATGAGACAAACAGTTACAAGCATGGGGTGGGGCACATGGAAGCAATAAAAATACAAAATTATAAAGAACACTGAGTTCAGTTCAAAAGGAAAGAAGCATAATGAATTAAATGAAAATCAGTTCACAGTTACATAGGAATGTGCTTAAAAATGGTTATAGTGATTAACCTGTAGAAGATTAAATGTTAATTATATGGCAGTGGCTATGCAGAAAATTTTGTTCATTGAAAAGTGAAAAGTTAAAATAGCAGAGAAGTTGCTACCAGCAATTTATGTTGAGGCACATGAAATCTGTGCAAGAATGATGTCCAGGTCCAGATCTAGTCACCATGAAAAATATGCTGCCAAATTGTAGGACAACAATTGAACACCATTTTCCCCAGGATTATGAAGTTTTTGGTTCTTTTTTTGGTGTGGTCTTCTGCAGACAGGACTAAAATTGACTTAATTTCCATACGCAACCAAAGTCTGAATTGGCAACCTTATTTGGAACAAGTGGAAACAGAAACAGTACCAGCAGCAGGCTTGAAATATTTGGCAAGCAATGATACACTCATAGGCTTGAAGGCTAGCACAATAATATTAATGCCTCAATATTTGCATTGATGGCCTCTCTCATCTAGCACTACAAATTACTGAAATTGATTCTAAATAATAAGACCATTATGTTGTTAGTAATGCTATCAGTCCCTTCAACTTCTCCTCCAAGAATTGTTGTTAGGAGCAATAAAACAACTAATTTCAGCCCATAACTAAAGTTTTAAATTAAAGTACAAGATGAGAGATCAGCTGAGGCGAAATAACCACTATACTGTACCCAAAAGTCAATAATACATGAGCACACGTATTGAAAAGCAAGGGATTCAATAGCCCCATCAGTTAAAAGTAGAAATAATAGCAAAAAGAGTTTCTTTATTCTCCAAGCTCATAAGTAGTGCATTCAGACAACTAAAAAATCATACAAATTTCTTACATGAAATTAGATTGGCAAATAAGAATAATCACAGTTAATAGTAGTAGAAGTTGTTGAACTCACCAAAACCAAGCTGATCCTTATAAGAAGAGAAAGGCTCATTGGTATTATTCATCGGTGTGATGTCCTTAACCAACTCTTTATAAGCATTCCGCTCTGACAACTCCTTAAGTTTCCTTAATCTGGCCTTTAGTTCCTTGCTCTACATTCAACAGATTATTATATTTTTAAATTCTTCAATCTTGATTATAATAAAACTCTACCACTACCACTAATACTGAAGTAAATATATAGCACACACACAGACATGTTTGGTTACCAGGAAAATGAGGGAAAACAAGACAACTATTGTCAATTTCAAAATCCATGTATCAATAAAAAGGTCAATGAAAATTGACAATTTTATGAGCCGTTTTGATCAATATAACTGTTTTTAAGCACACATGTTTCAATCGCCGTGCGATTAAAGGCGGAATGACGATCTGATTGGTCACCGAGAAAATGGAGGAAACCGCAAGGAAAATGACTTTTAATTACCGGCATCATTCAGCATGCGCAATTCCAAGTTCCTACACAACTAAACTAATTGCCTGAGTCAAGTCTTGTAGATTGTCCTCGGCTTTATGAAAAGAAAGAGAAAAATAGACGTTTTACCTTTTCCCTAGGCTTGGGGCTGGTGAAGACGAGCGCCGATCCGGAGAAAAGGCGGACCAAATCGGGTCGGGTCGACGGAGGAAACCCGGTCCAGATGCTCCGGAGCGACTTGTACTGGACATTGTCCAGAGATGAGAGAGCAGAGGCGAGGTCCCGCAGTTCTGGAGAGAGGTTGGGTTCGTTTGAAGCCACGAGGAGAAAGGACCGAATGGGTTCTGTCGCCGATATGAACAATCCAGGCGGGTCTGGTGGCGGGTTGGTCCCTTTTGTGCTCATTTTTTTGAAGCAATTACGGTTCGTTCAAGATCGGTAGAGAGACGCCGCTGATCAACGACTCTCTCTCTCTCTCTCTCTCCCCTATTTTAGTTTTATTTTCCTCCTTAACTACGTCTGTAGGACGATGTTTGTTGAGTCCGTTTATCTGATAGGTTCGTTATCGTTAGGTGTCGACGGTTCATGGGCTGGGCTGTGGCCTCTGATTAAAAATCTTAAAATTATGGATTAATCATCCGCAAAACTCCAGATGTTTAAAGTTCATTCTATTTTAAACTTTAGGATTAATATATATAAAATAATATTAATTTTACACTTATTAACTCATCTAAAATAATTTTTAAAATGCAATAACTTATAACTCATAAATGAAAGCCATCACCAATTCCTTTGGCTTGTCTTTCCTTGTATACATTTCTCATCCATATCTATGGTCAACATAAGAAGCATATAATAAATATATAGTGCTCAGCTTGATATCCAAATATGAAAAGGCCAAGGAATATAAAATAAAATAAAAAATCTATGGATATATAGAAGGCCCAGTCACCAATATCGTTGAATCACCTTCGACGCGCCATAATAAATCTCAAAAACAGTCAGTGACTTCAGTGGTTCTTATCATCTTTTGCGGTCGCCACCCCAGCCCCGTTCGTCAGCACAACCAGCAGAGTCATTACCAACCGCTTTGCCGCCTACTTCAGTGACCTGCTAAGGCTGTTCTGAGTCATGTGTTGGGTTTATTGGTCCTTCTCACGTGAATATATAACCCATGAAATATAATTTAAAAATTAAAAAAAATTATTAAAATAAGTATAAATAACTTTTTACCGAAAAGCAAAGTTACGATCAACCTAAAAGAAAAGGGAGAGCTATCGCCAGGTGAAAAAGAAAAATAAGCCTGCCGAAGGGGAGAGAAAAAGAAAGATACTGCAGAAATAGAAAAATAAAAAGCAGTATTCTTTGATTTTAAGTTTTGAAAGGATATTACTATCCAATCAGATTAAAATTTAGATAGTTGATAAGGAGCATTTGGTTTTTATTTTTGAATGGTAAAGATTGGCTTTCAAGCACTCTAAATCCTTTTTTTTTTTTTCAGTTTTTATAGGTATTTTCTCTGAGTAATTTTTTAGATACATAATTGGTTAATTGTGTAATTGAAAGATTGTTTGTGGTTCGATCAAATTGATTTTTGGTCAGTAGTTGGAGGATACATAACGGTTGGATTGGATTTCTGTGAACTGTAAGGGCAGGTTTTTCATTAGAACCGAAACTTTTCAATTCTAGTAACTCTCTACTCTCTCATCTGTGGTAGTATTAGTAAACCGTATGAATGATTATTGACTCATGATCCGATTAAGCTGAAATTTGGACAGCTAGTAAAGGACATTTGGGGGTTTATCTTAAACGGTTAGATTATTGCCTTGAAGTCTACTTGTTGAGTTGTAGTTGACAAGACGTAGTTGGCCTATCTTGCTTAACTCATTAGTCTCTCGTTCAATCCAAATTGAATTTTGTTCAATTTATTTGATATAATTGAGGTTGTACACCTCTATTATACTCACTTGATTATAGTAGAGTTGGCATCTGGTTCCGAGTGTTCGTGGTTTTGAAGAGTTTTCCACATAAAATTGGTGTGTTCTTCTGTGTGATTTATTTGCATTGCTATTCTTGTTATTCAATCATCTCCTCATAGGTTCAAGCAAACGGGAGAAGTTTCTTAGGCTACTTATACTCCGTTGCGCTTATCCTCCCATCAGAGTGATATCAGAGCCAGGTTGGTGTATCTGGCTTACTTGAATGATAGAGTTGAATATGAATAAATTGGTCTATTTGAATGACATGAATGATCATATATGGAGGAGTAAAATGAAGGATCTCCTATTTGTGAAGAAATTGCATATGCCAGTATTTGCTACTACAAAACCTAAGTCTAAAACTGATGAAGAATGAGAATTTGAGCACGAACAAGTTTATGGTTTTATACGGCAATTTGTTGATGATAATGTTTATAATCACATTTGCAATGAGACACATGCACGAACTTTGTGGAGCAAACTTAACACTTTGCATGCTTCAAAGTTTGGTAATAACAAGTTGTTCTTGTTAAAGAAAATGATGCAATTGAGATATAATGAAGGGAGTTCAGTTATTGACCACTTAAATGAGTTTGAGGGTCTCATTGATCAACTTTCAGGCATGGGCATTAAGTTTGATAGAGAAGTTCTCGGGTTATGGTTACTTGCTACCTTACTTGATTCTTGGGAGACTTTTCGAATTTCTCTCGCTAATTTTGCCTTGGTGGTGTTTTATTAGTAGAACTTGTAAAGGGTGGTGTGTTGAATGAGGAGATGAGAAGGAAATCTCAGGGTTCATCATCATCCAAATCAAAGGTTTTAATTACTGAAAATAAGAGGAGAAGTCAAGAAAAAGGAAATGGTAAAAATGGTAGAAGTAAGAGTTGAAGCAAGTCACGATTTAAGTACAAGAATGTCCAGTGTCATTATTGCGGGAAGATGAGTCACATTCAGAAAAAGTGTTACAAGTGGAAGAGAGAAAATAAAGATGACAGTGATAGGCACAAGAAAAAGAATGTGAGTAATGATCGTATTGCTACTTCATCCACTTCTGGTATTGGTGACCTCATTATTGTTTGTGATGAGGTTTGACATCTCATGAAACTAATTGGGTCATAGATAGTGGTGCTTCTCTTCATGTTACCTCAAGAATGGAATTCTTCACAACATATACTCCTGGTGATTTTGGAGTTTTGAAGATAGGTAATAACAACTTTGTAAAGGTCATTGGCATTGGTGATATTTGCTTAAAGACTAGTAATGGAGCACAACTGACATTATGGGATGTTAGACATGTCCCTAATATCCATTTAAATTTGATTTCAACGAGAAAACTAGATGATGAAGGTTTTAGCAGTACCTTAAGTGATGGCTAGTGGAAGCTTACCAAAGGCTCCTTAATTGTGGCACGAGGTAAGAAATGCTCTAGTTTATATTTCATGCAAGTTGTTATCTTCAAAGATGTTGAGTTTGGCTGCTAGCCATGATGTAGAGATTGAGCAGATGGATGTGAAAACAACTTTTCTCCATGGTGACTTGGAAGAAGAAATTTAAATGGAACAACCACAGGGATTTGATATAGAAGGAAAAGAGGATTGTGTGTGCAAGTTGAAGAAAATCTTGTATGGCTTGAAACAAGCCCTGAAACAATGGTATAAGAAGTTTGAGTCTGTTATGGGGGAGCAAGGCTATAAAAGGACTACTTCTGATCATTGTGTTTTTGTTCAGAGATTTACTAATGATGATTTTATCATTTTATTACTTTATGTTGATGATATGCTTATTATTGGTCGTAATGCTTCTAGAATTAACAAGTTGAAGTAAGAGTTGAGCAAGTCCTTTGCCATAAAGGACTTGGGACCAACAAAGAAGATCCTTGGCATATTAATCATTCAGGATAGGAAAAAGAAAATGTTGTACCTGTCCCAGAAGCAGTACATTGAAAAGGTACTTCAGAGGTTTAACATGGATAAGGCTAAAGTGGTAGGTACTCCTCTTGCTACTCACTTTAAATTATCCATTAACCAATGTCTTTTCATAGAAAAAGATAAGGAAGAGATGCAAAAAGTTCCATTTGCATCAGCCGTGGGCAATTTGATGTATGCAATGGTATGCACACGACTTGATATAGCTCATGCAGTTGGCACAGTTTTTTGGTTCCTTTCAAATCTTGATAAAAAGCATTGGGAAGCAGTGAAGTGGATAATGAGATATTTACAAGACTCCACTGATTTAAGACTTTGTTTTGGGAGTGATAAGTCTATTCTTACTGGATTCACAGATTCAGATATGGTAGGTAACATTGACTCTAGAAAGTCTACTTCAGGTTATGTGATTACTTTTACAGGGGGAGTAGTGAGTTGGCAATCTCGATTACAGAAGTGTGTTGCATTGTCCACTACAGAGGTAGAGTTTATTGTAATAATTGAAGCGTTTAAAGAGTTGCTTTGAATAAAAAGGTTTATGAAGGAACTTGGTTTTCAACAATCAAATTATGTGTTGTATTGTGATAGCCAGAGTGTCATCCATCTAGGTAAGAATCCAACTATTCATTCTAAGTTAAAACATATTGACATGCGATATCATTGGATACAGGATGTTCTTGATTCTAAACAATGACACTTGAAAAGATTCATACAGATAATAATGTTGTTGATATGATGACAAAGGCATTATCAAGATGGAATTTGAGTTGTGTTGTACATTAGTTGGAATGACCAATATTTCCACATATATGAGAGGGGGAGAATTGTTAGGTCTATTGGTCCCTTCCTATATGGATATATAACCCAAGTATTATGAGTCATAACCTAAAAATAAAAACAAATTATTAAAGTGGGTATAAATACCCCTTTGACTGAAAAACAAAGGTACGATAAACCTAAAAGAAGAGGGAGAGTTGTTGGCAAGTGAAAAAGAAAAATAAGGCTGCCGAAAGAAAGAAAAAAAGAAGGAGGCCGCATAAAGAGAAAAATCATAGGCAGTGTTCTTTGATCTTACGTTTTGAAAAGATATCAGTGTCCAATCAGCTTAAAACTTGGATGGTTGATAGAGGTCATTTGGTTCTTATTTTTGAACGGTGGAGATTAGGTTTCAAGCACTATCAGTCCTGCTTTTCTTCAGTTTTCGTAGGTCTTTTTTCTAAGTAATTTTTTGTGTGCAGAATTGGTCAACCGTGTAATTGGAAGATTATTTGTGGTCCGATCGAGCTGATTTTTGGTTAGTAGTTGGAGGACACATAGATCTTCTTTGTGGACGGTTGGATTGGGTTTCTGTGAACTGCAAGGGCAGGTTTTCTATTTGAACTAAAGCTTCTCAATTTTGGTAACTCTCTGCTCTCTCATTTGTGGCAGCATTGGTGTATGAACGATTATTGACCTGTGGTCTGATTGAGCTAAAATTTGGACAACTGGTAGGAGACATCTGGGGGTTCATCTTGAACGATTGGATTACTGCCTTGAGGTCTACTTATTGAGTTGTAGTTGACAAGATGTAGTTAGCCTGTCTTGCTTAACTCATTAGTCTCTCATTTAATCCAAATTGAATTTTGTTCGATTTGTTTGATGTAATTGAGGTTATGTACTTTTATTGTACTCACTTAATTATAATGAAGTTGACCTCTGATTTGGAGTATTCATGATTTTTTCCCTTTTTTGTTTTGAAGGAGTTTTCCACGTAAAATTCGTGTGTTCTTTTATGTGATTTATTTGCATTGTTATTCTTATTATTCAATCATCTCCTTATAGGTTCAAGCAAATGGGATAATTTTCTTGGGCTGCTTTGCACCTCTTCTCTCATCATCATGGCCTCCTTGTCGTTGTTTCCTTTCTGATCTAGGACCTAGTGTGGGTTATACGTCAAATCGAAGGAACATTTGATAAAATTGAAGTGAGTGAGAGAGAGAGACATTAATACCCGTTGGCTTGATTGTGGATAATGACAGAGGGCTTAAAGTGAGACACCAAATTTGAGCCAAACAGTATGGTGCCCGTTTGCCAGCCATTGTCCTTGCTTGATGAAATGGGCAATATTGAGCATGATGGAGAGATAGAGAGGGAGGGAGAGAGAGAGTCATAATGCGAAAGGATAAAGCCACTGTAAGGGTTTGCAATCCATTGAAATGGGTGTCTTATGCTCTTTTGGCTAATTGAAAATCACAATGCCTTCGGTGACTACTGAAAAACTTAGTCGTCAGAAGTTTATATTGCTAGTGACCATTTTTTCTAAGTTGGTTGTAACATATTATCTAGCAAAGGCTTTTTGAGACTTTATAAAACAAGTCACTAAATTTATAAATTGTTTGGCATACATAACATTTTTAGTCACTTTATTTATCATTACCGATAATGTTAGTGATTAATTTTATTAAAGTTGTCTGTCAAAAGTATTATGATATTGTACTGTCCAAATAAAATTTGGATGCAATTGATATGAATACCATAGGAGACTATTTTCTCAAAATAGTCCCAAAATGTCTCGCATTTAGTGTTTATTTCAGATTAGTTGTCAAAGAAATAGTCACTAATTCTATAAAATTATTATAACGTCGATTCCTGATGTTCATTGATGTTTGTATAAATAAAAAAATCTAATAGGATAAAATTACTCTAATCCTAATTTAAATAATGTTGCAATTTATATATATATTAAAAAGGAAAGTCTCGAAGCATATGATCAAATATTATTTATAACTTGCAAGAGTTGGGAATCCTTGAGTAAATTCAACTTGCTAAAAGTAAATGGTCATTGATTCTACATACCATAAATCTTTTTTTCACTAAAATAATTCTGTATTCTGTTAAGAGAAAATTAAAACCTACTTACAAAGAAATGAATATACCAAGGAAACTTAATATCTACGTAACATTTAGTAACTTTGTGAGTATAGATAAGTAAGTTTTAAAAATTTTGAATGAGCTAACTTATAACGATGATGAATAAGTAGGAGGATCAGAAGTATGAAAATATCGTATACACAAGTATACTTAGTAATGAAGAGTAACTTCTTCAATTTAGTAATATGTTTTAGAAATAAGAGGAGTTTGGGATCTATATTTATTCTACCTCTTCAATGTATAACTACAATTAGATATTCTAAAAATTTTCATTGAATACTCTAAATTATGACTATTCTATACTATCTAGATATTTATAAGTAAAGTACTGTAGATATGTCTTACAACACTTAAACATACTTCCAAAATTTTCTTTGTGATAACAATAACTAGACATTCAATGGGCCTAGTTTGATAGTGTACTTGGGCAACTCATGACATCCTCTCCTACTCAATTTTGTAATGTCCTCGTCACACTTTTATTCTTATAATGCTGAATATGGTCAACAAATTGCCACAGTAGATGCTCTCATTCCCAACTAACCATATGGTTCAATAGATTTTTTTCATTTAACTAAGTACTCAGTATAATTGAGAACTCCACTCCTTCGTATCACTTTATCCACAAGAATGTACTTTAATTCCTTGTCAAACTCAGTGATAACAGTAATTGGTGCATGCTTAGATTCACCTTGACTTAGGTCCTCCTCATCTTTATGAAAGGTCTTTAAAAGACTTACATGAAAGATGTTATGAATTTTGAGTTTTTGGGGAAGTTGGACTTGGTAAGTAACCTTCCCTACGTGCTTGACTATAAGAAATGGTCCATTGTACTTTCTTACTAATCCTTTATAAACTTTACATAGGAACTTAAATTGGTTGGGTAGCATTTATCATCACCAAATCTCCTTCTGCATATTCCTTTTGGTGTCGTTTGGTGTTAGCCAATTTTTTCATCTAATTGACAACTTTGTCAAGGCAAGCCTTTATTATGTTTGCCTCCTCGTGCCACTTCTTGGAAAATTTGTAGGTAACAGGGTTATTTCCTGTGTAAGAAAAGGAAACAACACTTAGAGTAAAAGGTTATTGTCCTATGACAATTTCAAAAGGACTTTTTCCTACTGCTTCACTTATTTGGAGATTGTATGAAAATTGGGTCACGTTAAGTAGCTTTACCTAGTCTTGCTGGTGGACACTAATATATATTATCTTAGATAAAGCTCTAAAGCATTAATTCACTTAGTTTAGCTGTCGCTTTAGGGATGGAAGCTAGTCGAGAAGTTTAGATTAATCCCAAAAAATTTGAATAGTTTGCGCCAAAACTTGCCTATAAAGTGAAGTATCTATCACTTATTATGCTTTTAGGAATCCCTTATAACTTAACTGCATTCTTAAAAAATAGGTGAGCTGCTTCATTAACCTTACAATTAATGGGGTTGTAATAAAGGTGACATACTTGCTAAATTGATCAACAATCACTAGAATGCTTCTAAACTCATTAGACTTAGGTAAAGCCATAATAAATTCCATTGAGACACTTTCCCACGGTCTTTCAGCAATGGGTAATGGCTTAAGTAGACTAGCTGGATGTTATTGTTCCACCTTGTTTTATTGACAAACAAGACAAGTTCAAACATAAGCCTCAACATCATCTTGCATTTGTGGCCAATAGTGATTTTGTTGGACAATAGCAAGAGTTTATGTTATACTTAGATGATTAGCTTATAAAGAATTATGACATTCATTGAGAATTTATTTTCATAAGTTTCCTCACTCAGTAAATTCTTGGAAAGGTTATCTTGCAACATGCTTTCCTTGATTTACTTAAGGAAGTTTCTCTTAGGTATGCTAGTGGATAAGGCAATTTGTTTTGCCTTTTGACTAAGTTCATTGGCAACAACATTGGTCTTATCTAGCTTATATTGCAAGTTGTAGTCAAATTCAGCCAATAAATCTTGCAAACGAGGTTGCTCGGGGTTAAACTTCTTTTGTGTATGAAAATAACTTATAGCAACATTGTCAGTCATTATGAAAAACTTATTGTTGAGCAAGTAGTGCCTCCATGTGCATAAGTAATAGATTATGATAGTCATCTCCTTGCTTTATATTGTGTATTGTCTCTCCATATTGTTTAACTTGTGACTTTTGTAGGCAATAGGGTGTCTATCTTACATCAAGACTCCTTCAATGGCAAAGTCAGATGCATATGTATGAAATTCGAATGGCTTTTCATAGTCAGACAACACTATGACAAGTTCTTTAGAGATTTCTTGTTTCAATCTTCCAAAGGAAGTTTGACATTCTTTTGACTAATGTCATATGTTATTATTCTTAAGTAAGTTTGTCTGTGGTGCTGCTATGACATAAAACCTTTTAATAAATTGATAATAATAATTGACCAACCGAAGGAAAGATCGCAATTCAAGGACCTTTGTTGGAGGTTCCTACTTTTAAATAGCTTAGACCTTTGTCAGATCCATGATGAGCTTGTCATCCTTAATCTTATGATAAAAGAATTCTACCTCTTACTTAGCAAAAGAGCACTTCTCCTTCTTGACATGTAAATCATTTTCACGAAGAACTTGGAAGACTTGTTTGCGATGATCTTTATGCTCCTTAAGAGTGTTATTATATACCACAAATTCATCTAGGTGAACCACCTTGTCAAGAAAAGGATGAAATACTTTATTCATAAATGTGTAAAAGGTAGCAAGCGCATTGGTGAGAACAAAGGGCATGACTAGGAATTCAAAGACTCCATAATGTATCACACAAGATGTCTTTGGTCCATCCCCTGTATAATTTGAACTTGGTAATAACTTGATATCCAGCTTTATAAAGTACCTTGTCTTTCCTAATTGATAAAAAAGATTAGCTATCAAAGGTATTGGGTACTTGTTCTTAATAGTGACCTTGTTTAATGCCTGATAATCTATGTACATCTGTAGCGATCCATCCTTATTCTTTGGAAAGTGGACTGAAGCACCATAAAGGGCTTTTGAAAACTGTATGTAGCTTGAGTCTAGCAAATCTTGAAGCTACTTCCTTAGTTTTGTGAGCTCAAGAAGTGTCATACAATAGGGAGTCATAACATAAGGTTTGGTACCAAGTTTTAACTCAATGTGATGATTCACATCTCATCTAAGAGGAAGCTTATTGGGTAATTCTAAAGGCATCATATCTTTGAACTCATTAAGGATAACTTGGATGGATTACGACAATGAAGGAGTAGGCTTTGCTATGTCTTCCTTATTTCTTAGTTCCCTTAGGGTAGTAACATAGCTCTCACTCGTCTCAAGACCCCTATTTGAATTGCAAGGCATAAATTATTGATGGTTTTGACTTCTTCACTCTTTTCAAAGGGATCACTCAAATCTTACAAGCATCAAGGATTATAAGGGAACTCAAAGGGGGAACCGAAAAGGCTAAAGTTTTGTAGAAGAAAGTAAGGCCTAACACCATTTTTAAATCATCCATAAGAATAACAATAAAGTTTAGCTTACTGTGTTGATCATTGATTTGGATGGTGACTCCTTTCACTATGCCCTGGATAGGTTTTGCTTCATAATTGACTGTCATGATGGTGCTAACTCCCTTTGCTAGATTGAGACTTAAGTGGTTGGCACTTGTATATCCATAAAGTTATGCATGACTCTTATATTTAGCATCGCACATGCAAGCTTGTTCTCAATGGAAACATTAACATATAACAAGCCTTCCTTTTTTAAGCCCATTAGAGAGAAAAGCTTAGAAAGAGCACTCAAGTGTTGGATAGATCTTGTGCCTATTTAAGATTCTTTTTTAGGCTTTTCCTTGTTGAATTCTACTATAGAGGAATTCATTGTCTTTTGATTAGGACAATCTTTTCCAATGCAGTCTGTCACAAATAAACTAAGGCTTTGGAGGTATACTAGTATCATGTTTGCCTGAGGAATTCTTATCATGCTTAGGATTACCATTTAAGGATCTAAGGTGTCCACCCTCCTTACGGCCAACATCTTTATTTCGTCCAATCCTTTCTTCCCTACTCTTGTTAGAGCTGAACTTTTTTCCTTTAGAATAGGCAAAATAGTCGATAAGTATCTTAACAATAGTAATGACAACATCCAAGGTTTGCACTTCACACCTATCTAGTTTCACTCTTGCCCAATTCTTCAAGCCATCTTTAAAGTGGAAGAGAAAATCTTTATCAGACAACTCATCAATCTTAAGAATAAGGTTAGTGAATTCCTTGATGTAGATAAAAACACTACCAATTTGTCTCAGACGATGCAGCTTTCCCTTGACTTCACTATCCATATTGTGAGGCACAAAAGTTTTGCACAATTCAACTTTGAATTGTTCCTAATTATTAATCATACATATGTCTTTCTCTCTTTTGGAATGCTTTCTTCTCCACCATACTTATGTTCATGAAGTCATCAACAACTTTCATGGCCTCAAAGTATTGCTTAAGGCCAGAAAGGAAGTTCTCCATAGCAATGACATTACAGGTGTCATTGTATATGGTAGGTTTAGGAACCTTTAAACAATGCATAGCAATAGTGCTAATAGTAGTAATCATACCAGTCAAGTATAGATTATTTCAATGAAGTGACTCCATCTCCCTACAAAGGTCATGAGTCTCCCCTTTAATGAAATTTTGTAGGTTGGATAACTTTTAGTTAGCAGAGCATAATTTTTCCTTAAGGGTGCAGCCAAGCTCTTTAATTATAGACTTGACAGCCTTTATGACTTCAACATTCTCACGGATTCTCCACAACAGTAACATTACAAGTGTCATTGTATATAACAAGTTTAGGAACCTTCAAACAATGCATAGCAATAATGTTAGTAGTAGCAATCGTACCACTCGAGTGTAGACTATTTCAATGGAGCAACTCCATGTCCCTCTAAAGGTTATGAATCTCCCCTTTAACGAACTTTTGTAGGCTAGATAACTTTTAGTTGACAGAGCGTAATTTTTCCTTAAAGGTGTAGACAAGCTCTTTAATCATAGACCAAGCTCTTTAATCATAGACTTGACAACCTTTATGACTTTAACATTCTTATGGATTCTCCACAACAGTGACATTATTGGTGTCATTGTATATAGTAGGTTTAGGAACCTTCAAACAATGCATAGCAATAGTGCTAGTAGTAGCAATCGTACCACTCGAGTGTGGACTATTTCGATGGAGCAACTCCATCTCCCTATAAAGGTCATGAATCTCCCCTTTAATGAACTTTTCTAGGCTGGATAACTCTTAGTTGACAGAGCGTAATTTTTCCTTAAAGGTGAGGCCAAGCTTTTTAATCATAGACTTGACAGCTTTTGTAACTTCAACATTCTCATGGATTAAATTATTAACTTAATCGCTAAGTTCACTTATGTCAAAGGTTACATCAGTAATGCTCTTTTCCAAGCTAGTAACACGAGACTCTATGGGTTCTCTTGCTAGAATTTTGGACTTGCTGCACTTGGTCAACATGTGTTGCTCCTTACGTCCTTGAGCTTGGTCAACACGTGTTGCTCCTTACGTCCTCGACCTTGGTCGGCACGTGTTGCTCCTTAAGTCCTTGAGCTTGGTTGGCATGTGTTGCTTCTTACGTCCTTGAGCTTGGTTGACGCCTATCATAAAGTTAGAATTTAATCGTGCTAACCACGAGACACTCAGACACCTTGTGCATAGAGATAAGTTAAATAAACATTAAAGAGTTTGAGTGAGCTAGTTTAGAGTGATGATGGGCAAGTGGGAGGCCTGGAAGTATGAGAAGGATAGTAGACACAAGTGTACTCAGTAATGGAGAAGGATAGCAGCCACAAGTGTACTTAGTAATGGAGAAGAATTTCTTCAATTTAGTAATGTGTTTTACAAATGATAGGAGTTAAGTATTTATACTTGTTTCACCTCCTTAATGTATGACTACATTTAGCTATTCTAGAGATTTTCATATAATACTTTAAATTAAGACTATTCTAAACTATTTAGATATTTACAAATAGAGTACTATAGATAGACAACACTTAAGCATGCTTTCAAAGTTTTCTTTGTTATTTCTTGGGCAACAAAAGGTTAGACATTTAGCGGGCCTAGTTTGGTAGCGTGCTTAGGCACCGGTCCATGATGAGGACATTGTTGGATTTGGTAGGGGGAAATGTGACAGGTGTATAAGAGCAATGGATGAGTCTTTAGGTAAGACCCAACTTCCACATCGGATAGGAAGAGGATCTTAGGCTATATAAACGTAAGCACTACACACCCTAATAAGTTGCTTTTTAGGGAGAAAGTAATTGGCTCGTGACAAGTGGTATCATAGCTGACCCGACCCTAACTCTGATGTCTGTCGCCAGGTGCTTTAAGCAGAGGAGTAGACAGGGGGCTCCGGTTTATGATGAGGAGGCTTAAAAATGAGAGAAAGATCGTAGGCACAAGTGTGTTTTGCAATATAGAGAAACTCTTGCTATTGGGAGGTGATCTTACAAATGGGAGGAATGAGGTATTTATAGTTGTTTTCCCTTTTTAATATGTGGCTACAATTGCTTGTTCTAGAGCATTCCATAGAAGACTTTAGACATTAATCTAAAATATCTAGATATTTACAATGGAGCATTCTTGATAGGCAACACTTAAGCATACTTCTAGAATTCTCCTTGCCTTGGGTTGGGGCATCAATTGGTTTAGCATTCAACAAGCTAGCTAGCAGCACACTTGGGCAGCTTGTGACACTCTCCCCCACTCATTCTTGAGATGTCCTTGTCGCACCTTCATCCTTATATTGGTGGATGTAATCTAAAAATTGCTAAAGCAGGTCCTCTTGTTCCCAACTAACCTCTTCATCTGGAAAATCTTTCCATTTTACCAAGTACTTAATGTAGTTAGGAACTCCCTTTCTTAAGATCACTCTATCATCAAGGATGTGTTCCACCTCTTTGTTGAATTTGGTGACCACAGCAGTTAGTGCACACTTGGACTCACTTTGACTTGGATCCTTATTGTCCCCATGAAAAGACTTAAAAGACTTACATGGAAGACATTATGGATCTTAAGTTTTGGTAGGAGTTGGACTTGATAGGCAGCCTTTCCCACACGTTTGATAATACGAAATGACCCTTTGTACTTCCGTACCAAGCTTTTGTGTAATTTGTGTAGGGACTTGAACTGGTTTGGCAGTAACTTTACCATCACCATGTCTCCCTCCATGTACTCCTTTGGGCGTCACTTTTTGTCAACCTATTTCTTCATCCGCTTAGCCACTTTGTCAAGGCAAGCCTTGGTGATGTTTGCATCCTCATGTCATTCCTTTGCAAACTTATATGCAGAAGGATTGTTCCTTGTGTAGACTGAAGCAATTACATTCAGAATTAGGGGTTATTATCTCATGACAACTTCAAAAAGGATTTTATTTGTTGCCTCGCTCCTTTAGAGATTATAAGAGAATTGGGTAATATCAAGTAATTTTGTCTAATCTCATTAATGGGCACTAACGTAGTGTCTTAGATATTGCTCTAGTAAGGCATTCACTCACTCTATTTTCCCATCACTCTGTAGATGGAAGCTTGTAAAGAAGTTCAGATTAGTTCATAGTAGTTTGAATAGCTAACGCCAGAATTTACCTATAAAGCGAGGGTCCCTATCATTGATTATGCTTTTGGGAGCACTCTATAACTTCACCATATTCTTAAAGAACAAACAAGCAACTTTATCCACCTTATAGTTAGTAAGGGCTAGAATGAAGGTACCATACTTGCTTAATCGATCAATTATGATCATAATGCTTCCAAATTTGTCTGAATTAGGTAAAGCCATAATAAAGTCCATCAAAACACTTTCCCATAATCTCTCGGCAATGGGCAGTGGCTCAAGTAGACTAACCTGGTGGTGTTGTTCTACCTTGTCTTGTTGACAAACTAGGCAAGTTTGAATATAGGCCTCGACATCGGCATGTATTTGTGGTCGGTAGTAATGTTGTTGAATAAGTGCAAAGGTTTATGTCATACCTAAGTGACCAGCCTATAGGGAATTATGACATTTCTTTAGGATTTTCTACCACAAGTTTCCCCACTTTGGCATGAAAACTCAGTTGCCAACAGTTGTCAGGACTCTTTCGTCTAACCAAAATCGACGAGACTAACCAACTTTAGCAGGTTCTTAGCCAGAGTGTCCTATGTTGTGCCCTTCTTGATCCGCTCAAGGAAGTTGCTCTTTGGCATACTAGTGGACATGACAGTTAGTCCCACTTTCGATTCAACGCATTAACAACAACATTAGCTTGACCTAGCTTATAACATAGTGTTTAGTCAAATTAGGCTAGGAAGTCTTGCTAACAAGCTTACTTGGGGCTGAGTTTCTTTTGTGTTTGGAAGTAACTAGTAGCGATGTTATCAGTCATGATCATGGACTTACTTCCAAGGAGATAGTGTCTCCAAATGCATAAGCAAAGGATAATGATAGTCATCTCCTTGTCTTGGATGGTATACCATTTCTCCGTGTTGTTTAGCTTATGACTTTCTTAGGCAATGAGGTGTCTATCTTGCATCAAGACTCCCTCGATGGCAAAGTTAGATGCATCGGTGTGGACTTCAAAAGGTTTTTCGTAGTTTGGTAGCACCATGATGGGTTTCTCAGAAATTGCTTGCTTCAATCCCTTAAAGGAAACTTGGCATTCCATTGACTAATGTCATGTGTTGTTCTTCTTTAGTAGGTCAGTTAAGGGTGTAACTATGACAAAATATCCCTTTATAAACTGACGATAATAGTTGACAAGTCACAGGAAAGATCACTGTTTTGGGACTTTAGTTAGCGACTCTTATACTTGGATGGTTTACACCTTTGCTAGATCCATCATCAGCTTGCCATCCCCTATCTTGTGGCCAAGGAAGTCTACCTCTTTCTCGACGAATATGTACTTCTCCCTTTTGACATATAGCTTGTTTTCTCGCAAAACTTGGAAGACTTGCTTAAGATGATCAATGTGCTCCTTGAGAGTGTTGTTGTATACAACAATGTCATCCAAGTAAACCATTATGAATTTGTCAAGGAAAGGATGAAATACCTTATTCATGAGGGTGCAAAAAGTAGCAGATGCGTTGGTGAGACCTACGGACATGACTAGAAACTTAAAGGCTCTGTAACGTGTCACACAGGTTGTCTTCGGTTCATCACCAAGTTGGTCAAAGAGATCAACTATCAAAGGTATTGGGTACTTGTTCTCAATAGTAACCTTGTTCAAGATTCAGTAGTCGATACACATACACAATGAACCATCCTTCTTTTGGAAAAGGATTGGAGCACCAAAAGGCTTTTTCGATGGTTGAATGTATCCTGAGTTGATCAAGTCCTAGAGTTACTTCCTCAGTTCAGCGAGCTTCAAGGGTGTCATACGATAAGCGGTCATGGTAGGAGGTTTGACATCGGGTTCCAGCTCGATGTGGTGATCCACATCGAGTCTAAGAGGCATCTTCTCTGGCAGTTCAGGGGCATCACATCCTTAAACTTAGCAAGGACAACATGGATGGACTGTGTCAAAGCAGGGGTAAGTGTTGCTATATCTTCCCTATTGCTTAGTTCCTTTATGGTAGCAATGTAGCCTTCGCTCGACTTAAGACTCTGTTTGAATTATAGGGCAGAAATCATTGATGGCTTTGACTTCTCCACACTTTTCAAATGAATCACTCAGATCTTGCATGTATCGAGGATCACAAGAGAACTTAAGGTAGGAACGGGAAAAGCTAAAGCTTTATAGAAAAATGCAAGACCTAGCACCACTTTGAAATCATCCATGGAATGATAGTGAAATTTAACTTACTGGACCAATCTCCAATTCGGATAGCTACTCCTTGCCCTACACATTGGACAGGTTTTGCCTCTGAATTAACAAACTTGATGGTGTCATTCAACTTGCAATTTTAAGGCCTAGACTCTCGGCCTTTTGTATGTCTATGAAGTTATGTGTTGTTCCCGTGTCTAGCATCGCGTATGTAGTTTTTCCTTTGATGGCAACATCTGCGTATAGCAATCCCTTCTTCTTGGGGATTGTTGGAGAGAAAAGCTTGGACAGGTTACCCAATTGTTAGATAGCTTTCATGTCAATCTGGGGTTCTCCCTTGGGTTTTTCCTTATTAAGTTCTGTCATCGTGACATTGATTACCTTACAGTTGGGGCAGTCCCTCACCCAGTGTGGTCCATCACAAATGAAGCAAGACCTTGGGGGATTACCTGTGTTACATTTACCCAAAGAATTCTAGCCTGCATCCTGCTTCTGGCAGTTTTTCTCTCTCCCACTTTTGCTGGAGTTCAGCTTTTTACTTTTGGAATAAGAAGAGTAGTCGATGAGTTCAGCTCTACTCTTGCCCAATCCTTTAAACCATTTTTAAAGTGGAAGAGAAGTTCTCTATTAAACATATCAATTTCAAGCATGATGATAGCAAATTCTTTGATGTAATTGAAAATACTACTTGTTTGACTTATGCGACGTAACTTTCCCCTAACTTCATTGTCTACATTGTGAGGCATGAAGTGTTTGCACAATTCAAATTTAAATTGCTCCCAAGTGTTAGCACTACAACAATAGGTTTATTTTGACATTAGACATATGTTATAATAGATTAAAAAAATGTTACTAATAATCTATACTAACATTTTTTACAAGTATCACTTAAATGTCACTTCTATCAACGTCACTAAAAATTAAAGTGACATTTCGAAAAAACGTTAGAGTAGTAAGTATAATGGCATTTTCTCATTTGTCACTATAACAAATTCACTTATGACGCATATACTTGTCATTGTAAAGATATATAATTTTCATTATAAATCATAATTAATGTTAATTATAAATATGTTTTGACATTTATAAATGTTACAAATGATAAGTAATATAACATTTTAAAAATGTCATTTTATGATTATTATTATGACATTTGTCTAAATGTTGCTTAAAACATTTAATAGAAAATTTTATAAATTGTAGATACATTCCAAAACGACACAATTAAATCTTTCTTGACATTTGTTATTATATTATAATAAGAACTAATTTATTTAATTAAATAAATTTTAAAATGATAATTTAAAGAATAAATATAGCATCAAACATTATTATTGATAATAATTTTATACAAGTATACTTAGAATAGAAATTCACTTCATGAAGTAGCATGATGGTTAGCACATTTTGCCGAACTCATCAATCACAATATTGAATGTCATATCTAGCCACTTCAAATGCTTGATTTAGGTTTAAGAACTTCCTTTTATGCTGTGTTATCTTAAACCTTGGATCCTCTATATCAAATAGTGCATTCCACGCATGTTTAGACTCCAATCTCCCCTTTAACGACCTGAATTATATTATATAACCACATTAACCATATTAATGTGCACTCCACGTTATTTTAGCATAACCCAAAATAGAAAGCTGAGAGGAGGGGAAATACCTTTGAAAGCAAGCACAGGCAGATTATAGTTAAGTACTATGCTTCTTCTTTATATGGATGGTCATCTTTTGTTGCGTCTATCATGTCAATAGTTATAGCTTCTACATCATTCCTAATCCAATTAATTTCCTCAATTTGTTCATTGTATTGTTTTATTATATAATTGACCAATTGATGATTGTCATTCAATTGACACATCAACTCTTCCCTAATATCATAGGTATCTCGAGGTCTACTTCTAATAACAACATGCCAATAAGGTTGCAATATGTCTTGAACATAAAAGACTTACTTGACTTGTGATGCCAAAACAAATGGTTCATCCTTCAAATAAGCACCTATATGAACCAACTTCGAGAAGTTAACTAAATTGAATCCAAATTTGTCTCCTTTAATGCGTCTTTCCCTCTCTACATCAACCCAATCACATTTAAATAACACAACTCTAAATTTGTTAAAATAATTCAATGTAATCATGTCTTTTATCACAACATAATAAGTAACATCTTCTAATGAGGAGGATGTTTTTGTCGACACAACAACACTGCTATTTTGTGTCTTTCTTTTATTTTCTACATCTTTTGTATGGAATCTAACACCTCTAATGATATATCCTTTAAACTTCTTCCTAACTTTATTTGGACCAAGAGATATGTTCAATAATTTTCGAACAATTTAATTGGGTTAACCATCCAACCAAATAAGAATAAAAAAAAACCAAAACTAGTATTAATAAAATAATTATGATTGAGATATATGTTATATTACAGTTTTAACAAATAACAATACATGAGAAAAAACTAAAAATTTTAAATAAAATTGAATTTAAGAAAGGTAAAAGTCATCGAACTTAAAGATGAATATATATATAATTCACCTGATCTTGAAACCATTTTGTAAATGTTGAATGATGAATTTTTTCTTTCTCAGATTGAGAGGGTCGTCGATTACAATTACAATGATCTCTCTTAATGGCTTCATGATGCTCTCTATTTAGAATACAAAAGACATCTATTAAATTATACATATAAAAAAGAAAACAAATGAATACAAAAAATGAAGTTCATTTCTAATGCAACAAATAAGCAATGTTTCTTCATTAACATATATAAGAAAGACAAAAACAAGCAAAATTTTTTTTTTCATACTTACATAATAAATGGGATGACTTGATCATAATTGTATAAGATATATCTATGCGCTTAAACTAATGTTTGCTCATAAAAAACAACATCATACTTTTTACCAAATGAACAACCTGAAATCCAAGGTAATGGAATATTCTGTGGTACAACATGATCAAAATCATCATTATTCCTTGGTATGCAATTAAATCTTGTCTCAACAGCTTTAAAATATCTAGATCAATATGTTATAGACTCATCTGCAATATATCCTTCTGCAATTAAACCCTCCAGATATGCTCTATTTTTCATATAAGATTTCAATGTCAATAGAAACCTACATTAAATTACACATATAATATTTAATAAATTTGTTAAAATTAAAAAGACAAAACCATAAAATGAAGAAGAATATAATTTATAAATATACCTTTCAATAGGAAACATCCATCAATAGTGGACAGGACCTACTAATTTTGCCTCTGTAGCCAAATGAACAACTAAATGCACCATTACAGTAAAAAATGATGGAGGAAAGAGCATTTCCATGTGAGAAATAGTTTCAACTATCTGTGACTCCAATTCTTCCAATCGACTCACTTTAAGAACCTTTGCACATCTTGAAAATATGAACTCAAATCAAATATAACCTAAATAACTTTATTGGGTAGAGAATCTCTCACTGCTATTACAAGTATGTCTTACATCAAGACATGACAATCATGACTTTTGAGCTTAATGATTGCTTCACTTTGACACATCTAGAAAAGTTTGATAAGTAACTATCTGAAACTTTCAATCCTTTTAATACTCTAAGCATTTTTTTTCTTTCTTTTCCAAAGACATTGTATAACAAGCAAGAGGAAACAATAACTTTTCATTAGAAAGTTCTTTAGGGTGAAGGTCACTTCTTATTCTCATTGCCTAAAAGTCAAGATGAGTTTTCAAATTATCCTTGGTTTTCCCATCTACGTCTAACAATGTATTTAAAATATTATCACACATATTCTTTTCAATATGCATGACATCAAGGTTATGCCTCATCAAATTAAATTCACAATAAGGTAAAGTATAGAATATACTTTTTTTTTCAATGCATCACTCAAATTCATATGCTTAACATCTTTATTTTTCAAAACCACTCGACCTTCTAATAGATCTAAAATATCACTTCTACTTTGTGTCTTTGGCTTTTTTCTATATTCTTCCTTACCATCAAAATTGAATTGATCACTCCTAAAAGGATGATCAAGTTCCAAAAATTGAAAAGACATATCCATGTCATCATAGTTGATATTGTCCAATTGTTTATATTGTTATTTTGACACCATAGTATGATAGTTTCTGTGACAGCATCCAAATGATTTTAAATTTATTTTGCATCAAGTTAAAGTGAAAGAATTTCCTTCTCCCTTTCGGGAGATGGGGTGAGGGGAGATATGAACTTAAAAAAAGCCATTTGCTAGGTGATCCTAGACTATGAAAGAGTAGTTATTGTAGGCAGCAGCTGCTGTTTCTCCACGCGACATTTATGTATGTGGCATTGCAACAACTAATGTTAGTCTTACCATTGATGTTGTAAAGGATGTCATAACAAGTGGCTATGCATTTGAGGCTGACATTCTTCTTTCTAACTTATACTTCCAAACAATTCCACTAAATATGGGTCACATCACTTGGGTCTCATCAGTCTAACATTATCCATTCTTATTGAAATTTCACCAGACTCTCTAAGACAACTTGATGGATTGATACAGACAATGGAACCACATTAAATAGGAAAACATAGCACTACACACATATATAAATAAAGGAGTAAAGAGTATTTTGTATCTGCTATCACTATTACATTCATGTGTCACTAGGCAGAGGTGAAGATAAAAGGAATGGCCAGGAGTTAACATGGGTCAATTGCACTACTTTGAGGAAAGGCAAGCAAATAATTAAAGCACGTCCATAGGATGAAATTCCAAGTACAACCATACAAGTTTCATTAGAAGGTGACATTTTGTTTGTGAGTAAAAATGGAAGATTATTGCAATTCACGATGAGCATTCTTCTTTATTTGTAATTGGAGGGAATGGGTGGTTGTGTCAATATAGTCTCAACATTTAATTCTAGCAAGATTGCTAGGAACAACTATAAGTTCATCGTCATTATCACTGGCATGGTAGCTGATCATCATTTTCACTTGCATGATAGTTGTTTATGCTTATAGAAGATGGTGTACTAGTTGAATACCAATAAAACACGAGAGATGATTGGAATTGGATCGAACACGACAAACTTAATAAAGGTATGACCTTGAACACTCCTCTTAGCCTTTGCATTCTCCATGTACACTTTTTCTTCCTCGTTTACTCCTTTGTGTCTCATCGTTTAATTGCACACACACTACTTCCAAAATATGCAGAATATTCACTAATAAACCAAATAAATACTAAAATATTTCAAAAAAATATATTCTAAATTTTAGTCCAAAAAAAAAAAGATCTAAATAATTTATAATGTATTTTTTATTATCAACAGAGTTTAAGTCAATTTTATTATAATCTGTTTGTAACAAATTTAGTAAACTATTAAAAACATAAATATTTGCCGCCATGTTTTTCCCACCAAGTCATTGACGCCAATCCTCTCCTTATTTTCTTTAACCTCTTTCTCAAATATAATTCAAATAATGGGTAAATGGTTACATGATATGAAATTATAAGAACCCACTTTACTTTATCGATAATGTAGAGATTTTCCCGCTTTGTTTTTTCATTGTATCAATATATTTTTCATCTTATTTTACTTCATACCATTATTTTACACAATGTTGAAACGAATCCAAAGAGCAAAAGAAAAGTAAAGAAAAACGACACTCACTACTATACAAGGTCAAAAGAGAAAATGATTACATTGAATGGATTTGATGTTTCAGGGTCATCATCCGGGTTTGATCATATCTCTCAACTGATGAGTATTCTATTTCATCTCAAAATATTCTGTCAACTCAAGCGTATAGATGAAACAAACATTGAATGTAAATACTTTAATTTATTTTATATTTAAGGGTAATAATTTTCTTTTTTTTTTTTGTACTGAGTTGCTTTTAGATCAAATTTATGCCAAACATGTGGAGGGTTATCCACAGTATGACTATTTATTTTTCCAAAAGTTGGTCAAAGTGTTGTTTCCATTTATTTGAGAAAAGCTTACTATGCAATCAATTTATTTTGCCAAAAAACTAACGGAAACATAGTTTTTAAGTGTCTTTAACAATGCATTTTTTTTCTTATTCCAATTTTCATTTTTATAAATTTATTGTGATTATAATTTTAAATATATATGTATGTTTTTGTTCATATTCTTATAGCTGCTCAAGGTAGTCGAACCGATATCAATAATGAAGCAAAAATCCAACGTACATATTGTTAATATATTTTGAAATTAAATTTCTTAATTTCAGCAATTTATTATCTTCAAATTTTACTTATAGATGATTTTTTTTACATATTTTATAGTACGCAAAAAACAACTTCTAACTATACTGCAAGATATA
The DNA here is from genome assembly GCA_021464305.1 of Kandelia obovata. Taxonomy (NCBI): domain Eukaryota; kingdom Viridiplantae; phylum Streptophyta; class Magnoliopsida; order Malpighiales; family Rhizophoraceae; genus Kandelia; species Kandelia obovata. The sequence continues at coordinate 5,471,183 of CM038484.1, read as the reverse complement.
TGGAACCTATAACTATTAATTCCCTACCAAAAGTCAACAAGAGTAGTTATTTCTTTTTATTTGAAAAATGTCTACTTTATATCAATTTATTTAGCCTAAACATTAATAGGTGTCAAAAACTATTTTGTAAAGTCTACTTATATATTTTTTTTTAGCACACACATCACTTTTTTTGTAATTCTTTACTTTTCACTCACACATGCCACTTTGTTTTACTTATCCATTTGTCTCACTAAGCTAGCCTATACGCATAAAAAAAAAATTCTTGGTACAATAGGTTAGGTACAATGGTGATTTTAAAATAAAATAATAATCATGTAACCTTGTAAGTGTAATATATCACATAGTCTTTTTTATTTTTCTTCTTTATATTGATTCATAGATAAATGATCCACTTTAATTTAATTTTATTTTTTTCCATAAGTTAGTTAGAGAAGATTGCTCTTTTTAATTTAGAAAAGCCTACTATTCATCAATTATTTAGCTAAAACATGAATTGCATACTAGAATTTTTTTTTAATGTCTCGCCTAACACCTTCATTATCTCACATTACTTGTATAATATTATTCTCTTTTCCATGTGACTTATATTTCTCCACCGGCACGTCAATTTTCTTGGACATATTTATATCCCACTCACACACCCATTAACACATACCTCACTTTTTATGTATCTTTTCTTATTTTTTTACATTACTTGGTTGATCCACACACATCAAAAGAATTATTGGTAAAATGAACTAGATACGATGATCGTTTTAAATAAAATAATAGTCATGGAAAGTTGTTGCCATAAATATATGTATTGATTTGTATGTGTTTTCGTAATTAAATTCAATTAAAGTTTAAATTCAATTATAAAATAAATGAAAATTATAACATTGATATATCTGTTATTTATTGCATTTTTTACACTAAGAAATAATTAAAATTTTCCTTTTGTTTCAGTCAAAGTTTAAATTGGCACCAAGTAGACGAAGTTGGGTTTTACAGAAAGTTGGTAATTGCTTGAGACAATTCAAGCACACCCTATTTGCTGAAATTTTTCACAAGTATAAATCACTTGCAGAGTTGAAAGCAAATCCAAATCCAAGAACTAGAAAAGATCAATGGAAAAAACTTGTTATGAAATGGTATTCACAAAAATGGCAAGTATTAATTATAAAATTTTAATAATAATAATAATAATTTATATGAATAAAATTTTCACATAAATATGTATATAATTTTATTTCATAGACAAAATTTGAAAAAGGTCAAAAGAGTCCAGAACAAATGAAAATGTCACAAACTTCTGGAATGATATCTTTTGCTTGCAGAGCTTAAATGGAGATAATATGTTTCACTTACATATTATTTTTCAAATTTTTTTCATATATCTTATGCAATTATTTAATGTAAAAAAATTACAATTATATGTTAGTAATTTCTTTTTGTTGCACTTATGGCAGTATAAGAAAACCAGTCAGTATCTAAGCAAAACCAAGATATATTTATACTTCCATAAATATAAAAATGGAGAGTCATTAACTCCTGAGGCAACAACAATTCTTGTAATTTATGTTTTTTTTATATATAATTATTTATTTAAAATAGTAACAAATTCAAAAAATTTATCAAACCTATTATTAATTTTATTATGCATATTACTTATACAAGAAAGGCTTGAGGAAATTCAAACTAATATGCAAGCTCATGGTGAAAGTTCTCAAGTTGCAGAAAATTTTGCTATTTTACAAGGGGATCCACTATCTAATGTACTTGGACCAAAAATGAATGGACAAGTTCGTGGGATGGGATTCGAAGTTACTCCAAAGATATTTGACAAAGCAAACAATGACACCATGAAAGAAAATTTGCAACTTAAAGAGCGTTGCAAACTACTTGAAGAAGACAACAAAGTATTGCATGAAAAAAATTGATAAATTAATGAAATTAATTACTAATCAATTTTCTTAAGTTAGCTTCCTTCAATATATATATATTTATGAATAATTTTTTATTTCAAATGAAATGAAAGAAAAAAGGGCATGTATTTATCCCTTTCTATGAAATTGCATATATAAAAGAAAAATGATTAGTCTTGCTTCTTCTGGAAAGAAAATATGATTGGTTCATTAACAGTAATGACATTTTTCCTCCCAAAAAAACTATTTTTTATCATTATAAAAAAATAAAAATTGAAGGAATGATTGCAATATATGTCTAATTTGACATTATTATTAATAATAATGTCCAATCTAACATTACTATTAATAATGTATCTGTCTCTTTGGTTTTCTAAAACTAGTTATATTATAAGTTTACGAGGAATATTTATTTTGCAAATTAATAAATTGTAAGATAATTATTGATATTTACGTTTTTTTTCTGAATTTTCTATTTTTTATTAATAGGAATAATAATAACAATTATGACATTAACTATAATTATTATTGTATACATAGTTTTATTCTTTTCATGTTAAATAATAAAATTGTATTGATATTGCATAATAAATCATTCTTTTAACATAAATTAAACAAATAATTATACATCAATAAAACTTATTATTTTGTGATACCATTTATTAACATTTTAAAAATATTTTTATATTATTATTAAGTTCTTTGTATATAAATAATATTTTTATTTAGCAATAATTTTAGAAAATGTCAATTATTAAACAAAATTTTATATGATACCAACTAAAATTAATTGACATATTAGTAACATTTATCTAAATGTTATTGTCAATGACTTAAACAAATATACAATGATACTTAATTGAAATGTTGTTTTATAATTTTTAAAAGTTAAATTTCTTACACTGACATTTATTAAAAATATCATAAGATAAATGTCACAATAATCAATTGACATATAAGTGACATTAATATAAATGTTGCTATAGATTATTTAAATAAATATATAACAACATTTAGTTAAAATGTTACTTTAAATAATTTTAAAAAGTAAATTTTGTAGTTTTATGGACATTTGTTTAAAATATCAAAAAATATATGTTACAAAAAATATTTTTTTGTTGTAGTGTGAGAACACACAAGGCTCATAGAATACTCTAAATTAAAATTATTATAAACTATATAGATATTTACAAATAGAATAGTAATCATAAAATGTATGACCCATCTTATTAAGTGTGGGGGTTGAGTAAGAACCATAATAATAGAGACACAAAGAGGGGATGAATATGCTATTTAATATTATCAAAAACTATTGTTGATGTTTGTTACGGAAGATAACCTTATCAGAATTTGAATAAAATTTGAAACTTTGAACACCCTTTGTTTCAACATGTACAAAAATAGAATAATAGATCAAGTCGACAAACCAATAAAAGATCCGAAGTTATGAAATAGAGACATAAATGAAGTTAAAACAAAGGCAGATGGTCAATTTGGCAGAAATATTTCCTGAACTTGTTGTACATGAGTTAAATAGAATGAGGAGGAAGGCAAGGCAGAGAAGCAATGCACTTCTTTTTTATGTATGGAAATTCAACTAACTTCATTAGATTATAATTTTCATTATCTGCCAAGATTTTAATGTAAATATTATTACAAATTTAAATTACATTATATTTTGTTTGATAAAGCAACCAAAATCAACTTTACGTTCAAAATAATTCAAATCTAAATTTAAATTTTTAAAAAGTGATTTAACCAACAATTTTTTGCATAATATTTGAAATTAAAAATAATGGACCTAGCTAATGCCCAATTTCAGTAGCATGAATTCAAAAAATGCTTTCTGCAATCACTTACTTCAGCTGTAAGCAATTGCAAGAGCAGCAAATTTAAAATAAAAAAAAAAAAACCAAAAGACCAAACATGCAGTAGGGAACCTCATCACGTCACTCGTCGTGCAATCCAGGAACTTGACATGCAATCGATTTGCAGTAGATATAATTCTGCAGCACCATGGTGAGCTGCTTTGCCAGCTTCAGTTTTATCAATCCTCTGAGGGTTGCCATCTTAATTGGTGCGTACACTGATCTTTCCCTATAAGTTGAAACATAAAGGAAGTCCAATGGAGGGGTAAACAAGGGTGGAAAAGGGAACAAAAATGAAAAGACGAAACTGAATTGAATAATATTGACAGTTAACAAGATTTTCTCTTACTTTAGCAACGACCATTTTCTTTTTTCCTCCCCAACTTCTTCTAGGCGCTGATGAATTGTTTGTTACATATCTTATTCAGCCTATCCTAATTTTATATTTTTTATTGTCATGCTTTTACTCTAGTTTTTAATAGATATGGTGTGCTAGAATGTAATATTTAAAGCATAACACCTCAAAATATTATATAAAAAATAAAAAATGCATTTCATTTTTTAAAATATATAAGGTGGTGCATTAGAACCATTTTTCATCTCATTATTAGCGACAAAATTATATTTTAGTGTTTTTATTTATCGACAACTGTTTGCACTCTTATCATGCACAATTGAATATCATCATCATTTATTTATTTAAAACAGTATGTTGTAAATTTAATTCATACTTTTAACTTGTATCATTGATTTTTCTTGTCTCTTTTTATTATATCATAGACTATAAATGTGCTCCCGAAGATATTAGAAATGTCATTGACAACTAAGAAAATTGTGGAAGCAGTAAAGGATTTCGTGAATGTTTCCAATATGTGACAATTTAACTCATTATATGTGATATTTATGTAATTGATTTAACTTCTACACATGTATTTTATATGTTAAGTGATTTTAGTTGGACTTGAGGCTTCCATAACATTGTATATATGCTCTCATAGTCGTGATATTTGTTTAGCAAATCAAATACATAAAATAGCATATGCATTAATATATTCTAACATTTTCTTCAACAAATTATATGCCGGCTCAACAAATAAAATAATGATATTGGTATGCAGCACGACACGAGTCATCTTACATATGACATGATATTTTACCGTAGTAAAACTTTATGGAGACTAATTAATATTCCATGAGTAAATTATACAACTTTGCTACGAGAAATTTCCCCCTCTCAAATCAAATTAAATGCACACATTTCTTAAAGTCAAAATAAACCTATGCCTGCAACTAAATGCGAACGTCAAAACCAACATTTTTCGGTTTTCTCAAAAACCAACGTCAACTTCATCTTGTCTGCCCAGTTCTCAGTGGTCATGGAGTCCCTATAGATACGCAATTTAATAAACCTTCTTAGTTATTGAAAGAAAAAAAAAAAAGACAATTTAGTATGCCTTCTATCTATTTAATATATACACTAGTAGTAGGGAATAAAATTTTTGTTGGATAGTACAGTGTGCGACAACCTAATGAAAATTTATCGCCGAGTAAAGCAATGGCTGTAAAAGGATTAATGGTTGTAAGTAGTGGTATGACTGTTATAACAGTTACCCCAGAAAATGTGCACCCTCCTTATTTTGTTGACTGAAATTCAAGTTTATGATTATGTTATAAAGAGGAAAATTTTCATAAAATTTCATGGTTCTAACAACCAAAGAGGCGCTTTAAACTTAACCATGTGTGTAATTTGATGCGGCAAAACTAATATGAAACTGCTCGACAGCTCAACAAAAAGAGTTTCATCGTCGACTTGATGCAGATCTATATTGAGTTGTTAATAATTATTAGATACATATTTGTAATCATTAATTATTATCATGTAAAGAATATATGATTATTAATTATGATAGTATAAGGCATGAGTCTTGTCTTTATATTTTCATTAAAGTAAGCAAAGTACGTTCTAAGTTCTGCACACGCCATTTCTTGGACAATCATTTCATCAAACCATTAGAACTCAAGTGGGTAGGCATCAGAAATTGGTTGACTGCATTGGCAATAGACTTGCGTCCATTCACGTCTCATTTATACCTTCCACTTGTGACTAGTAGGTGGATCTCGTGAACCTCATAACGAGATGCGTAAGCAGGTAGCAACCACACACAAATACATACGTAATCTATATTTATATAATAATACTAATTATGTGACAGGAAGATGCCACGAAATATCTTTTATATTTATTTGAGGTTCATTTTAGGGGAAGAAGGTGAGGAGATTCTTGGAGTTTTTAGGATGATATGTAATGGTCCGAATTTTTGAGTTGATCATTATAGCATTGGGTTAAGAGATATTCAATTTAATTTTTAGTATTCTAGAATTGATGATATTCATTGGATATTTACTGTTTTATGTGATTGGATTAAAGATAAGACCCGTCTTTAAATTGTTGTCTTATCCTGAACCAATTTTCATACCTTTACACCTTCATGCCTTTACAACTTCCATTGATCGTGAGTTTTAATAGGGAATTGGGTTACAAATTAATGTCTAAGTTTTAAATTCACAAGTTGTAACTTCCATAGATATTGAAGTCAATAACTAAACTATAATAATTGGCATAATTGTTGAAAGGAATTGAGTAATTGTGTTTACCGTCATATTAAAAAATAAAAAAAGGAAAAAAAAAAATTCTTGTCATATTTAGCATATTCTATCAGCTTCTTTCCCTGATATTAATCAGGCAATTCTACTTTATTCGGGTATGAGAATTTCTTCACCTTTCTTTTTTTTTTTTTGGGTGAAAATCATGATTTGTGTATTATAAGTAGTCTAACAACTATTTTGTTTTGTTTCTCTTTTGCGTTTTCTTCACCTAGCTTAGTCTTATAATTTCAAGTGTTTCTGCTTCACCTAAGTTCGATGCTCTTTTCTCTTCCTATGTAATATAGCTGGTGTTTTTTTTTATCTTCCTCCTTTTAGCAATATCATGTGTGCATTCATTGCATTCTATCTAATATGATTAATTACAAATTTATTGTTTTCTTTGGTCTCAAGGTAATTGGCTATTTTTGGTGGTAGCATCTTTAGTATTTTACATCATCTAGCTATTGTTGACTAAGTGAGATGTGATAAAAGAATTGACCCTAACGTAGATCTCTTTTGTCTTTATCAAATTCTGATTTCTTAGTTCAATTTTCCATTCTAGAATGAGTTTCGTAATGTTTGGTTCAAATGTTAGCTGCAAATAAATATTGCCATGATATTATATAGCTCAAATACTTCGTGGTGTGTACGTTTGTATATTGTATATATGGTCAAATTATACTATTTTCTTTGTATAATTTTCCTATAATTAACATTCGTTTTAGTTTCATTATTAATTCTTTAATTTAATTTTTTATTATACTATCAACTTAATTAGCATTTATCAACGGGTCAATCATCATTGTATATATGTGCATGCATTTTTTTTTTTTTGAGATATTGTAGTTCATGAATTATACAGTATTTTTCTGCAATATTTTGATTACAATTTGACTTCTAATATATTAACATTTCAAGAGCAAGAGCAATAAAAGTGTTTTGAACAATACTATGGGAAGGTAAACTAGTTATTAGTTTAATCAATGTAACATGTAAGGTTAAATTATGATTAAGGAAATTCTATATGATTTTTTTCTTGTGGGCCTTAAGTACACAAGCAGAATAATTTTATCTATTTCCTTAAATCTCCTATTTTTTTCCTTAAGAAACTATATGAAAATAGGTTTTTGTTGACATGAGAATGACGAGAGGTAAATAAATCAATCTAATTAAAAATAATACGTACTTTTTTTTGGGAAATGTAGTATGTCGTGTATTCCTCTGGTCTGATACATTATTTTGAGGTTTCAAATGTCGTACATCAAGTCATAGTCAGCGCCAAGTTTAAAAATTATGCAATGCCATACCTACACACGCACGTGGTTCCATCAAACACCCATCTTCCCATTTCCGCTCACGTTTCCATCAAATTCCAATTTAACATTTGGTGTCCAAATTCAGTTGCTACAGAGTGAGTAAAATGGCAACTACTACTCAACTATCTAACTTGGCCACGCCCTGCCAACCGCTAGCCACCCTTCTATAGTTCTATATTGGGTGACTCATTCCCAATTCTAACTCCCTCTACTCTCCCACGAGGCCTATAAATTTCACAACACCAACTCATCCTTCCCTAAAATCCAAAGTTTTCCGTCACTTCTTTCCTTTTGAACTATTTAACTCACTCCCCTCTCTCCATTTCCCAAGACACAAAACAAGCCGTAATCTAAAGTAACTCTTCTCTTCCTCACACCTCGCTCTCAAATGGCACCGGCTGCTTTCTATCACTCCACAAACACAGTATGTGTCATGTATGCTGCAAGCAATCTTGGGTCGTGCTTGGTCAAGAGGCTTCTCCAAAGAGGCTACACGGTTCATGCTGCAGTTCAAAACCACGGTTAAGCATCTGTGTTTTCTCTTTTTTCCCTTTGATTTTATTTCCTTTTTCTTTGTCTCATTTTTAGGATTCTGATCGGTTTTTGGATTCATGTTCTTTTATAGGGGATTTGGAACTCAGTGGGCTACCTGCCGACAACACGGATCTGAAGATTTTCTATGCAGACCCTTTTGACTATAAGAGCATAGTTGATGCATTACGTGGTTGTTCTGGCTTGTTCTACACCTTTGAGCCTCCCCAAGATCATCCCGCTTATGATGTACATTAATTTCTTTGCTTGTTTTTACATTTTCCTTTTTTTTGTTCTTAGTCATCTTTGTCTTCATTTATTATTATCTTTTCTCCAAACTTTTTCTCACTGAAATAGATTTAATTGCATTTGAGGCATGGCATAGCCTTTGGTACCGTCAAGTATCTACTGTTGACAACTAAAGTTTACCAACATGGAGCTGCCTAGGACTCAAACGCAAAATCCATAATCTGTTACTTACTAACATGGTGTTTTTCTGCTAGCAATTCATACCTTTGAGGCACCCTTAAGAACAAATAAATACTTTTTGTCTTTCTTGTAATAGACTTGTAGTCAATGTTTATAAAGGGTCCCATTCTTTAATTGCATTAAATGATAAATGACCGAGTCTTTAATTGCATTAGTTGAATAGGGTAATTGAAGAATCATTTTGATATTTTCCATCTTCTCTCTCTCTCTTGCCTTTTCCTCCCACATTTTCCCCCTTATTATCCCGCCATTTGCTCGTCAGATTTCTTTCTTGCGTCTCTTATTTATTTAATTTTTTATTTAAAAGGAAAAAACCTATTTGACATCACTTAATGTGCCTCAACAGGACAAATGGTAGACAAACAAAATTGAGTAAAAGAATGTTGTCACAAATAAATTAAATTGAAAAATAGGAAAATTACTTTAGTGCTCTCCCTCATGTACCTTCTTTGCGTGTTCCGCTTAGGGGTGCCCTTTTTTAATTCTTTACTTCCTCTCTCCTATTTGGAACTTTATGGGATCAATAATTTTATTTTTATATGCATATAATTTTTATTGGTCATAGCTTTTTGGTTTAATTTCAAGCCATATCCACAAGCAATTTATCACTCAATGTTGTTTATTATTATGTCTTGTAATTTTTAAATGACAGTATTTTGGCTCAAAAATTATTTTATAATTATTTTCTGATTATTTTTATCTTTGAATTATATATTTTATTCTCTTTCTTGATTTAAATGATAAGAATTTTAATGTTCATATACTTTTATTTACATATTTGCCATAAATATTAAATTTGGTGCATGTTAAAATTTTCTCATGTATGTATGAAATAAACTGTAAAGTAAACTTTAGTTATTGCTTAACGAGCGCCCTATTGCCAGCAGGGCCGTTTTAATTATAGACATATGATTTTAATTAACCCGTTTCTGTTTTTTTTTTTTTGGGTCAATTGTGAGCTTTGCTAAGGATAAAAAAAAAAAAAGAAAAAAGACAGAACTCCTAGCTATTTCATGCATTTTCAGTTGATAATGGCACACTTATCGTATGAAAGGTAACTAAAAAGTGTAGTCGCATACGAAAACTATTCTTTTCCCTTTCTACACCCCACACTGTCGAACCATAATCTTTCCTCTTTTGATTCCTACGCAAAATGTAGTAGTACAAAAGCTTCTCTCGTATTGGAATTGGACCATCTCATGTTTAATTCGCCCATAAGGTTGCAGTTCCTATAGTTCTGTCGTTCGTGATATCACTTTTAATGAGAGTGGTAGTGCAAACTTGATGTCCTAGACGAAATGCTTTTCTGCTATTTAGTTTCGATACTCATACAATTGGTTGCCTTGCAAAATAGACGTACATTAGTACATGTACCTGCAATTCTAGAAAGTCCAAGAAACAAACTTTGCCTTGCTTACACAACATTCTTAATTAATTTATGTATTTAGTTATACAACTTTGCTAAATTGTCTATTATCGCCACAACTGGCAAGTTGGGATTCTTGGGGTCCTAGCTGCTGCTTATATTTGAGCCAACAAAATTTTATAGTTCAGTTTCCAAAGAACAAAAATGCTAGGTTTTTGATGAACCTTTTTTTCTTTTATTTTTGTTCGTTTCTCCATAGATTCAAATCCAAGTCTAATCGATTTGTCAGAGGAGTCTGAACTAGAAAAAAAAAAATGAAGTCATCAGCATCCTTGGAAAATTGGTTACTACCAAAATTGTCATGAATTGGTTTGCTTACATCGTGTTATAATGGCAACTGAATGTGTTAATTGAAGACTGCCCAGACATATTGTTTGTCGTCTGATACTTCATATAGCCTCTGAAAGTAACTAGTGGCTCCTCCATATGCTGCCTGTTATAGCTAGTTGTTCACATAATTGGTCTATTCCGTAAAACAGTGGACGACTTCAACAAGAAGCAGAAATTGGAGCAATTACCTCCTAGTGAACTGTATGATTTGATAAAATATGCTCTCCTGATAATATACCATAAATAACGTCGCAACACCTTTTTCTTTTTTTTTTTTTGGGACAAGAATATCATAAATAACATTGTTACCCACTTAAATTTAAAGGCTTGAAGCAATCCCTCCATTAATTCCATAACAGCCTAGTTGTAATAAATGTTATACACCATCTATTTAGCGAGAAGATTTATATGTGTGTGTGTCAAGTTACATACCTGTGTTAAAAAATAATGAATATGTAATGATTTTGGTGCAGGAATACATGGCAGAGATAGAGGTAAGGGCAGCACACAATGTGCTAGAAGCATGTGCACAAACCGACTCAATTGACAAGGTGGTGTTCACATCCTCAGCCACTGCCATCCTGTGGAGGGACAATCGCCAGTCCATCTTAGAGGATTTTGACGAGAAGCATTGGACTGACATTAACTTCTGTCGTAAACTCAAGGTACCAATTTTTACCTTTTTTTCACTATTTTAAGCATCACTTCAACATCTTAATTACCCAGTCAATAGGTTACATATGTAGTTGAAACTTCAGGATTCTAAGTTGGAGGGTCTTAATTTGAGTTTAGTTGTACGTGCATTTCTAACCACGATGGTATTCTTAATGACCCGTGGACAGTTATGGCATGCATTATCAAAGACGCTAGCAGAGAAAGCAGCGTGGGCGCTAGCAATGGACAGAGACATAAACATGGTGTCTGTCAATGCAGGATTGTTGATGGGTCCGGATCTTTCCATCGAAAACCCTTATCTGAAAGGAGCAGCAGAGATGTATGAAGATGGGGTTTTTGTGGCTGTTGATGTTGATTTCTTGGTGAATGCCCACATTTGCATTTTTGAAGATATATCAGCCCATGGACGCTATTTGTGCTTCAACCATGTCGTCAATCGTCCTGAAGATGCTGTTAAACTTGCCACTGCATTAGTCCCTAAACCTTCGCTGCCTCAAAGGTTAGCAGATTACATTCATCCTTGTTTCATTTGATAGAATTATTTAACATTTTATGGTCAGACTGGTCCTTATTAAATGCTTGTAAGTATGGGAAAACCGTCATTTTTTATTTACTAGTGATTTATACTGCTAAGATCATGCTCCTTTTCATCCCAAATCAGAAAAGGAAAAAGGGAGAAAAGAGCAATAAAGGAATACCGCCTGGTGACGTTCCCTTTAATGCTCAGAAATTTTGGCACTACCATTGATGCTAATTATATTGGTCTCTTTGTCATCGACAGTTTTGATCTTGACACAAGAATGATGCAACAGAGGATAAACAACAAAAAGCTGAACAAGTTGTTGATTGATTTTGAGAGTAGAGGAGCATCACAGGTGGATCAATAGACGCCTGTCTAGCTATAACAAATGATGATGATGGAGATTAAAGGCTCTGTTTTCGGCTCTTTCTCGATTGAATTGGATCGCTTTGTCTATTAATGTCTTTTTCTGTCGGTCTTTTTTCTTTTTAGTCTTTTTTTTTTTTCTTGTGGTTTCTGAAGCTCAAAAGACATAGCCTTCTTAGCCGTGTCCCATGTACATTAATAAAAATAAAATGTCCTCGACCACAAATAAATAATTAAAAATTAAGATATTTATTATTAAAATATCAAATTTTAAATTAAAAATCTCATTAATTAAGTAAAAAAAATATAAAATAACGTTAATAAGATATATATATATATATATATATATATAATAATTTAGAGTTATATATATGTGATAAAAAATATATTTATAATAATTGACATAGTATAAAATTTTTTTCTTCTAATTTGTTATCATATGCGTATTTTATTTATTCACTTAATTTGATATACAATAGAATAAAATACCATATGTTTTTATATACCTATAGAACGCTTTTCATATTTTATTTTTTATTTTTAAATTCTGGTTCATTCTGATGTTCCAACAAATAAAGTTGCTTCAATTGAAGGAATTGTAGTGTCTTAAGCAGTGGCAGAGGACTCGTCCAAGTTCTTCGATCTTTTACTAACTACTAAGTAGACTGTTCAAAGACAGATTTGTCGGGGTGGCTGGAATAGGTGGTGTATTGAGGGAAATGTTGGGATCATGCCTTGTCTTTTTATTTTTTTTTTCAAAGAAGTCGTAGCATCGAGTATCAACGAGGCATAGTTAGTTGTGATATGAGAGGCAATAAGATTATGCGATCAATGGAAAGATGCAGGCAATGTTCCTTAATCATCGAGGACAACTCGAACACAATTATTGCGTGACTGAATAGTATGAATGGATGACTCTAGAATTTAGTGTTGGTGTTCAGAGGCATTAGTAGTACAACTAAATATGAGGTTTCCTTTGTCTTCCGTTTACAGGAGTGCAATGTTTTTATAGATACAATGGAGAAACAGGAATTGGTCAGGAGTACAAACTTTCTTACCTAGGTGTAAATGCTAAGCTCAATTTTCATTAATTAGGTTCATTGTGTGGCTTTTTGAGTTTCTTTTTTTTTTTTTTCGTTTTGCGGAGAGTTCATTGTATTTTAAGTCTCTTGAGACAATAGGGGCAATTTTTATATCTTGCATGCACGGGACTATGTTTTTTGCTTAGGATATATGCACATTTATGCAGATGCAATTTTGGTAAAGAGTATTATTTTCTTACCCTTGAAAAAAACAGTAGACTATCAAAAAAAATATACATAAAAAATAAAATAATAAACGATGTGGAAGTTAAGAATATTCTAGTTATTTCTTCTCATTCCATGCGTTATAACAATTTCAAGAAACAATGCTTCTTTATTTCAAGTTGTTGAAGTTAATTTAAATTTATTATAAATTAGAAATTAATCTTTAATTAGAAGTTAAATAATTTCAGATTATTAACAAGTTAGTATCTAAGTAAAAATTAGACTATTTGAATTTAAATTAATATGATTTTAGTATTTAGGTATAACTAAATATTTATTGTGTTACTAATAGATAAAATTTTATTTCTATGTTATTTGTGTGTATACTTATGAATTATTATATATTATTTTTATCATATTAATAAAATAAAATATTTATATAATTATTTAATAATAATATAATAATTAATTTTAATATTGATATCAAAGTAAATATTTTTAATTTGAAAGTGAATATTTTGATTTCATTTTAAAAGAAGCGTTTAAATCTCGTCGGATTTGTCAGAATTACTTTAAAAGTCATTACAGTTATATAAGATGCCAAAGTCACCGTTTTTCATCGTCAGGTTGCCACCAGCATTGCAAAATTTTTCCACCGGCGACCACGCGGCATTTGATTTTGTTATTTTTACCATCTTCCCCCTTGCCAAACACCGCTCATCCTAAATCCAGCCACCACACACCAAAATACAACTCCAAATATTGTAGATCTATGGAGATCTGACTGTCTCTTTATTGCCTTTCACTATCAATTGCTTGTCGTTGCAAGTTTGCTTCCCTTTTAAGGAATCTTTTATTTAACTGATCGGAGCCCTCCTGACCCACTTCCACACCCCTTAGGGGAATGTTGTAGTCAGTGAATATAGGTTTAGTGGTAATCCATAATTTTCCTATTAACCCTTTAGGTAGAAGTCCTTGACTAATATTAACTTACAATTGTAGCTTTTAGTTTGTAAGAACCATATAATTCTTGTGTTAACAGTTAGCTACCATATTTCCTTTTGTCTTTGTTCTAGGAATTATTAGTCAACTACTTTGTTTTCATCCATCTTTGTGGTGTATTTTTCATTTTCATTTTTGTATAAGATTCTAATGGTAACCTAATTTTTGTGAATCATTTCAAGCATTTCCAATTATGTGCCTAATAATCTTCTCTCTCACTTTTGCTATCTATTTATGTATGTATCTATCTATTTTTTTGGAAAATAATTTCTTATAAGTAAGATAAACTTTATTGTTTGAGAATATGCTTGTTAACTAACATAATGAATGCTTGTTGTCTTTCTTGAATTTGTTATACATAATATATATATGTTTTCTTTGATTTAAGTTTGGTCGATGAATATAAAAGACAAAAGATGCATTGGAACAGATTGAGTAAAGAATACATGGATGAGGTTGAAAAATTATTGAATAGGACTTTTGCTAAGATTGTGGTTGGCATTGAAATCTCTTATCCTTGTAGGAAATGTTAATGGCGGTATTAGTACTTTAGAAATCTTGTCTTTGAATATTTGATTATTAATGGCTTTATGAAAGGTTTTAAGCATGAGATTTTCCATGGTGTGAGATCAACATTGAGAGAGGCAGATGATGTTGGTATGAATAATGATATTATTAGGCTATTGCATGGCACCTTTAAGGATATAAATGATCCACCAAAGTTCATTAATGTTGGGGAGGGGCCAATGAAGGCTAAAAAGTTTTACAATTAGTTAAAGAAGGAGAATAAGCATTATATCTTAGTTGCAAGAAGTTTTCTAAACTATCTTTCACAATTAGATTACATCTCCTTAAGTGTCTCCATGGACTCAGTAATGTAACATTTGGAGATATTTTGGAGTTCATAAAAGATACATTCCCTAAAGGAAAGGTACCTAGTTCACTTAATAAAGCTAAAAGCATGGTGAGAGATTTAGGTCTTAAATACAAAAGGATTCATGCCTATCATAGTGATTGTATTATATATTGGGACAATTATGAGAAGGTAGATGTCTATGACATTTATGAGGCTTTTAAAAGGAAAGAATTATTGGTTTAAATGGGAATGATGCCACTTATCTATCCTATAATGGTCATAAGGTTATAGCTAAACTTTTGAGTTATATTCCTTTAAAATTAAGGCTTTAAAGAATCTTCATGTGCTTGGAAATGACCGATGAAATGGTATGACATATAAAGCATTGACCTAAAGATGGTAATATTAAACATTCTATTGATGGCAAAACTTGGAAAGATTTTGATTTGTTGCATCCAAAATTTGCGAAGGATCTTTGCAACGTGAGGTTAGGTTTAGCTATTGGTGGGTTTATTCCTTTTGGAACCATGAACATTAGTCATAGCACATGGCTAGTTATTTTCATTAATACAACTTGGTACTATGGCTGTGTATAAAGCCAAAATACATAATGCTGGAATGATTATTTTGGGCCTTAATTTAGTAAGAAGGAAGGGATATAGACGTGTTCTTCTAATCCTTCATTTAAGAATTGAAAGAGTTATAAAAATTAGCTTATGAAACTTATGATGCATTTAACAAGCAATCTTTCCAAATGCATACAACCTTATTATGGATTGTGAGTGACTTTCTAGCTTAATGCAATGTTGTTAGGCTAGAGTCCAAAAGGCAAGTTAGTATGTCCTCTATGTAATTATGAAACTTGTTTTTAATATTTGCATTACAGTAAGAAAACTTGTTATATGACGCATTGCAGGGTTTTAGATCCAAATTACCTTTGGAGACAAAGTAAAAAGTCTTTTAATGGTCAAATAGAGTTAAAAATAGCTTTTACTCCTTTGATTGGAACTAAAATTTTGTCAAAGTTATCTAACTTTGATAATTATTTTGGAAAAAAGTAAATGAGTAACTTTAATAGCCATGGAAAAAATGATCTATATTCTTTTATTTGCCATATTGCTCTAGTAATAAGTGTCATCCTTATCTAGATGTGATGCACATTGAAAAGAATATTTGTCATAATATTCTTAGGACACTATTAGACATTCTTAGCAAAGCAAAAGATCATGTTAAATCTAAATTTAATATACAAGATATAGGTATAAGAAATGAGTTGCAACCTATTCTCTTTAATGATTATTAACATTTATTCTTATCAAAAGCATGCTTTTTGATGCCACTAGAAGAGAAAACATTTTTTTTTGTAAGGTTTTAAAAGGTGCCAAACTACCTCAGGGTTATGCATTTAATATATTTAGATGTGTCAATGATGAGGAGAGAAAAATTTTTAGGTATGTTAGGAAAATAATTCATAAGCATGTTATAATGGCCTCAATAAGATTAGGATCACTTTTTAGAGCAATATGTAACAAAATTATGAAAGTACAAGATCTTGATTATTTAGAAAAAGAAATTAGTAAAACATTATGCTAGTTAGAGATGATCTTTCATCCAAGTCTTTTTGATGTAATGGTTCACCTACCTATTCCTCTTATTAATGAAATTAGACTTAAAGGACATGTACATTGTCGTTAGATGTTTAACATTGAAAGATACTTGTGCAAGTTAAAAGTATATGTATGAAACAGAAGCTATCCTCGAGGTTCAATGGTATAAGGGTATTTGCCTGAAGAGTGCTTAGTGTTTTGCTCAAGATATTTGCATGATGGAGTGAAGACTTCATTTACAAGGTACACTAAATGATGTGAAAGTATCAAATTTGAAAAGACACCCCTTTTTTATCTTAAAGGTCATGTAGTAAGAAGTAAAAGGAAGAGGAAGGGCAAAGCTTTGACCT
Organism: Kandelia obovata; assembly: GCA_021464305.1. NCBI lineage: Eukaryota > Viridiplantae > Streptophyta > Magnoliopsida > Malpighiales > Rhizophoraceae > Kandelia > Kandelia obovata. The sequence goes on along the minus strand of CM038484.1, from coordinate 5,454,047 downwards.
TCAACATTCTTTCTTTGGAATAAGAACATAGATATGTATTGTTCAATTTTAGAGATTGAGAAGTTAAAGGCTATATTAAGTAAGCTAATTCTATCATTTTCTTTAGTGATTATTAAAATAAAATATCTTAATAAGCATATGAGATTGCTTTTTGCAAAAAAAAAGAACATAAGAAATTGATTAATAGACAAAACAAATAGATGGGCAAGAGCACAAAATCATAGTCAAGATTTTGCGATTTGGTTTCAAAATGAAATAAATATGTTGGGTATTTTATTAATGAGTATAGATTCCAAACCAAAGAACATGATGTAAGGTGTAAAATGCAAAATAATGATGTATCTTTAAGTGCCTTGATAAATAGCTTTGCAAGCTTTAGGAACTAAAATTCAACCTTAAGAAATGTTACCTATTATGGAACAATCACAATAATTATAAAGCTAGATTATTGGGGTTAATTTGATGTACTACTTTTTAGATGTGATTGGTTTCATGCAAAGAAAGATGATTATGGACTTATATATATGTTAGCTCAACCAAATTATGTTATCCAAATGATACCTTTGTACTAGTTAGTCAAGTCCACCAAATTTTTTATGTTAAGGATCTAGTTGAGAAAGGCTGTTATTATGTGATGAGATAGATTCCTAGAGATTTATATAATATCGTTAAAGAAGATAACAAAAATTTAAACAACATATTTTGGGGAAAGCCTTATGAACCTATGTCAAATGTAAGATCTCCTATAGGTAATGAACAAACCACTCGAATAAGAGAAGACATGTTAAGTACTAAACTAGAATTGCAAACAAACATTATGCAATCTAAAAACAATGATTAGTTTAGTGAAGATATAGATTTTGATGCTACTTCATGAGATTAAATAGATGTAAAATAATTAAAGGTAGAATTATATTATAAATTTGTTTGGATGTTACATGATTTTGCATTTGTAACTTTTTATTTTAAATGTGTTGTAATTATTTAGTGTTTTTTTATATGAATCTTATATCTTTAATTTTTCTATTTTACTTGCAAATAACATGTAAGGACTAAAAACTTATAGGAAATAGAAAGGAAAGCCTAATTCAACACTAATGGAAAACTCATTGTTTAAAATTTTGAAAAAAAAAAGGTGTCAATTGAGTAATGATAAGAGTATTAAGGAGGAAGGGAGCCTAAGTACAAGAAATAGGTAGCAATAACAAACTAAAATCCTATCTATTGTGGATGGCCCAGACTGAATCAAGTGTCTTATACTTAAAGTTTTTAGCTTTAATAAAGGTATGTATACTACTCACTCTTAGGCCATATAATGAATTATAAGAGAATTAATATGTCTTCTATTTATTTTTTCTTAATCAAGCTTTTTCATATTCTATTTTTTTTAATGATTGGTTAGAATCTTATAAAATGGAAAGTGATTCAATGTTTGGGAAACAAAGTTTTTCTAATGCAAGAAAGCAATAACCAATGTAAGATCAGGTGCAATAACCAGTGCAAGAAGGGACTAGTGAAGGTATTAACTTGGTTGGTTTCAATAAATTTTATATTGAGTTACTTTTATTGGTTATTGGGATTGTTTTCAATATGTTGTACATAAAAAAAGAGGCAAGAACCTATAACAATGAGTAAGATGCACACAAGAAATATCAAAAAGTGTAAACCCATATTTTTGTATGTTAATAACAAGCTCGTTGGTTCTGATGAGAAGACACTAAATGAATTCAATAATTTTCTTGGTAACTTAGACAAAAATCCTAATAAGGCACCATTGAATATGAAGAATTGGCAAAAGGTGCCAAGTGATAATAAGGAAAAAATATGAGAATGTGTTGGCAATATAATGAATTTTTTTTATCACTATACAAGTTTCTTATTTATAAGATATTTCCAGCTTATAAATTGTATTCTAAGCAATGTAATATATATATATATATATATATTTGGTTCTTAAAGAAGATAAAAAATGGGTACTGATAATAATTGTGACAAGTTGAAGATCGTATAAGTATTGGTTGAAGAGAGATACTTCACAAAATACAAAGCTGGCAAAGTCAGACTAAAGCACTATCTAAAAAATGTACCTATAGAGAAGTTTCTAGGTCTGCTTGCATTCACAAGTTCATTATAACCAAAACATGTATCTAATGAATTTGTTCCTTGTTTTTACAAGAAATAATTTTAATTCCATTTTTTTGTATATGTATATATAAGAAATGACAATAAAAACATAATGAATCAATAAAAGCAAATGGACATGCACATAGTAGGTTAGAAAAGCTTTGCAAGCATTCGAGAGCAAATGGTAAGAATATACATGTTATTGTAAATAATGTATATGATTCTTTTCATTTTTATTACTAAACATTTTCAGATTTTGCAATTTGCAACCCTATGTCTTTCATGTAGTTGGTTTGATTGAGTTATTTATGTGATTATTGTCATTTTTTAATTATTACCAAAAAAAATGAAAATCTTAATAAGGAGCCACCTTTTTAAATGGACATGTTTAAGGCTACTCGCACAAAAAACTTGACAAAGTGTACAAGCAATCTAATGATACTACAAGTCAAAAATTGGTAAGCATTGAGTTGAATTTTGAGTACAAAATCAAATTTTATACTCTGGTAGTCTTGAACTACATGATCTTAGTGTGTTTAAGCTAAAATGAAGGACACTCAATCAAAAAGCAAAGCAATCAACAACAAAACAGTTGATCCTTTTGTTGCAATCATAGGGCAAGAACATCTTAGATAGGTACAATTTATCAAAGAGGTATGAAACCTACTTCCTTAAAGGAAAATAATGTTATTGAGGATACTGTGAGCATGCTTGCAAATTTTATGCGATCAATCCAACAAAATATAGAAATTGAACTGCAAAAAAAAGTTGAAACTTAAAGTGCAAAAGAGGTTGGAAGCTCATAAACTTACAATGGCACAAGAAATTTTAACTATGATTCTCTCATGCTTACAAAAGCACAATCATAGTCTAAACATCAATGCCAACATGTCCAGTAGTGCTCAATGTCTATATAACCAACCAAGGAATTTTTAATCTTCAGTAAGTGCCCATAGTCCACTTAACTAGGCATGCCCAAGGGCATATGCCATCTATTTATTTGATTTGTGAATCCTGTTTACTCAATTTTGTTTTGTTGGATGACTCTTTAATTGCTAGAAGTCATATCTTTAATCTTTAATGGGTTAATATGTTTAATATGCTTATTTGATTATTTTTTATTTTGTAGGATGATGACAATGTGGGTGATAATAATTCTTTGTGAGTATATATGTAATGGACTAAGAATTTTTTTTGATTAATTGAATTTTTTTAGATTATATTAAATATATGCGCATGACGATAATATTTTTATAGATTTTATGCTTATAGACATTTTATGTTTTTTTTGGATGATTGGTGAATGGAAAAAGTATTTATTATTTTGAAAATTCTTAAAAAATTATGAGTATTAAAAGTAGGAAATTAGTATGAATAATCAAAAATTGATGTTCTTCTTTCCCAAACTTGTTTTCATTAGGATTAAAAATGCTACTTTTAAGTCTCAAAATCACCTGCTACTTTCAAGTATTAAAACTGTTGCCTTTTATCTTAAAACTTTTACCTTTGAATCTAAAAAATGCTACTATTTCATGTCAATAACTTTATCTTTTGGTACTGATACTGCTACTTTTATGACCTAAAATGGATGCAATAACATATTTAAACCATCCTCATAGACTAAGCAACCATTGGTTATGCACATATGAAACATTATGTTTAATTCTTAAAAACCAAGGCTATTAATGTCCAAAATTGTTAGATCAAACCTTTAATATAGAGATTTTTTTGTCTATGATAATAACCTTTAAAATAGTAATATAATAGCTATTGTAGTGCCTATCAAAAGTGGAACTAAGAAGATCACTACTTTAGATATTAAGTGGTGGTATAACACATTTAAGTTGCAATTTTTGATGTTGTAAGAAGAGGATATATGAACTAAATACATTTTTTTAGTTAATTGAAAAGAGTTGAATTCACTCGGATATTTAGAATTATTCAAATGTATCACTTAGAAGGGCCTTTTTGTTTTGTAATTATAAACGCCCTACAACTTCCTATATTTACTAATATAAGGAGTCAAAAAAAAATCAAAGTTTATGGTAACACAAAATTTTTTGATACATTTCCATAGAGTCAGGTGTCTTGTGATTTGCAAAGCATGATGTGGCAATTCCCTTGTATTATTTTGTTTTTTATGCTCCTATGGCACTCGTTGATACATAGTTTTTGCAACTTGTTCATCCATCTAGGATACCAACCATGCCTAACCTTATTATACGCATACTACTAGGATTTTATTAGGCAACAATAACTAATATGTGAAAACACACGCAATGACCACAAAGTTGGCTTCTACCTTTTATCTATTGTCATTTAACACTCTCTTACAAATCATTGTTGGAGTATAATTGATCTTCCACTTATGTTTAGGCCTTTTCCTTTAATGCCAATGAACCTTTTGAATTTTACCTTAACTAAGGTTTTGTCACCCTCAAATCTCAAATTCCTATCATAGGTTATGGCTTAAGTCGCATCAAACTCAGAGACCAGGTATATGGCCTTACTCTTTGTATATTTGATGTAAAAGGCCCCAATGACACAATATGCATGGCAAAGGCCATGGTTAAAATTTGAAAATGTTGTCCTTGGAATAAGGCAACCATTATTTGGTATGACAATTGTATGTTGAAGTATTCAAATGAATGCATCCTTAACAATGTTAACTACTAACATTATTTATATATTTGCAACCTACAAAGTGCCACAGATGCTTCAATATTCAATAGAAAGAAAGATCATGTTCTTAGCCAGTTTAAGGACTATGCCCATAAAAGTAGCCAACTATATGACATATGAGATATAAAGGTAGGAGATTCATAAAAAAATATATGGGTTGGCTTAATGCGTAAGGGATCTTTATCTAAGTAATTGCAAGAAGTGTCTTCATTAGATCATTCCTAGGCTTGGAGACCATTTTAATGGAAAACAAGGTAGGCAACTTGCTATTGGGTGTTGCAACATTAGATATTAGGTATAATGTTTTGTGAATGTTTAATAGTTTAGGATTGAGATTAGTGAGTAAACCCATATATTTGTACCAAATGCGAAGATAATGTTAAATGGAAGACAAATATGTTGTAATTGTAAAATCAAAAATTAAGCCATCAAATAGATAAAGTTGCAAAAGAGCAAATCTAAGCAGAGTTTCAATATGTTTGAACTTAGCTTATTTGACAAACAAGCCTAAAAATGAAGTGTGGTATTTATATCATTTATTGGTGAGCTGAGCTTAATTTGAGCTTGCTATTATTAAGTTGAATATGTGAGATTTTATGAATAGTTTGTTTAACATTCTAATATTAACATGAATAATTAAAATTGCAAAAACTATTGTTATAAATAGAATTACTATAACAAAAAATTTACTCTAATAAAATTAATGAATTAAAAAATAGGTATTTAATTCTAATGCATAAATATAAATCTATACAATGTATAGTTTTAAAAGTCATATAAAGCCTTCGAATACCATACTCTTGGAACTTGCTTTAAGCCATATAAAGGCTTATTCAATCTGCACACACTTGAACCATTATGCTCAAGTATAAAACCATCAAGCTATTGGATAAACACCTCCTCTTTAAGCTTTCCATTCAGAAATGTAGACTTCATATCCATCTGATAGACTTTGTAGTTTCTTTAAGCAACAATGACCATAAATATTATGATTGCTTTAAGTCTAGCCATCGGAGCAAAGGTCTCTTTAAAGTCAACAACTTCTACTTGTGAGCACCCTTTGCATTGAACTTATTTATGAACACCCACTTGGTTCCAATGATGTTTTTCCCTTTAGGTCTAGGTAATAAATACCAAGTGTTGTTCTTTTCAATTTGATCAAACTCTTTAATGCTTCTTCCATGAACTTAGGTTCAACCTAAAAAATCAATGAGGTTTGTTCACCACCTCTTAGTCTTCTTTTAGTCTGTACAGAGTCATCTTTTTTGCTAATAATATTTTCGGCCTCAACTTCAACTGTGACTTTTTTACAAGTTTGAAAATTCCTTGATTCTTCTTCTTCATCACTTATAACTTAAGAATCAATATCTTCCTTATACTGAATGGCCTTAGATTCATCATTGTAAGACTTTCTTCGGTTGTCAAACATGAAATCTTTAGTTTCCTTATGTTGTGATCACATTGCAATACTATCTTCAATCATTTTAACGTCAAATATGTCCACCATGTTTAGCAACCTTTAGTTGTAGCATTTGAAGCCTCTTCCATTTGGTACATAGCCCAAGAATATGCCTTCATTAGCTTTCTCATCAAATTTGTCGAGATGTTTACCTTTGAATTTAAAGAGGTACAGGTTCCCAAATACTTTAAAGTGTTTTACAGTTGGCTTTTTTCCATACCATAGCTCATAGGGTGTCTTCTTAACATGTGGTCTCATTAGGCATTTGTTTTGAACTTAAGTTACAGTGGTGATAGTCTTTCTCCAGAAATCATGTGATGTATAATGCTCAACTAACATAGTTCTTGTCATCTCCACTAAGGTTATATGTTTCCTTTTGGCCACTTCATTTTATTGGGTGTGTAACAACTAACATATTCATGCTTTTCCAATAATTTTCAAATTCAATATATGTATATTCTGTCTTATTATTTGACTTGAGCCTTTTAATTTTTTGCCCAAACTGGTTTTCAACCAACCTCCTATAGCTCTTGAAATTATTAAGAACCTTTAACTTATATTTCAAGAACATAATGCAAGTCATTCTTGTAAAATCATCAATAAAGGAAATGAAGTACCTATCACCCTTAATTGATCTTTGTCTTATTGACCTATAGATGTCTGAGTGGATGAGCTTCAATGGCTTCTTTTTTTGGATCTCTATATTTTTATGGGGAGCATTCATCATCTTCCCCTTTTGACAGGTGCTGCAAATTACATCTCTCTTTCTTTTGAGCTTAGGTACATCTCTCACAGCTTCATTTTGGGATAGCCTATTTAGCTCTTTTTGTTTGAGATGTCCCAATCTTCTGTCATAATCAGTTCTCATCTCTGGTGATGATCTCATTAAAGTGAAAGAACATATGGAAACTTGTACCAAGTTTCTAAAAGTATAAACACATGCTACTCTTTAACCACTTATAATGATCTCTTGATCACTCTAAGGGCATCTCACCCTATTTTTCAAGAGTTTATGGTAAAAACTTTCTTAGAAATCGATCACTCAATTTGTACAAACTACTAGAGGAGAATATAGATCTTCTCCTTCTTTTGTTGTTGGTATTGTTTCACTCGTTGTCGTTGTTGCCTTCACATGATGCTAATACTGTTTGCATGCACTGTTGCTATTATTTGTGTGTACTACTAGTGCTATCTGCTACTATCTACATGTGCTATTAATGTTTTCTGTATGTGCTACTATTTGTACACACTACCGCGTTTGTCTGCTACTGTTTACGTGCATTGTTAATGTTGTCTGTACAAGTTATTGCTGCTGCCTGCTATCCGCACCCGATTGTACCTAGTTTTTTGCACCCATTATGCCAGCTATGCGTTGTGCTTGCTATCCACACGCGTTGTGTAGCTGTCCACACCCGCTGTGTTACTATATGTACCCGTTGCTCTTGTTGTCCTCATAAGTTATGCCTTTTATCCACACATGTTGTGATTGTTATCCACACACACTATTCTTGCTATTTAAGTATGCTACCGTTGTCTACTTACATTGCTACTGCTATTCGCCCGCACTGTTGTTGTTTGCTCACGTCATTGCTGTTATCCCTGCGCACTACCACCATCTACTGGTGCACCACATGCTGCTGCATTGGTGATGTTTACTTATGTGGCTGCTATCTTGGTGGTGTTTGCTAGTGCAAGTATATTATCCTGGATGTGTTGCTGGTGTGAGGAAGTCTCTTGGATGTGCTGCTGGTGCTGATATACCCTCCTAGATGTGTAGGGATATGTTGTTGGTATATTAGAAAGCCTCCTAGATGTGCTGGGATATGCTGTTAGTGTACTTGAAAGCCTCCCAGATGTGTTGGGATATGTTAGTTTAGTGGTAGGCTGTTGTTATCACCTTTATGAGGATTTGCTAGTGTGGTGTCTGTTTGGTGAGGGTTTGCTGATGTGGGTGGACAACTACCTTACTTTTTTTCTTTCTTTCCTCCTTATCTGGCTACAACTTGCTACTTCTCCTTGGTAACTGCTGCCTCCCTTTAGTGGTTACTACACTCTCCCCAGTTGGCTATCTTACCCTCTTTCTTTCTTTTATTGATCGACTACCTTGCCTTTACTGTTTACTCAATTTTCTATAGCTCATATTCTTTTTACAAGATGTGTGGAGTATTTATGAAGCCTTGAGATTAGGGCTACACGATCATCAATGGTCATCGTTGATTCCCAAAAGTTGTTCTACAATCAACAACCATATTTGAGTCCTAAAATTTAAAGTCAATGGTCAACATTAACTTCCTAAAATTTAGGGTTGGTGGTCAAAAACCAATCTTGATCCTTCAAATTTAGAGTAACGGTCAACATTGACTCCTCAACATCAAGGTTGAGCTGTTATCACTAGTTTTTCCCAATGACCTCTTTGCATCTCAACAACATTCATAATCTTAAATCAATACATATAACCATGTGAGATGATGTTGACAACAAATCTAATATTAGCCATTGAAGATGGACTTAACATAGTCTATCAAGGAAAATTTACATGTTAAAATAAACTTTTGATGTTTAATAGCATCTGAAGATGAGAGTTTTACAATATTACATGTTAGTGATTATGTCACCTTAACTACAACTATGGTTAACCCACTTAAATATGGTTTGACTAAAGTATAGATATTGTTGCATATGAGTTGGCACATTTGTTAAGAACTTAGTGGCTTAATTTACTAAGAATTCACTCAAATTTTTTCATATAAATAATCAAATGACATTAAAGCCTAGTTTCAAAACTTAGTAATAAACAAATTACAATTAAACAAGAGCATACTCACTAATTCAGATTCATGAATAGCTTGCTTATAACTGTTTGAAAGTTTGTTTAGGTTTATTAAAATATTCATTTAGTATGTCATTAGAATAATTTTGATAGGTTCTTTTTCATATTTTATGTTATGTTTGTAATTATATAATACTATTAAATATTTTCTAGCATGATCCAAAATACAACTAGTGGTTGACATATTATTAAGGTAGTAATTACTAAGGATAGTGTAAAAAAAAAAAAAGACAATAATAACCAATGTGCTAAGACAAAATATATACAATATCATTTTAAATTATGACAAAGATTTTCAAACATAAACAAAGTCCACAATAACATAATCCATAATCTTATTATGCAAGTAAACCATTATATTGTCATTGGGACATTAATCTTTAATTCATATTTGGACATGAAAGCAAGGGAATAAGACTTCAAAAATCCTAAATCTTTGAAAATTTTTATAATTGATTTCTAAATTTTTTTAAGCTTTTAAATCAATAATAAATCTTAAATTTTCATTTAATATAAGTTCCTTTTTAAATAGGAATTGTTGAAATTGTTAGATACATAGTTTAATTTTATAGATACCCTTCTAAAATATGTCCTAAGAATAAAGAAATACGTATGCATATGAATTTTACTAAATTTTTTTCATTTATCTTATATCTAAAAGGCAAAAACCCTAAATTCTTTTCTATGGAATTTAGAGAAAATAAGAAAAAAAATTAGAATTTTGACATATTGTGGAGAAAAAGTTAAAAACATTTAACAAAATATGCATATAAATATATTTTTAAGACTTATTTTAAATGTCTTTTATAGAATTTCTATAAAAGCAAACTACATATTAAATAATTTGATCAATTCATGTCTAAAAAAGACATATGTAATAAAAATTATAGGTTAAGTACTGATTCAAAAACTCAACTATTTAAGACTCAATTTTAAAAATTGTCAAAGATTTACAACTTCTTGAAAACTTATCCCTAAAATCAAGTATTATAAAAAATGTAGATAACTTGATTACAAATACTAGAAATCCAATAAATCTTAATGATAGTAATGATTAAGCTTACAATGTAATACTACAAAAATTTACTAAGAATTCAAGAACATTAGAGGATAGCCAAATAAGTCATAAGTTAATTGAAATATATTAAAAATCATGACTTGAGTACGATAATTTATTGACCAGTTATAATATGTATAATATAAGAGAAAAATTTAATCTAATAAGAATAATAAAATAAAATATGATTTGTTTTACTATAATATATATATATTTAACAATTGAAAATGTATTCTTGTATTATTTGTATATGTATATATACATAAAATGTAAAATTCCCTACATAAAGGTATATTGTGCGTTTTGGGGTTATAAGTCTGAATTTGAGTTCATTTAAGTTTTGAGACATTGCTTCAAATATAGGGTAGAAAAATGAACTGCAAATCTTAATGGGAATAGGATTCCCATCCAACCATTAGGTATTCAAATGGGCATAAATTAATCCTTAAACATCCACATTAAGTGATTCAACAACCTATATTGAAGTTTAAATTTCAACTTACAATTCTTATTAAGAAAACTAAGTCTATGTTAGTTATTTAGTGATCCAAAAATTGCTTAAAAGTTGTTATAGAATCTGTAAATGGCTAGACTAAGTCAGTCTCAGTTTTTAACTCATAAGTTAGGCTCTGGATCTTTATTTTGGGTAAAACATGATGTATGAAAAAGCTAAAGAAGAGGACTATAACTTTGAAGAGAAAGAAAACCCTTATAGGAATTCTATCATAGTTAGGGAAATGAGTTTATTGTAACCTTGATAATTTAGAAGATTTTTTAGGAGTGCCTTAAGGTTTTGTTATGTTTACTGTGTACATTCTTTAGCATATAAATAAGAACTTTTTTGATTGTTAAGAAGTGGAGGAAATGGATAGAAAAAGGGTAGAGATAGCCTCAGAAGAATTTGATTTGTAAGTATATGTAGCTAGGGTTTTCTAATAGTTTTTGTGAATTTCAAAATGTTTGGTATTTTAATGAAATTAATTATTTGGTTATGTTGATCACTTTTTTCTATTGGAATTGTTTGAGTTATTTTGATTAGATTGTCAAATGATTATTTGTTCAGTTAATTTAGTGACTACTAAATTAATTAAATGAATATTAATTGCTATAGTTAGGGATTATGACTCGTATTTATTCTATTTGTAATGATCAAATAGCAATTAACAGAAAGAGATTATGTCAAGTTTGCTTTTTATTGTTTTGAATAACTCAACACAAGTTAAAAAATCTGAATTTGATTGATTGTCACTTAAATTAATGTATTATCATAATTTCTTAAGGTTGTAAGTATATAACCCTAGAGAGCTTATTCTAGTAGTATAATGGTCAAAATTTAAGTAGAGAGATTATTCTTCTTAGTAAATATTTAAGGGAGAATTTGGGTAACAGAGCTTATTACTACCATAGGTTAATAATTCCAAGAGAATTGAGCTTATTCTTTATAGTTGCAAATGAACTTAAAACTAAAATTTTGTTGATAAATATTTTTATAAATTGTTTGTTTACTTTAAGTAGCATAAAGTCAAAATTTGAGTTACCCCTCTCATATAAATGTTTTTAGGTCTTATTTATTTGTCATTAAATTAACAATACTACCTATAAGATTGACCTTTATTCGTACTATTTACTGTTGTGTGATTGAGAATAAGGTAGTTAATTTTTATAACTTTGATGATAGCTGCCAAAAGTTTGGCATCATTGCCAATGAGTGTTTTCTATCAATTTTTGCATTCTATTTTTGTTTATAGTTTTATTAAGTTGATTTTAAGCAGTATATCTCTTTTTATGTTTGAAGTTATGTTTTTTTCAAGTGTTTGTGACATTTTTGGTTGTAATGATACTATTCTAGAAGGAGATTTTGGTTGAATTAGGTGATGAGTTACACTAAATGTTATTTTGAATAGAACCTACTACTAATGCCACTAGTCATACTCTCTTGGAACCTAAAATCACTATTTTATAAGAATTTTCTAAATTTTTTTTGGTTAAATATTTCTATTTTTCATTAAATATTCTTTTTTTTCCTTTTTATGCTTATTTATGGTTTATGACTCAATAATCTCACTTTAAACTCCATTTTGATCCAAAAGTTGAGAAAACCTTACATAGGTTAAAGAGAGACGCTCGACAGAATTAAAAACAATCTATGGTTACCTTACCTGACATCAATATGTCCTTGATTTGACATCTACAAATTCATCTAGTTATTTTGAGTTGAAGGATATAGTTGCAAATAATTGGACTTGAAAGAGCTTGCTTCACCTAGGAAATATGATCCCTACTCTAACATATAAATTCTATGATGGAGGGATCATCCCAACTTAGGCTATGGTATAAATAAACAACCAATTCTGAATGCATATCAACCTAAACAAGCAACATTGTCTAATTCAGGTACAGCAATGGAAGATATGTTCAAAACCTTTTAACTCACACTTGACAATGTCAATTAGAGACAAAGGCAAGTATACAAAATTTGGAGAATTTGGTAAGTCAACTAGCTTTCACGGTGGAAACATTAGATGCTTAGGGGTAAGGTAAGTTACTTTTTCAACCCCTAGTCAATCGAAAAGGGAATGCAAGTACCATATCATTAAGGAGTGGAAAATAGTTAAAGGAACCATTTACAAAAACATATATTGTAGCCATTAAAGAGAACTTTGAGAAAGGGGCAAAAATTTCTCTATTTAAGGTAAATTCTCTCTTATCGAAGTTAAAGTTAACCCCCTTCGTTTTCCCACCAAGTGCACAAAATCTAAGGAGGAGTAGGAGACAGAGATCCTTGAGACATTTCATAAGGTAGAAGCAAACATATGACTCTAGAGGTGATCAAGCAAGTACCAAGGTATGCAAAGTTTCTTAAGGAATTATAAACTAATAAGTATAGATTGAGAGATGATAAGAAGAGTAGAGTAGGGGAGGATGTATCTATATCTCTCCAAAGGAAGCTTCCTTCTAAGCACAAAGATTCACATATGTTCACTATCTTGATGGTGAATAAATTATGTTTAATATCTACGACACTATGAGGTACCTTAGTGATGTGCACTCAATTTATACTGTAGATGTTATTGATTTTTCAATTCAAGAATGTTTGAGTTAACAAATAAGGAAGAGTTAGAGGTGGTAATTATCAAACATCTTGAACTATAAATAGAAGGAGAAATTGAACTACAAGGAGTTGAAGAAGACTATAGCTAAATTGCATTCACTATCAATGGTTTTAGATAAGTATGTAGTTTCCTTCATTCAATTACCAGCTGCTTATAATAATGTTTTACCTTTTATTTTGCAAGCTCCTGTGTTGGAGATAAAACCGTTACCACCTCATTAAAATTATATGTATTTAGGAAAGATGACACCCTACCAATTATTATTGTAAGGAATCTAAAACATATGTAGGAAAAGAAGTTGATTTATGTGCTTGAGAAGTATATGACTGGTTAGAAAATTGTAGACATTAAAGAGATAAGTCTTACCATGTGCATACATTGAATATTATTATAGGAAAGAGCCGAACTAGATTAAGGAAGTATATTGTTGAGCTAACAACATCAAACAAAGGTGTTATTTAGGAGGTAATCAAAGCATAATTCAAATTTTATTTATGTACCTTTCTTTTTATTTATGTTTCAAATAACTTTCTATTATATTAAGCTTTAAATTAAGGGTAATGTAAGTTTTAAGTATGGGGGAGAGGTATAGTTAGGAATTTTTTTATTTTTTTGAAATAGTAATTATATGTTGGTTATGCTTTAGAATACTCTGTAATACATAAGTATGGAATTAGTTTACTTTATGACATACTGTTTGTCTTAGAATGTTAGTAATGTTTGTAAAATAGTAGTAAGTGTGCTTAAATTTTTAATACTCAATTGAAACAATGCTTTTTGAGAAGTTATGTGTGTGTCATAATGAATCATGATTGAGTAGTGTGTAGTTTATCTTGAAATTGTTATTCTTAAACTACTCCTAAACTTTGGTTTAAGTAAATAAAACATTAAAAAAAGAAAAATTTTAACTTTACTCCATTATTAAAGTTTCTTAGTAACTAGAGGTATTTCACCAAAAGTGTTGACACTCATGTCAAACAATGATTTAAATATTAGTATGTAAAACATCTTAATGTATGTTTCTTAATTTTTTGGTATGTCTCAAAGAAAAATATCAATTTTATTTTCTACTTTAATAAGGGAAATCCTAGTTTGCTACCTAGTTTGTAATAATAAAGAGGAATGGTTAATCAACGAACTATACATGATTTGGTTGTGTTAATTGTTGGACTTGCATCAATCAATTAAGAGCAATTATGAATAAAGAGGAAAAGAGATAAGTATGCTACTATTATTTTATTTGACATTGTTGCATTTATAAGTTCAATGTGCATGTTGATTAAGAATTGAAAGCAATTAGCTTATACATTACAATGATGTCCTAAGGTATGATTAGTGTATGGTTTTTTATTCTTTTGAGTTTGATTTTGCTTTGCTCAAGGGCTCGCAAAATTTAAGTGTGGGAGAATTTAATGAATGAGAATTTATTTATTTATTCCTTCTTACATTTAGTTTTTATTAATAAGTTTTATAACTATTTAAACTAATTAGAATATATTTTATAACTTAAATATATTTTGGAGGAGTTTTAAGAATTTATGCTTTTAGTAGGAAAAATTCTAATATTTTATCATTTTGACCTTTGTTTCTTATTTCAAGTTTTTCATTGACTTAATGCTTTATATTAAAAAAGTGATCTTCAATGAAGTTATAGTAGGCATCTCAAAGTTTCTAAATTAGGGTAAATTTGAGTTTGTTTGGTTTTTGAGACATTACTTCAAAGACAATGTAGAAAATGGAAGTGTAAATCTGAATGAGAGTAGGATACTAAATATTTACATGGATATAACTTGATCCTTAGACATCCAAATTAGGTGCTTCAAAATCCTATATTGAATATCACATTGTCACCTATAACTCTTATAAAAAGGCCTAAGCCCAAAGCAGTTGTTTAATGGTCCCATAATAGCTAAGAAATTATAAAATCTATCAAGAGTTGGACTGAGTCAATCTTGGTTTTTAGCTCATAAGTGAGGCTTTGAACCTTTTTTTTGGAAAATACTAGATGTGTTGGAAAGATAAATAAGAGACTAAAACTTTGATGATGAAAGTAGACCCTACTTCAAATTATATCTATTTATAAATTAACTTGGAACGCATCATAGAAATTCTATCACAGTTAAAGAAATAAGTTCATTGTAATTTTTTAGGAGTGCTTTAGAGTTTTTTGTGTTTGCTGTGAGTTTTCTCTTAGATATAAATAAGGACCTTTCTAACTTTTGATAGGGCAAAGAAAAATGGAAACAAGGAGGGTGACCGATAACCATTGAAGAATTTGGTTTGTAAGTATGTGTAGCTAGACTTTTCAATTATTTTGGTAGATTTCAAAACATTTGGTATTTTGATGAAATTGATCATTTGGTTAGGTTAATGTCTTTTTCTATTGTTTTTTTTGAGTTATTTTGATCAAATTTTTGAATGATTGTTTGTTCAATTAATTTGGTTATTCCTATTAAATTAATTAAACAAATAGTAATCATTAGAGTTAATGATTGTCACATATATCACCAAGTAGCAATTAATAGAAAGGAATTATGGACAAGTTTTCTTCTTATTGTTATGAATAAATTAATGCAAGTTAAAGAATTTCAACTTCCATGATTGTTGCTTAAATTAACCTATTTTCTTAATTTTAAGATTGTCAATATATAGTTTTAAAGAGTTTGTTTTGAGGATATAATGGTTAGAATTTAAGTAGTGAGCTTGTTTTATTTAGTGAATATTTAAGAGTGAATTTGGATGATAAAGCTTATTTTTTACCTAGGGTTAATAGTTCCAACAGAATTAAATCAACAATATAAATAATCAAAAGTATCAAATATCATAGTTACAAATAAACCTAAAACTAAAATTTCATTGACTGATGTTAATTAAAGTTATTTTATTTACTTTAATTAACATAAAATCAGAATTCAAATTAGTCTCTTTGTATTAGTATTTTTAAATTATGTTTAGTTGACATTGAATTGATAGCATCAATTATGAGATCAATTCTTCTTCACACTATCTACCATTATATGATTGAGAATAAGGTAATTAATTTTTGTAGTTATGACAATAGTTACCATCTCCTTGTCTTGTTCATTTCTTGACCTTGGCTTCATTAGACATCTCAAATTTAAAGACACTTGATGTAGTATTAGGAAAAAATCCTTATTTCCTTACAAACCTTAAACCAAGAAATGCAGTCTATGCCATGTTTATTTTAGATGAATGGTGGCATATTTCAACTAACAAAGCATGATTATGACAATTAGACTAGGATAAGAGTTATGAAAGAAAAGACATTGTGTTGATGACAAAAGAGGGTTATTATTCACAATATATCATATTCATAAGCAAATGTGAGAAGGAACGATAATGTCCCATTGTTTGAACCAAAAAGTGATGAATTTTGAAATAAAGAGATACAAAAAGAATGAATATGCCAAATACTTAAAAATTGATAATGCCATCATTTTTTCCTCCACTGGAAAAATTTCTTGCCTTGCACTAGTTACATGAAATTCACAAATACTTAAGTTGATTCTTGAAATTACAAACGACTCACCTTAACTACATGCCAAATTGCACTTTTAAATTATGTGTGAAAATTCAAAATTGAATTTTTAGGATATTACATTAGAGGAAAGAGTAAAAGTGTTTGACTTAGGGCCTAATCTTTCATTCATTTATATTCAAAAGTAAACATACAAATAAAATGGCCAAATTACATCATAAACAGGTGTTGAAGCTAAAATGTTAAAAAAGGAAATACAACACAATAGTAGTTCATAAGACCCTTTTGATGGGTCTAAATCTATAAAGTTTTAAAGAATGTTGGTAAGTTTATCTAACATGTCTAGTAATGTAAAGTCTTCCAATATAACCTATAAATTCTTCTTCTTCTCTTTTTTAAAAGTAAAAGAGAGGGTCTCTACCTTTATTAAGCCTTTAGAAAAGCACACTAAGCACCCACTATAGAGCCTTTAGTCATTGGGCCCTTGTTTAGGCATAGGAGATTTCTCTTTAAGGTTCCAAATGAGCCCAATTGACCATACCAATTATTTGGCCATCAAAGGAGGATTCATTTAGGCCAATAGCATTAAATAGAGCTCAAATGTCCCAAATACCTGATAAAAAAAAACAAAAGAAAAAGATTGTCAGAATAATAGCTTAACAACCATAAGGAGCCAATTAACTACCCGAAACAAACCAAAATACTACAACAAAAACAATACCAAAAAGATATAATTTCAACAAAAATTTTAGAGGAGTCATAGCTTATCTATAAGACTTTTAATCAATTAAGGAGCATATAATAAAAAGCCTAGTAATAGCCCATTATTAAAGGGGCTTATAAAAAAGCAACATTAATGAACATAAATATTCTTTAAAATTAAGAAGGAAAATGTTAAAGTGTAAAATAGATTGTGGAATGCTAATTTTGGAGCAAGTTAACATTCACATCAACAACTTTAAAGGTAATTATAACTAATAGTAACATAAGAAAATAAACAAAGTAAACAAAGAGAGGTACTTATCTTGGAGTGGTAGAAGGAGTTCCTCAAGATGATTAATAAATTGGTCAAATTTAATATTTATCTTCATTTAATTTTACCCTTTCGTCTTTGTTATATTTTCTATTTAAGTTTTATTTATGAATATTTTACATATTATTACTTTTTTATATTAAGGAAACAGGTGAATATTAAAGTAAATTGGGTCATGAAAAGACATAAGTATGAACAAAAAAAGTGTAAAAATATGTCTTGGCATATATGGAGCTTTCTTAAAGAGGAATCCTTTCCTAAATAAGAAACCAAGGTAATTAAAAGTCTATCCTATAATTTACTAAGTATTGTTTGGTATTTTAAGAATAACTTTTTTGTTCCTTTTATATTAGGAAATTCTTATAAAAAATTCCAAAAAATAGTTCTACAAACCTAATTGTGTTTGTGTTTATGCAGTTTTCTTTAGTTTTATGCCATTTAAGAAGATTTTATTTTTTCTTTCATAGTGAGTATGAATTATTGCTCTTAGTGCTTTTGAAAGCTTGATCACTTTTTAAATGGCTTGATATACATAGTTGAGACATAGAACAGATGCCTTGTAATAGATTATAATAACGTATGTTGCGATGCACCCTAACTAAAGAGAGAGGGAACATGACAGACATGGAAAGATGATAAGGATAAACTCGTTAGATGAATGAGTTGGTGATGGGTTACTAGCATTAGGTGCATCTGTGATATCGATAGTTACCAAGGATCAAAGTGATTTATCTACTTGCAACTGCATAACTCAATGCACCCTCGCCATTCGTTTGGTCAATATAATGCCTAAGGACAAATTCAAAATGACAAGGTCTTTAAGGTGTGATTGGAACACTATGAACCTTTCATTTGGATAATTATCCTATCTTTTTAACTAATCAAACTCAATTTCTTTTACTAAGATTCTTTAAGGTTTAGGAGTACAACTATGTTTTGTAGAGACTATGGCCAATCTAAATGGTTGTCATGATCAATAGTACTATTGTTCACTTAACTTTACTTCTATGGTGTTTTTTTGCTAATTTATATTTTCTTTTCTCTTTATATATTACATATAATATTTGTCATGAATGTACATATACTAAGGTCTAAGGTATTTGGATAAAGTAAGAAAGCTTAGACTAGACAGAAAAGGCGAGAGTGTAAGGAATGATAGCAATGCATATGAGCATGATATATTATTTTTTAGATGCTTAAAATCAAATTATTTTTCTAATTATTTAACTTTATTTTAACATGTTCAACCTTAACTTAGACTAAAAGGAAATTTGAAAGAGGAAGGATTTTTTTTTTTTACAAAGGTCTCATACTCCAATTAAGAATATGTTAAGTTTATGGGATGATTTTATTTAAGATCTCTCTCACTAAGAGGAATCTTTGAAAATGAACTTGAAAAATTCTAAGAAAATATTCATATGCTTCTTATGGTGATCTTTCACACTAGAAGAATGCTTTTAAAATGGACATAAAAAATTATTGAAAATTATTTGAATGTTTTTTGTGGTGTTCCTTTGCCCCAAAAGAAATTTTTGAAAATAAACTTGAAGAATTTTTGAAAAAGGGATTGAATGTTTTTTATGATTATATTACACACTAAAAGAATTTTTTTAAGATGGATTTGAAAAATTATTGGAAAATATTTGAATTTTTTTACTATAATCTTTCACATAGAGGAAAAGTTTTTAAAATGGGCTTGAAGAAGGTTTGAAAAAAAAGATTAAATGCCTTTTACAATGATTCTTTGCATTGAAGAAATTTTTTTTCAAAAGAGAAAAGACTTGGAATTATTTGAATGGTCTTTACAATGGTTCTTTACACAAAAGAAATTTTGAAAAAAGAGGTTTATAAGTTTTTTTTTTTTTTGAGAATTTGAAAGTTAGAATTGATAGGAATTTTTATGTAGACTCAAAATTTCCTATAAAAATTAATTCTTTTTTTACCCTTTTTTTCCTTTTTTTTTGGTGGTTAACATGCTAAAAGAATATGATTATGGAGATAAGGGAACTTTGGGATTTTTTTTCCTTTTCTTTTTAAAAAAGAAAATTTGAAAACTTTTTTACAAACTTAAAAAGTCATAGTTTTATATATTTTTATTTTAATAAAAGAAGAATCTAGCTAAGTTTGCTCATGTGAAAGGGCCCATGCTGGTGGATTAGAAAAGGAAGCCAAGAAATGGACTTCAAATCCCAATTTAATTCATCCAAAACAACATCATTTTGAATCTAGAAAACTAGTTGTGACACTAAAAATGGTTTTTTTCTGAGAGGTGGCCTTAAGATGACAAAACAACATCATTTTGAAGAAGAAGGGCTAAGTCCCAATGCCAAAACCATATTATTTCACATATAGGAATTAACTTTTATATGCCAAACATTGTTGTTTTAACCATGTGGCTAGGTTTTAGACAACCAAAATGATGTCATTGAAAAGATAAAGCTTGGTTGTAAAGACATAAATTGGCATCATTTTAAGTAATTTATATATTTATACCTTTTACAAAATAACATAGTTCACTTTCTTCTCTCTAACTGCCTTCATCTCTCATTTTCTTATCTCTCTATTTTCCAACTCTCTCCTCTCTCTCATTCTTTTTTTTATATATATATCTCTTTCACAAAAAGCTCAAGTTTGTCTCTCCTCTCATTTCCCTCTTCTCTATTCTTTTTCTTTCCATTTCTCTTAAACACTCTTCTTTAGCACTCACAATGCTTATAAAAAATAACAAAAAAAAACTAATTCTAAATTCTATTATGAAATCTTAAGGTCCTTGCTCATTTTCCTTACATGTTTAAGTGGAATCCCCATTTTCCATTAAGCATCTAAGTTAAAACAAGAAGATTTATAGATATTAAGCCTAAGTTTGATTAAAGCTTAAATGGGTATTCTACAAGAAAGGGAGGCTATGAACTCTTGTTTTCAATTGATTCTCTTTTTCTTTTTCTTTTTTGAAAAAAATTATTTTTAAAAATGGTTTTTTTCTTTTTTGTTTTTTCATGATTTTTTTTTTAAAGAAAAAGGTTCATTTTCCTTTAAAAATTTTTACTTATTATCATGACACACTTCCTGGTAGAAGGGAGCTCGATGAACATAGAGGAGAGGGCGATGTGGTATTCGATTTCTCGTCCCTTATGGGTCATCGAGACTTAAGGCCATATGAGAGTGTTAAGAGGCATGCATGTTAACTTTTAAGTCACTACCAATCATTTTAAGTGCTATTGAAATATCGTAAATAACTTAGTTTGCTTTACCAAGATTCTTCAAATTTCACGAGCATGATTACATTTAGAAATTGCCACAACCAACCCAAACACCCTTCACACCCAATAGTACTATTGTTCACATCATTTTTATTTCTATTCTTTTCCTATTGATATTTTATTTACTTCTCTTTTATACTTTGTTCTAAAAGCACTCACATCACAATTTTAGGGAGTGAATTTATTTATTTATTTATTTTTGGAACTATTCAGGATGCTTTTTATAGTAATCTAGTACACTAGAAGAATTTTATATCTATAAACTCACTTAGGGCATCCAAAAATAGTACTATATTTAGGAACTTTGTGTCCTTTTTATTAATATTTGTTATTTTTTTTCCCTTTTTTCACTTTTTTTTTGTCTTTTTCCTGCCAATCCTTTCTTACCTTTTCTTTTTCTTTATTTTCTCACCCCCAAGCCCTAATTTCTCTACCCCATAAAAATTGCTTTGTTGCCAAACTCTCTTACTCCCCCTTTTATAGCTCCTTTTGTCCACCATTTTTCATGCAAAGACAAGGAAGCTAACGGTGAGACATCAACAATTTCTTATCAATGTATAAAAGACACCAATAGATATATCATTATTTATTGAGTTCACCAGTGGTCGTATTGTGTAGTGATAGTGACCAAAAGTGACATATGTAGGGGATGGAGTGGGCAAAGGTATATGACTTTGGGTCATCAATCAACGCAATCCAAGGCTACATTTGGTGCACAAATAGTGTTATTAGACCAAACAAAGTATGTTGTGCCAACTAGTGCTGGTCTCGAGTCATGGCAGTTAGAGATAGGTTATTAATTGGTTCATGTGCTTATCAGCCTCCTTTCAATATGTAGCCTTTATGGATGTGTAGATCAATTCATAAAGGTCCTTTATGTGGTATTAATGGTATTTTTCAATGGTTAGTGACTGCCATTGGAAACCTTTCAGCAACCATTGTCAAGAACTTTTTTGGCAACTTTCCAATGACGCTTTTGAAGCATAATACATATTTTCTTCTCCTTTTTTGTGGCTATTTACTTGCTTTTATTAGTACTTTCTTATTTTTCCAACTTTCTAGCATATAAAAACATGTGAAAAAGGTAATTAAAAAAAACATGTTGATATTATACCTTTGCTAGTTTAGGGAGGCCTTGATTAGAATGGGAGGAGCACAACCACTTAAGATAAGTTTCTCTTCGTTTATTTCTAATTGTTGAGTGATTGTGTGTGTCGTGATTACCTTTTTTAATTAAATGTATTTTTTTAAAGTTAATTGATATTGCTACTTTATGGATATACCTCTAGATAACTAAATCAATGCTTCTTAATTAAACTTTAGATCATTGCCATTAGGTTTTAATTTATTTCCTTGGCTCAATTATGATTTGGAGCTCAATTTAGGTTATTTGTATGTGATCATGTCTATAAAAGTACAATAATATTGTGAAAAAGATGAAAGGGGCCTCATAGTCTCTTTATAGGTACGTTAGTTCTTAACATTGTTAGCTAGAAGGAGAAATTTCTCCATTTCAATTGCTACCTATTCATATTTTTATGCTTAGAGATGTTGTGTCTCTTTACTTTTTTTGTCCAAAGTGCTCTCTCTCTCTCTCTCTCTCTCTCGATATATATATATATATATATTTTGTTGGTATCTTACCCAATTAATGCTTTATTGGCTAACTCTTTATCTATTCTTTATGTTTTTTGTTTCCAAAAAAAAACAAATGTCTCCTTCTTTACTCCCTACTACTTGAAATTGTTCCCCAAAAAGAAATCCTTCTCCCTTAATTAATGATGGACTTTTTTTTATAAAGAAATAGGCCTAATCTTGGTCTATAATCTGTGGTTACTTTTTGCTAAATAATTCAAATTAACTTACCTTTTTGTTGATTAGTTGTGATTGGTTCTTCTTTTTATTAAATGGCTAAGATCATTTTTAATCATGTTTAATATTTTGTAAGTCTTTAACTCGCAAAATTGGCATTTGATCAAGCCATTAAACCTTTAAAATAAGGCAAGACTAATATTGTTGCACTTAAATGCTTCACATAAAGTCTTTAAGAATAAGAGAGCCCCCCTTTTGGGGTCCACTGATGTAACTAGTACCCAAAAGTAATCTTTTTCTCTATTTTGGGTTTAGTATGACAATCAAAAGGGTCGCTGACTCTTCCTTTTATTATGATGGAAAATATTTTATATTTCAGACTATAATTATACATTAGATATTAATTTGCAACAATTCAATTTTTATTATTTCTATTTTCTTTTATTTATACTTTTCTATCACTTTATTATTTTCTTTTTATTTTTATTTTTATGCCTAAATAAACAATTCACTATCCAATTGATGCGTCAAAATTAATCGTTCACAAGAGTGGATGAATTCAAGACAAACAAAATAGGGATCTAATATTGCCTCTCTTTGTAAGTTATTTTAGGACAAAGATCTTCTTGGTCTACCAACACAAATTATATTCTTAAATTTCACACAAAATTGTTGAAGTGAGTTGATAAATGACCTATACTTGTTTGATATAGCTATATACCTTTTTACTTGGGTTGTCAACATAAATCGCATTCTTAAATTTTGCATAAAATTGTTGAGGTGAGTTAACAAGTGGCCTACAATTGTTAAAATAATTACATAACCTTTTGGCTCGAGTAGCTAATGTAGATTACATTCTCAAATTTTGTACAAAATTGTAGAGGTGAGTTAACAAATGATCCTTACTTATTTAAGATGGCTACTTGACCCTTTCACTCATGTTACTTATGCAAATCACATTTTCAAATTTCATATAAAATTTTTTATTTCATTAGTTATAGTTGTTCAAATATGCTTGTACTATCACAATGATTTTTAAGGACCCCATAATGTATTTGTTGTTTGCAGAGTATCGTTTCTTGTTTTAGCATATCATTATTGATGTCATATCATTATATGACCAAGCAAATGTACCTATGTATTCTTTAAGCAATTAAATCATACCTTGTTTACTTTTTACAAGGAGTCTTTTGATAACTTTGACTTCCTCTAAATGTTCTACAATAACTAAGTTGATCAACTCGATCAAATCTTTCTTAGCTAAGGACTATCTTTCTTTTTGTTCAATCATGTGTTGGAGGTCTTATGGGATTTCTTCAACTTCAAGATCATCTTTGATTGGCACATCAAGGGCACTTTTGAACTTTATTTCAAGACAAACACTAAATAAATGATCAATCTCATCTTCTAATATATTGGATAATAAAAGAGAAATTATAGGACATGAACAAGTATTGTTAAAATGACTTATATATATAAAAACAATTACTAAGATGGTAGTTAAATGGTGGGATAAGGGTTATGAGTGCATATGACATAAGCATAAATTATTGGTTGATATTTAATAAAAAGCCACCCATTTTTATTACATAGCTACCTTTGAATGCCATAAGGATCGACAAATTAAGGTATGTGTTTTAGGTTACACTACTTTGCAAAAAACTTGAGTGATTAATGAATCTCCTAAGCCTACTAATTACACACATTGGTGCCAATGTTGCATGGCTAGATCAAGGGTGATAAAGGTGAGTCTTCTTCCTCTTCTTTAGAGATTATATGGATTGTTAATGTATTGAATGCAAGAGTGACTTTGGTTAATACATCATGGTTTTCATAGGTTTGATTGATGAACCCTATACTTTTGAAGTGGTGAGTTAAGGGTAGTACAAACTTGGTCACCTCATCTTCTAAATATACTTGAACAACATCACCTTAGCTAGGTTGGTATTTGATTCCAAAATGGCCTTACTATCTATTAGATTGTATCAAAACAATGATGTCATAAAGATGTTTTCCAATTCCTTTGGTTAGATAATAGCCATTTTACATCATTACTTTGGATATTTTTTGTAATGTTTTAGACAATAAAAATGGCATGTTAATGAATGACTCTTAGGACCAAGGAACCAAACTAGTCACTATAAATGAGAAAAATGCACATTCCAATGCTTTTTTAGTTGCCTTAACATAGATTATTCTAAGTGTTCTAAAGAAAACAAATCATACTTTACTTAAACTTGAATTAACTAGTTATCTATGATGAACTTCACTATTTGGTGAAAGATATAAGAGATAACTCTCGTAGCATAGATCTATGGTTAGCCCTTTAGGTAATCTTAATGTTCATGACCTAAAAGGGCATATTGAAAGTACATAGTCTCACTTGTATTATGAGTTTTATGATCTTATGACTTATTGATTTATGTCATCAAATACTTGAGCAATCATGTAGCTTAGTGTTATAATAGTGATGCTGATTAGTAGTTGCTTCATAATGTCTTTAGGCATGACATTTAATGATGACCCATTATTAATAAGGATGCAAAACATTATAATCATAACAGATGACTAATTTATGTTATGTCTTAGTATGAATATGCCCTTTATTTGGAATCCCATTATTTAAGAATAAGATGTAATTACTTGTCATGATATTGTTGATGATGTGGTCATTTAGTTAAGAATATACAATAAGGACTTTTAATAAGTCTTTGAGTTCATTAACAAAGAGAGAATTAAGATTTTGGCTAGAGTTCAACTAAGCTACTTAACTATATTGGTCTCATAGTGCTTAATGTATTTAAGGAACAGTTCATTGTCTTTATCAACAATGGTTTCCTTAGGTTCAAAACTATGCTTGATAGATGATTCTGTGCTTTCAACATTTTTTTGTGGGATTTCTTCAACATCATCTAAAATCACAATGAATTTTTCTTTCCTTTGCTTAAGTTTCTCCATGTATTTTAAAGCATATCATCTTTTGCTTTAGGTGATGTCCCTAACTTCTATGATGTTGGATGTTGCTACAAATGGTGATTCTAATGTTGATGCTACAGCTATAATCCCACTATATTACTTTACCCTCATAAAGAAAGTAATAAAGTGTAAGAGGAGGTGGTGGAGTTGGAGCGATTAAGTATAATATTTTTGGTGATGCCAACAAGGTTAATGTACATGGGTTGGCACTTCAATCATGTCAATTTCATAAGATCTTGAATTTAATTATTGGTTATTGTTATTAGGGCACTCCTTAATCTGGTTTACCACTTTGCAATCAAGGAAAGTATTTATGCTAACATCAAGCTTTCTTTTGGCTTTTGAAAACTCAATTCAATCTCCATCTTTCAACTCTTAAACTTTACACTTCAAATTCCAATAGTTTTCGGTAAAATGTCTAATCCATTCATTATGGTATTTGCACTTGGCATTAGTATCATAACAAGGAGGATAAAGTGGTTGCAACTATTCTCTAACTATAATGGTAACCAATCCATTAGTATCCTCTCTTGCCTTTTGGGGTCAACTTGATGTCCAAAAGGTACTGGCACACATATATTTTTTTGGGAAGGTTGTGGTTGAGGATTTGGTACGAAAATAAAGTTGTTATATTGTAATATAATTGGTGAGGATTAAACTATCCCCACAAGTTGTCGAATGACTAATGCATATGGTATGGTCTTAACTAACTACTATACTTAATCACCTAAACTTTACCTTTTTTCTTTTTGGTCACACCATTAGTTTTGGATGTTGCAGTGTCAATGGTAGTGTCAATAATCTTACCATTTCTAGTGCCCTCATGAATTCTTTCCCATGCAATTATCAAATCGACAAAGCTTCTTCATGCACTTATCATAATAAAATGCCTTCAATATAATGAAAAAAAAAGTGAAGACCAATTCTTTTTCTAGTAACATAAGATGGATCTTTATAGTCATGTTATGTCATTGTTGCACGTATTAATTAAAAATCTCTTTATACTTTTTTTTCACAATCTAAAAATTCATTTGGATAGATTTCAACTCAAAGATGTATTTAAATCTAATTTTAAATGTAGTTGCTAATTCTTGACAAATTTTAATACTTCTTTTATCTTACTTAATATACCAATCTATCAAGTTATCTTGTAAGGAGTACATTAAAAGTTTTTCATTATATGCATAGGTTACTATTTTTTATATATATAGAATCAAGTGACGTGCAAGTGATTTTCTAACAAATCAATAACCCTTTTCAAAGCTTATTCAAAAGTGGCATTAAAATCTCATGTCAAGGAGACATGCGATTACGAAAATGCAAATATATAACAACAATAAAAAAGAAATTAAATAAGGGAAAAAAATGGAATTGTTTAGAAAGAGTCTAACGTCTAGCATACCTAAATGGTGGAAATGCTATAAGAGTGACAAAGTCTGAATTGCGAAGCCCTCGGAACAATTCGAACATATTGAGAAATGCCTTCTTTGCCGAAAATAGGCCCGATGGCATCGAAAAACAAGCGTCCACATCCGGAAGAAAAAATAGGTCAACCGAAACGAAATCCGCGGTAGCCCTTAAAAGTTGCATAGCTAAACGAGACGAGCTTTGGCTCTGAAATTTCCCAATTGCGACTGTCCCACGAAAGCCATCAATTTGACTATATTGTTAACTCAACTAATTGAGGTGAAGATACCTTGAACATCTTGCAATCCTGGAAACCTCCCTCAGCTATCCACAATTCTCTCAAATTGGGACAACCCACAAACAAACTCGGATACCCGTTTCGGCCGCTACACGAAAAAGAGCAATTTTCAGAAGCAAAGTGGAAGTCGAACTTATGTGATTTAGTTAAACGTTTTTCATGGTTATGCTTCAAGTCTACAAGACATTACCTGTTGCGTCATTGGTTTATTTGTAATATATATATATATATATTAATTAGATTAACGAGAAATAAAAATTTTGTTTAAATATAAAATTAGTGAATTCAATAAATATAAATAATTTTCATATTATGCTATACTATATTGATATTTTTACTTGTAATACAAAATATCAGTTCAAGTGTTGAAAGGGTTAGGAAATTACTGCCCGAAACTCTAGAGTTGTTTTTACAATTGTTAGTACAAGTGATGCAATCAAGGTTGGTATTTTCAGAATCTCCCAGAAACAAAAAATTTGATTATTCTAAGACAGGCAAGGAATCGATAAAGGGAGTAAAACGTATCTTGAGATGAACGAGTTTTTGAGCAAGGAAAAATATGTAATTAATGACTTATTCGGGCATCAAACAGGTGAAAAAGGGAAAAAAGAAAAATGGCAAACGTGCCCAAAATCAAGTTGCATGCATATTAAACTGCAAACCAAGGTATGGGCTTTTGATTACCCTTCTAACTTTACTATAAATCTCTTATTATAGAGCCAAATTGTAACTTTTGATTTGTGATTTTTCTATTACTTCTACAGAAAACACAGTAACAAAACCAAAATGTTTTACCTAAAAATAAAAGGGCAAAAAAACAAAAGCAAAATGAGATCTGATGGACTCGCCTTTCAACGAGCCCAAGCACAGTGAGTCACTTCTCAGAAAATTAGGCCTGAAAAGTGGTCACAACCGATAGAATCTCATGATCCGGACTCCAGGTGATAAATGAGAGAACGACAATTAACGTTCCTGCACCAAATGTAATCAACGATGAAACTATGGCTGACAAACATGACAGCTATATGTATCAGCAAAAAGTATAACATGACTATAATTGCTGGAGAATCCTATCATTGGGGGACATTTGATTGTAATTGAAGTAGAATTCTAGCAATCAGTCGTACCAAAATAGAATCCTAGCATTACTACAATGTAATTGTCATATTTTTCTTTTTGAAAATTGAGTATATTCATTAATGAAAGGAACAAGATTAAAAAAACCACTAACCGAGATAGCACACTACAAAACTTGACTCTGCGCTACAAAGCTTAGTCTTATTGGTGTTTACTAATTACAAGAATGACTCCTCGTTACAAACTATCTCCCTTTCAATTCAATTCAATCTCATCTCCTATATCCACGCAAGATTGTCTACTGAATATATCATTATAATCTAACTAAATATCTCTGCGTATTATTCCCTTTCTTGTCTTCCTCATTTATTTCACCCTATATCTATAACGGGCAGGTTAGATATGGGTTCAACCGAGTTACTGAAATGTCTAATATATCGCTAGTGCTCATTAAAAGTTCTTGAACATGCATTTATTCTAACCAAGTGGTGCTGCAATTACTAACAGTGCATCGTTAAAGAAAAAAAAATAAATAAAAAGATCAAAGAAGTACAATTGGACTTATATCAAATTGCTATTCTTGCTAGGAAGAAAACAATAGCATGCATCAACTAACTAGTACCTTTCGGAACTCGACAAGCATTGCCTTTGCGAAGGGAGAGCCACTGGTTAGGTAAGTTATCACCGGTAGAGGAACCGTAAGATGGTGGGACATGGTTTTCAGCTTCAATTTCTTCAATCTGCAGAAGGGAAAAGGCTTCATCGCGAAAATATCAGGAACCTTGCTCAAAGCCTAGTCACAAGATACAAAAATTCCACGTAAGATGGACGAACTCAAAACAAAATCTATCTTGTGCAATTTGCATCTACAAATTGCTATTGTTTTTTTAACCACAAGGGACTGAAACCAACACAGTTCACGACCACATGCCTCGATGACAGAAGGACCGAGGGAGATGATCTCTGAGTCACGAATTCCCATGAACAACTTAAACCAATTGCTTCCCCTATGCGTCATTCGTGCAGAGAAATCAATATCCGCATGTTTTAGACATGGAGAGTGGATCAAGGAGATATCTTCTGTCTTCCGGCCTCTGTAACTGAAAAATTCGAGCTTTGGTGCAGAAATCTTAATGAAAAGGCTACTTGAATAATATTCTAACGACCGAATAGATAATTCGACAATTTTTGAACCCGAGATCTTCACAGTTTTGGCTCTTTCGAATCGACAATACTGCAAGCGTAAGTCGTTCAAATTTTGACAGGCAGCAAAAGGATTGACAGTGTGACGACGGCATTGTATGGTGCAGTAGTAGAGATGCAAAGTTGTCAATGATGTGGAACCGAGTGAGTCATCTAAAATTAGATTGGTGAGTTCCAAGAATCTTAGGGATGGGCACACGAGGACAGCTTCTGGGACACGGTAGGAATTGTACTGATACTTCAAATTCATTATAAGATGGCGAACTTTGTGGGATATTGCGTAATTCACAACCCTATTAAGGAAGGAATTATCGTGACTTGCAGAAAATAAACGACATCTTCGTACGTCGTTTTTTTCACGGCGTTTCAGGACGTGGCGAACAAAATTCTTGAAAACAGTTAAGCTACGTGATCGATCATCCGAGCAGACATCAGGTAAAAAGGCCTGGGAACTGAAGTCAAGGTCAGGAACAGAAGTCCAGAGGTTCCTCCATCTCTTGGAGAGAACAGTGGTTTTAACGGCATACTTGGTATCAAGGAAGGAGAGGATCACAAGTAACAGTTCGTCTGGCAAACTGCTGAGTCCATCTATCCCTTGAGTAATTCTAGCTCTCTTGTTCTTCTTGGCCATTACAAAGCTTGAAAAAAAATTAGAACAAGATCATAAAGATACTGGTTATGGTGTTTTCTCCGGAAAAAAAACTGACCTATTACGGTATATATATGTGTGTGTGTGTGTGTAGAGATCCCATCTATCTTTAACAAAATCGTCTGTATTTGACGCTATTTTGGATACTCTGGATGGGGGCCCAAGTTAAGGATTTTTCTCAACTAGGATCTCAAGTCTAAGCAAGCGGAGAACTTGTGTGCTGAAGCCAGTCACTTGAAATTTAGTTCACATTGACACAAACCTATTATTATTATTATTATTATTATTATTATTATTATTATTATTATTATTATTATTATTATTATTATTATTATTATTATTATTATTATTATTATTATTATTATTATTATTATTATTATTATTATTATTATTATTATTATTATTATTATTATTATTATTATTATTATTATTATTATTATTATTATTATTATTATTATTATTATTATTATTATTATTATTATTATTATTATTATTATTATTATTATTATTATTATTATTATTATTATTATTATTATTATTATTATTATTATTATTATTATTATTATTATTATTATTATTATTATTATTATTATTATTATTATTATTATTAAAATCTGTTTCTCGTATCAAAATATTTAAGCAATTCGTTTATTTTCCAATCTGAAAATTGACAGTTTCAAAGATCATATCAATATGAAAGGACACAGATTTAAGAGTGAAGTGCCCAAGTAATTAACCGTTGTTTTAAAATCAAATTGCCAATCAGCTCATATAATCTAGGCAGCAAAATACTTCGATACTATTGGGGTTGGACCATAAGAACTCCTTAAATTTTTAAGTTCCAATAAAATTGATGTATAATGTATTTAACATTTTTTTGGTTTTTTGGGTGAAAGGAAGAATACTAAAAACAACCAGAAAATATATATATATATATTGGAGTTGACTTACTTATACAAGTATGAATGCGACATAATTTTTGGATAATATATAAAAATAAAATTAATTTTATATTTTGCAACAACTATAGTATGATATTTCAAATTGACAATGGAAGGATTATAGAATTTTTTTAGCTATAATTATAGTACAATGTTAACTATAGCTGAAAAATATCGTGCGATGATATGCCTTTGTGACATGTTAGAAACACCACATGAACACAAGATAAATTGTTGATTAGGATCCAACTGGATTGAACTAAGTTAATTTGTAAAAACTCAAAAGTTTACTTTCAAAAATAAAACGAAATTAAGTTGACAAATAAAAACAAAAACCCAGTCTTCCCACCCCTCAAAAAAAACACAAGACCCATGAACAAATCTTCTTCATCATGTCTGCAACGTTAGCCATTGCGCACTAAGATCCCTCTCTCGTCGCCCCGTCATTCTCCTCCTCCTCCGCCGCCTTGTCCTTCGTTTTTTTCTTGTTTTGCAGACATTGCTTACTACAGGGACAGTAGGGGACACACGAACACCACCGACCCCTTCAACCCCGTCTGGATCTCCGACCTCTACCACACCGGTGGCGCCACATCCGTCGTCTTCGAGCCCCTCCATTTTCGCTATCCTCAGGAGAAGACCCTCTTCTTCTCCCTCTCTTCCCTGGCAAGAAGAACTGCTACATTATCCCTCTCCCCAACGGCCGCTATTATTTTAGTAATTCAAGTCACTTGGCTTTTATTTTATTTATTTAAAAGAAAAAAAGAAGTAAAGTAAAATACTATAGTTTTTTGTTAGTTTATAGGGATTAAAGATGAAATTTCATACTTAAAATGAAAATATAATATTTGAATTATATATTTTATATATAAAAAAATTGTCACTATTTTCACTATAAATTTTATGAACATTCAGTTGTAAATATAAAAATATATATTTTTTTTATTTATATACACATAAATATATATATATATATATATATATATATATATATCTTACATAATCATACTAATTTATTTTTATATATTATATAAATATATATTATATTTATTTTATATAATTATTAATTTTTATTTTTAATATTTTAAAATTTTTATTCATATAGATATATTAGACATTCATATCTACATTAACATGTTATAAAGAATATATACACACACATATATTTATGTTTATATATAAGTAGATATTGTTAAAATAAAGTAAATTTTTAATTTTTAATTATTTAAAGGATTTTTATAATTTGTAAATGAAAGATATTATAATATCTTATAATTATAAAAATTTGATTATAATCAAAGTAAAATTCTATATATTAATTAATTATAATCAAATAGAATTGTATTAATTAATAAAATTCTACTTTGATTATAATTAAATCTCTATAATTTTAAAATTTTCTATTAAAGAAAAATAAAACAAAAAATCTCTCAAAAATCCTTATTTTTTCTTAATAAAAAAAATTATATTCTCATTTTTTTCCAAAATGGAAGAAAAGAAAAAGAATTACTCCAAAATCCTCTTTTTTGGTTTTCTTAAAAGGAAAAATTTTCAAAAAAAAAAATTTAAAATCCTAAAATCAATTTAGTTTAACTAATTGTTTTTCCAATTTTAATCAATTATAAAAGTTAACATACATATTACTTAACATTTGAGTTTTTTTTTTCCTAATAATAAAATGCAAATAAAAATAAGTTTCTTAATAAATATGATTGAATTCATACACCATACAGATCTAATACTAATATAAAATATACTTGTAGATATTTTATACAAATTAATATAATAAAATAGTAAATAAATAATAAGTTGTCTTACATGTAGATGAGACATATATGCAATCAATAAATATCTAAAGTGAATGAGGCATTGTATGTATTGGCTTATGAGCTTTATTTTTGTATGAAGCAATACAAAGGTTGCATAGTGAATGAGGTTAGATATCAAAATAAAGATTGCAAATGCACTTAATGTAATAGTTGTTAATAAAAATATAAAAGTATATGTGGATGATGACTTCATTTGTGATGGGTCTAAAGGTAAAAAGGATACCTTAGTTGATTTTATAGTGAGGAAGACAATGTGGTTGTCAATTATGATAACGATTAAAAATCTGACTAATTTTCTATTAGGGACCATGACATTTATATAAACAAGTTTGATTCTCTTTAAAATTTTTATCTTCTTTCCTTAACATAGGTATTTTTAATCTAATCGTTCAAATCATGTTTGCATTGTTAATTATTCAAAGAGTTTACGGTTTATATTTAAATGAATGTTATATGTAACTTATGATGATTTGTGTTTATCAAATTTTGATGCTCTTATTATTCCTTGTGGAATTTAATTTATAAATACAACACTACGAATGTCTCTTAACCATTTTTTGATTGTAAATGTGGTAAATTAAAGTTTAAATGGCCTATGGATAAACACATTAAATAAGAAAAAATGGAAACATGCATGGACTTGCTAACAAAAAAAAAACTTATTGTCTAGCTTATAGTGCCTTAAAAAACTATAAAGGTGCTTTCAATGCCTCAATAACATGTAAAATCACCTTTGGCAAGTTAACCATTAGTCCTTCCTCCATAAACATAATAGGAACTTACTGTGAAAATGTCTTCTCAAGGTTATTAGTGTAAAAGTTAAGACTGATTTTATTCCACTTTATAATTGTATTGATTTAATGATGTCATTTCTTTATTACATCTAGGCAAAAAAGGGTCATGATTTCTTTGTGTGTAAAGATTTAACCAAAATCAACTAAGCCCTTGGATTAAAACTTACAATCAAAGTCTTTGAGGCATGCAATAGGCCAATAAACCAAACCCAAATCAACAAAATTATCTAATGAGATTAGGGTTATTAGAAGAAAGTTCTTTCTTATGCATGTGGATCATAAAAAGATTAATAGTAAGGTGTGGGACAAGGTATATTAGCATTTAAATGTAAGTGTAACATTTGAAAGAGTCTATCATTAACTATTGTGTCTTACTTAGATATTTATATGAGACATAAAAACCTATTTTTTTTATCATGGTTATTCTTCTATTAAACAAGCTTAAACATTGTGGATAAGGAAAGGAGTAAACAAAAAAATTCATCAAGTCTTTATTATGACATCGTTATAAGGATTTTAAGTATACACTAAAAAAGAACTTTACAAACTATAAATCAATTAAGAAGACAAAGTAACATACCTTATTTAAGGGAATTTGAACAAGCTTTATGATTATTGAGGAGATGGAAAAACAAAAGTAATACTCAAGACATAATAATCTACTTGTGTTTTATGATTAATTATTAGATTAACTGTTAAAGTTTATCTTATTGACTTTTTTATCTACTTGCACTATATTACAGAGAAATGATGCTACATATACTATAAACTAAGGGAAAAACATGTTGTTACATAATTAAAGTTCAAATGCTTTTATAGTTTTAGCTAAGTAAAGGATCAATTACTTGCAAATGTTTTAACCTTAAATTAACTTATGGTTACAACCAAAACCATTTGAGCAATCACTTAACATTTCATTTGTTTAATTGTATGTAGAAAAATCAACAAAGTGAGGGTGACATAAGGTAAAATATAATGAATTTTTTCATGTACGCTTAATTAAAGGAAAGGAAAGGATGGGTCATTACAGAGGTTGAGGAAATCTATGTAAGGCTCCAATACATTTGTTTAGGATTTGATGTCTCATTATATCTAATCCACTAGTTTATTTCTGTTGTTACCTTGCCAAGAATAATATGTAACAAAAGTTAGAAAAAAGCATAGTGGAAGGAAAGTCTATGGATGTAATAGAGGTTTTATATTCATGTACGTGGCATAAAATCAAGATACAGTAAAAGGCTTAGGTATGGCCTTAAGCCAACCTTGTCCTCATCCATTTCTAAAATAAAGGTTTTGGAAAAAGTGCTTGCAAACTCACAAACAACATTTGCATAATCACAAGAAACATTACAGGGATATCGTTAAATGTTAAGCTAAATAACATAAGCTTTACAACAATCTCAAGAGTCATATGATTTTGGACTAACTTTCATGAGTTGAGTCTCATATAAGATCAAGTTGTTCTCAACTTAGGTAAGGTTTATATTTGCAATGTATTCTCTGGTTGCATTATCATGAAATGCTTTGTTTAGCTTCAAATTGATGCATGACATATGTTTGTCATAGTAATTTGCTTCAACGCTTTCATATTATTCCTTATTACTTGAAATTGATTCTTAAAGCTTTCTTTGTGATTCCTTTGAAAAGTTTTTGAATTGGACTAAGTTGTTATATTCTTCCATTTGTAGGATATGCTTTGTAAGTTCTTTAGCATTTTTGGGTATGCTTATGAGCTTCCCATCTTCATTTTCTTTGGTTTTAATCTCAAAGATCATAATCGATTAACAATAATACAATTATGTTATCAATGCAAGGATTTGTTCAAACTATTCTTGTGTTATGATATGGGCTATAACACCCATTTTTGTTATATAGACAAATATTGACTTGAAAGCAAATTATTATAGTTTCTCATGTTATTGCAATATATAATTGCTTGTGATAAATTATTATTGTTTGGCTTTATACTATTATGTAAAGTTTTTCTACTTTATAACATTTATAATAAGGATTTCAATGTTAGAATATTATTCCAATATGTGAATTCAATCTAATTAGTATATGTTCCCTTTTATGATTGGTTATATATCTTTAAATTTGATGGAAACAAAACTTCCACTCAATGTGACTTAAAAAAAAATTAAAGGAAAATTAATACAAATAATCTTATACAATTATGAAATAAACCTATGCAAAATTAATATTACCTTTAACAACTAAGAAAATGTTTAGTTGTCCATTGTATACTTCCTTTGCAACTAATATACCATCTAGTCATAAAAATTGGACTCTTTTAACAACGGCCAAATCATTTCATTGCCAAACAAAGACATATTTAGTTACTATTATTTCATTTAATTGCCAACAATATACAACTTTTGCAATTAATATTTTATTTTGTCAAAAATAAATAGAAAAATTCTCAACTACATTAATTGCTAAAGATACAAACCTTTTACAACTATAAACTTAACTTTTATCACTAATTAATAAATTACTCAATATTGACAAAATATTACTTTGTGACTAATTTTAAAATAATAAATGCAAACAATATTTATTCTTTAATGACTATAAATTACTCAATATTGACAAAATATTGCTTTGTGACTAATTTTCAAATCATAAATGCAAACAATATTTATTGTTTAGTAACTAACCCACAATATTTATTGTTTATTTTAGTTGCAAAAGTATTTAACTATTAGCAACTAACTATTATGTTAATCATTAAATTAATCCATAATTGCGATAAGGCAACCATTAGTACAACAAATTTTAATAGTTGCAAGAAAGTTTAGCAACATAAAGTCAATTTATGGCAATGAATTGTTTGATCACCAAATTTCTTATTTCTTGGAGTAAGTGATAAAATTCTTTTAAGATATACCCTTGTGTTTTCAATCTTTATTAAGTGAAATAAACTTACAAAATTTATACATGAAAAAATTTTATTTGAAACATAATATTGACTTCTATAAATTTTCTTTAGCAAGCTATTCATCTTCAAATAAAAGTTTAACAAAGTACTAATGAGACTATCAAAAGATTATGGGTCAAGAATTCTTTTTAACTATTTGTAGTTATGATTATACTTTAGCAAATTAGAATAAAAAGCCAAAGTGCTAATATAATATATATCCATCTTATGCAAATTCTTTCTTAATGCATTTCTTTTTTTATGCTTGTTTTGACACAAAGATTTTTATTCCCTTTTATTTGCTCTAATATATTCAAAAATTTGACAAAATATTAAGGTGGAAATCTTAAGTTGTTTCCATGAAAACTTCTTGGGATTATTGCCTCGTGGTCATGTAATCATTGTCTTCACTTGAAACTTTTTTTCGTTTAAGTAAAGATGAATTTTTTTTATTCACTTTGAAAGATTGTGTACAACATTGTCAATAAGAAAGAAAATATAGTATATTTTAGGATTACCTCTCCTACATTTGATAATACTCCTTTCGCCAACTTAAGCACCGTTTCATTACTTTCCCTAGATGCATATCAAGGAATAAAGTTAGTCAAAAAAAAAATATAAACTTAGTGCAATTAAGAAGCATGGCAAACCAATCAATAATATGAATAATTCTTTTATAAAAGACATTTATTTTTTTATGAAAATTGAAAATAATCAAAAGTCATATCTTTATAATAATTAGAATCAATTAACCAAAGTAAATTATGTGAGATACTTAATAAAATATAGGAAGCCATAAAACTAGAAAGTTTCATGATATAACTTTTTAAACATAAACCTAGTTAATCATAATTTCAAATGAGGACATTTGATGTAATAACATGAGGCACCAATCATATCTTAAAACAAAATTAATAAGATAAATTAACTTCAAAAGTGCAAAGAGCACACTTGAAAAGTGTCAGTGTTGAATAAAAAAAAGTATTACAAGGCACAACTAACATTATGTAATAACAGTACATGACAAAAAAATGGGAGCAACAATGAGGTAGCGAGTGAAGGTGTCCAAAACAAGAAGTTATAATTAATAAAACTTTTCTTAATGAAAAGAAGACTAAATAAAGGAAGAGATAAGAAAACATAATTGTCAATAAGAATAGAAAAATCTCCAGTAGGAAAATTCAGATTAAGACTCTAATACCATGACAAGTAACTCCTTGGGATCTCAAGTTAACCTCAAAGTTTAAATTTATAAGTGAGAAGGTTTGTAAATATTATTAGTCATATAGGTAGGAAATTTCCCTTTTTAAAGATTACTTTTGTCATATTACCAGAGCTTGGTTAACCGTGTTGTCTATACCCTTGCCACTTGGTAGTTTGGCCGTGTCTATAACTTTAATATTATCAACCAACCCAATGTTAGTACTTAGTACTTGAATTTAGTCCGTTCAATTCAATTTCATTATCCTGCGTTTAATTATAACTAATACATGTTAAAAGAGTATAAATATGGTATTATTAAAATACAAAAATTTGATATAATTTATAATATTTATGAACATTTCGGACTATAAACTTGAGCTTTTAGTAAAATTTTGAAAATAAGATCAAACGAACTAATTTGATTCGATAAAATGGGAAAACAATCGAATCTCTAATCTAGTTATGACACTGAAATCGAAAGCGCTAAGAGGCAGTCAAAAACTGGTGGACTAGACTGCTCGGACCACAAACCGTTAAATCATTCTTTATTTCTCCAATTTGATTAGTAAGCTTCTGGCCAACATGGTACATATGAAGAACGCCGGGTCGTCAACTTTATTTTAGCTAAAAGTTTAGCCTTCATGAAAGTGGAACCCGTCTCTTCACTTTTGCCAGACATAAGGCATATCGCCGAACTAAATTGTTTGTTGTTTATTATACTAGCAAATAGATAATCAAATGTTTAATCTTTAAAGCTTTTTACGTGTAGACAAATATAGATTTCATAACTAAGTAAACATCATTGTTTCTCTCCTTTCTATTATTATTATTATTTTGTCAATTTTTTTTCTTACAAAATATACTCATTTAAATTTAAGAAAAAATATATAATCATATCCTGCATTATAATTTCTATTTATTTTTTTTAAAAAATTAATTTTGTTTCATTAAACTATTTTCTTCTTTAAAAATAGAAAACACATTAATTACTTTAAATTAAAAATATATGAATTACAATATCCTTTTTTGTATAATAAGACAATGTCTTTTTACAAATACCTTAATTATCAAAAGAATTAGATATCTATCCTGAAATCACATTAATTAATTTAAATTTAAAATATATGAATGATATGTAAAATATTTGTATTATATTATACTTTGTGTTTAATTACAATAACAAGTATGTATTAATTATTTAATAAATGATTATAAATAAAAAAGTTTGCTAGTTTCTAATTTCATTTAGTAATTTTTTTCCTACTAATTGAAACATGATATTGTCTATTCTTTTAATTTTGTGTAATATAAAATTATAAAATAAATATAATTAATTGTATCAAGTATAATATTACAATATGTATAATAATAGTATTTTACATATCAATATTTCTTATATAAAGTAGATAAGTATTATATTTTTATATTTTTAAAATAAATACTAATTTAAACTGATTAAATTAATTAAACTAATGAAAATTTAAATTTTTTACTTTTTTGGTTCGATCACCAATTTAATTTTCAAAACCTTAACATTAGATGAACTTGAGATTCCAATAAATTATTCAACTCTTAGTGTGTATATATATTCCTTTTGTGCAAGCAATTTTTTTTTTTGTTCAAGACAGTGGCAAAATTTTCAAAGCAAGGTAAAAACTAATTTTTAACACCGTTAATTCCTCTTTTACCAAAAAAAAATAGAATAATAGTACATCTGCAAAGGATAAAGAAAACAGGAAAAAAAAATAAAAAAATAATATATATATATATATATATATTTTTTTTAATGAGTTCCCAGTCTTTCTAAAATATACCTCTCATATCGTTAAACCAGATCTAGTGGCTCTAAAAGCAAAATAAAAACGAAAATCCATATATTTTATGATCTTTCCTACCAATGAAAGGCCACTGACAAACCTTTCTATTTCTAAAACCACAATCTTTCCATTTCTCTGTAGCTGCGTTTTATCCTTACTAGTTTCTTGATTGTGCTCTAAATATCAATATAAGGGTTGTAGATTCCTTTTCTACTCATCAATCAATTCCCAGGTTCTTTTTACTTTATTACTCTTTGCATGCTCCTGTTATTGTTGTTGTTTTCATTTTTTCCTCGGTAATTGCAAATTTAAGGTTCAAACCCTTTTAAATCATCTTAAGATGTGTTTGTTGAAGATCAATTTCCCAAATTTGGGAGATAATTGGATTGAATTTCATGTTCCCCTTTGATCCTCAGTTAGGGTTTTGTCAACAAATTTCTGAGTTTCGGATTATCATGCTGCTTTGAAAGCTTTTTTTTTTTTTTTTTTGGTTTGGGGGTCAAGCTCTGCGAAAATTATGTCAATTAGCCATTTCTGGAATTTGAATGATCTCATGACTTCACTTCGTTTCCATTCAATATAAGCAATTTGGGTCCATGGGTTCGTGTATTTGATCAGCAGTTGAGGTTTTTATCCGATAAAACTTCAGTCTTTTTGGGTCGGTGGGTTATTTGTTCTAAAATGGATTACTCTAGAGATTACTCCAGTGGAAATGTTGTTCCTGGAGCCGGCCCTGACAGCTGGATTCCAAATTCTTCGGATTCCAACATTGTTTGGGCAACAGAAGATGATTACCATGTCTGGAACAACTCCGATGGCCCTGCTGACAGCACCCCTTCCAATTCCAACTATCAGTCCTCTCAAACACGTTCTGGAAGTGAGCCGCCAAATAAGAAATCAAAGAACAATTCGCAGGAATTGACCTCCAAGAAGTCCATAGGGAAAATGTTCTTCAAAACCAAACTATGCTGCAAGTTCCGGGCTGGTACATGCCCCTACATTACAAACTGCAACTTTGCACACAGTATAGAGGAACTTCGGCGCCCACCTCCCAATTGGCAGGAAATTGTAGCTGCTCATGAGGAAGAGAGGGGGAGTGTTGTGGAAATTAGAGAAGAATTTCAAATCCCATCAATAGGGGGATTTGGAGGGGAGACGCAGAGGTCTTATAAAGGGAGGCACTGCAAGAAGTTTTATACCGAGGAGGGGTGTCCTTATGGGGATAATTGCACTTTTTTGCATGATGAGCAGTCCAAGAACAGGGAGAGTGTGGCAATAAGTTTGGGGCCAGGAGGGTATGGAGGGGGTGGTAGTAGTGCTGCTGGAAATGGAGGTGGGAGTGCAACGAATGTAAAGCCATCAAATTGGAAGACAAGAATTTGTAATAAGTGGGAACTTACCGGGTATTGCCCATTTGGGAATAAGTGCCATTTTGCTCATGGAGCTACAGGTATGTTCTGAATTGTGCTGATTTGATTACTTTGCTCCCCGTATCTGTAAGGATTTGAGTTACTTGGTATGGACATTCAATATTGATGAGCTGGTACTTGTTAAACAGAAAATAATAATAATAATAAAGAAAGCAGATTTGAGGATGAAGCTGTTTCAATTTGGGATGGATCAGATGGTGATAATGATTATTTGATATTTAATCACACAGTCAAGATGATGATATACTTTCATAATATTCTACTGAGTCTACTGACATGGGCCCATAAGAGGATGGACTCACATTTGGCCGTATTGTAGTGGTCACAAGAACAAAACACTCTGGAGAGTGGGATGTAAGGGCTCAAATCACCAAACCCTCAAATTCTGACAGAACATGGGGTTCCAAAATAAAAAAAATAAAAATAAAAAAGGTTGATATACTGTAACCATGATTTCTTCTTTCAAATGGCACTGTTGCTTGTAATGCATGAACTTTCTCTTCTTGAAACTATTAACTGGCTTTGGGGCCCAGGACCTTTAGTCTAAACCAGTAATAAATATCTTGGTGTTTTCTTGAGTTGAATGTGCTTCAATGATGGGCTGTAATTAACTTGTCTTTATTCTCAACAAGGTCATCTGGAAGACAATAGTGCCTAGGTAATCTTTAGTTTGTCTAGCTGTCATTTGTCAAGATACTTGTATTATAGTTAAGATGGATTTCTAACATGAGCTGTTCCCATTGTTTCCCTTTTCCTTCATACATAGCTAGGGAATGTATTCCCATAACTAGCCACTTCTTAACTTGTTTATTAATGAGTCTTTTGAATTTGATCCATGAAGTAGGAATAGCATTGTGTGTGTTTCTGTGAATTTTTCCTTCCCTTTACTTGTTGATTGGTGACACAAATATTTTTATCAATGAATGGAGCTGTTTAGCTGGGGGAACCACCACTTTTGCATGTGTGAATTTTGGCTCTTGTAAAAGAAAATCAGACAAAAGTATTTCAATTTGAAATTAAAGTGGTCTCCTTGAAATGATTGTTCAATGCGGCATTCATATAGGAATAACAGGTGTATTGAATTAATTAATGGTCAAAATTAAGTAAAGAATGCAGTTATTCCATTTTGTTGTATAAAAGAGCATAAATTACATGGTTGTTCTTTTGCCTTTAATTTCCTAGGAGTCCTGTTTGGTTGATATTCTTTTAGTGGCTTACAAGTTTGACTGAACTTGTCATCAAGGACTTGGTCTTTATGAAAACTAATATGCTACTATTGTCTTGTCTAAATTGGTTTTATTTGATGATGTTTTGAGTAATTATTACACTGTGCTATTCCATGTAGGGGGACCCTTTTTTCCATTTGCGATACATGTATGGGACCAAATATAAAAGGGCATCCCAATGGATTAGTGTCCTGCAATGTGGAATATAAGGAAGGGTTAAATGTTCATAACTTTTTCGCAATTTTTATAGAGAGGCTATTTTTGGGACTTGAACTTATGATATCCATATCATAATGGAGTGACCTTATTGTTACATTAAGGTTTGCCCTTCATATGGAAACAAATTTATTGTCCTTTCATCAGGACTGATACAGCTTCTCTTGAAGCTATTGACCTTGATTGGAACATGGGAACCTTGAGCCTTTATCTCAAGAGTGCAGTAATTGTGAGTCTGAGATACTACTTTTATTCTATGTAGAGTTATATGAAAATTTTGATTTTCAAGATATTTGTTTATTGGGTTCTGCTTATAAACTTCTGTGGTGGGCATTTTAACATTTTTCATGCACCATTTCATTTTTTTCTGCAGATTGACAACATAGGTTATAAGCTAATATTCTTATTGTCTATGTAAAGAATGGCAACAATGGATCTCTGTATGTGTCCACTTATATTGTGGAAGATAGGCATCTTCCATATTCCTTATGAATGATATAGGAATAGCTGGGGACAATTTTTCATGTTTTAAGTTTTGGGCTTTTTTGTTTGGTTGTTTTACTGCAGAGTTGCACCGCTATGGTGGGGGCCTTGTGGAGTCTGAAGCCAAAGATTCTTCTGTCTCTGCTGACTCAAAGCTGGGTGTAGTAGTACCTCTAAAAACTTCTGCGGAGACCATGGTTATGCCAGTTACTGCTGTTCCTCATTCAGATCTATATCATTTTGGAGTTCCATCACAAAGGTCATCTTTACTAAGTCAGAGGCCAGGGCAGAGAACTCATGTGAAATGGAAGGGTCCAGACAAAATCAGTCGGATATATGGTGACTGGATTGATGACATTGAATAAGAATTAAATTTCATTTCTTATGTTTGTGGAACCTGATTGGTATTTAAATGGTTCAAGGAAAAAGGTTTTAATGGGATAAAAAGCATGTGAAGAGTGAGCTTCAGCCTTTTGGATGTGATGATGCCTCACATAATGCTCCATGACTCCCTGTTAAGGAGATGTCACTTATCAGTCTCTCAGCCCCTTCATTTTATGCATTAAATTTTCTTCAATGGCGTCAGAATTTGAACCTTCACATTGTAGTCTTAATCTTGTAATCAATCATGTTCCTGGATTACTCTCATCCAAGGAGAACTGTTGTTGATATTGTTGTACCACTTTGGATTAATATACTAAACTAAGTCTCTCTCTCTCTCTCTCTCTCGGAAGATATATTTTGTTTCCTGCTTAGGATCTGCACAACTAGAAGGTAATCTAATCAGCATATTCATGTACTTTTTTTCACGTGGTGAGATATTGCAGTCTTGTTTTCATTGAATGGGTTATCTGTATGTTAGGTTTTCATGTGTAGATAATTCTACCTATAATGAGGATTGTGACTGATCATTTATTGTCATGTCACGTTGACAGACATTCTTCTTCTTCCTTGGAGACTGCTGACAAGGAAAGGCAAGATGCATTATATGATCCATTTTGCCCAATTCTGATGCAGGTGGTGACTGAATGTCCAAGACTCTGAGGTGTGCAAGCAACTTGGGCTGGTTGTATGAGGTCATAACATGTGAGGTACGCAGAACAACATAGTCAGACTGAGTTCACAATAATAGTTTCAATTTCTGTATGTAAAACCTAGCTGATGATGGTAGAGATTCAGAATGGAACTGTCAGGATAAAACTTAAAAATGTTTTTGCCAAATTAAATGGCCCTTGGTTATTCTGCTTTAGTGAATGTGTATGTCAGGGAAAACTATAAAGGTCTCTTGAAGTTTAACAGTTCAAGCTCGAAATAGTACAACACGGTATATTTGAATAAGAGCTCAGGCAGCTCTACTACTATCTCATGGGACTAG
Source organism: Kandelia obovata (assembly GCA_021464305.1). NCBI lineage: Eukaryota > Viridiplantae > Streptophyta > Magnoliopsida > Malpighiales > Rhizophoraceae > Kandelia > Kandelia obovata. The sequence continues at coordinate 5,409,334 of CM038484.1, read as the reverse complement.
GGGTAGCAAAATATGCTTATGTTCAACTAATAGTTAGGTAACCATTTATATGCATTTGTTCATATCTGTACTGATTTTGCCATTTATGTGATCTTGCACTGCAGTCTGTTAGATACATTCCATGGTTTTTGTTGCAGAAAGTTAAGTTTGGGTTAGGAAAGAGAATTGTGTCATTTCACTAAAGTTGAATGCTGCCAACTGAGGTTGAAGCATGGTCTATTTAGAAGAATTTTGTCCAAGAACTTGGGAGTGCAATTTTTTGCTGTCATCCAAGTTGGATTGTTTGGTTTGAAAGGAGCAATGCTCTTGTTGAGCTAGTGTTCATTGAGCGTGCGTCTGATGACAATGTTGCTGTTGGATTATGGATTTCATTCATAACTTCTCTTCTAACAAGGTAATGCATGGGTATCATTAGTATTTAGTGGGGGAGTGGGACAAGTTTGGAATCCGTAACCATCTAGGTAGACATCACAAATTGCTCGCAAATGCCAGTGCGGGAGGGGGCTTTGATCCCCCAGCCTCACCCCCTTCCCAGCTTCTTGAAGGCAAGGAGTGGCCACCGGGGCTAGCCCTGGTGGTTGATTTCATTTGTAACTTTGAATATCACATTCTACTTGGCTCTCATGATCATTTGGATCATACTATCACTCACTTTAATTTGTAATTCGTCTTATCTGGGAAGGATCATATTTTTTGAGGGGTTAAATCTAATGTCGTCCTTAATCATATGATATCTTTTTGTATTGTTGACCAGAGTTAAAAATAACAATGACCTACCCTTGCCTTCACATTGGTCCTTGCAGTACAGCTGAATTCTGGCAATTGTAATTGACAAGAATCTGAGGCTGAATCCTTGAATCTGACAACGCAGTACGAATCTCCCACTTGACTTTTAGGTGTAGTTAAGTGCGCTCACAAACTTCTATTGTTGGCTTGTTCACTAGATATTCTAGACGTTAAAGAAACTGACATGCAATCGGAGTGGTTCCTGACGGCTGAAATTGCACTTAATAAAATAAAAGCAAGCCAGCATATGACAAAATAATTGCTTTAACACTCATTTTATACCATAAAGTAAACGTGCCAACATGTATAAAAGATGCACAATAAGGTCGGACAATTAATCCTTAAGAGGCACCGAGTATAGGGCATGACTATTTAGACAGAAAAATCCTATTTGATAAAACGAGTGCATGACAAAAATGAGATAATGTCAGCCTAACTACGTAGCATTACCCGTACCAAATGCATGCATACGATGTCTTCGGACTTGAGCTACTAAGTTTTGTGCGCTACCTAAAATTTCTTACATTTAAACCGTGATACTTATTGATGGACCCAAAAAAACTATGATAGTCTGTCTATTGGTGGCGACCCCAACCATTTAAAGGGATTCATAGAGGGTGGGGGGCATTGGGGGTTAACGTCTTCGTTTCTCCCGAAAAATTTCTTATGAAAGATCATGATATTGCAATATGAAAAAAACAAAATAAAAATAAAGTAATAATTCAAATTTAAATTTTTCTCTCTACCAGCGATACATGAGTCCTTGTGGAGAACAAAACAAAAGTCTCATCAATTAGTACCAATAATATGCTAATCAAAAGACAAGAAATTAGGAATTTTTGGAGGCCAAGTTGGCGATGTTCAGACAACGCCCCTCAACCATCTCACAATGACTCGCTCAGTACCATCGTTTCTGCCAAGGACATAAAACCTATCTCTCCGCACACCCTTGCAATTTAAGCCATGCATTTTTCACACATAAAACAATCGAACTGCCTCCTTGTTTCTCTCTTCCTATTAGCCTTTCATGTACCTAAGAAACATCAAATCTAAGCATCCGATACATCCCACATTTTCTTTTCCTCTCTAGTTAGCTCTCTCATTTTTTCTTTTCACAAATTTTCCAAATCCATGCACAACTGTGGCCGGGAAAAGAAGCCGGGAAACAACTAATTAATCTCCGGCGACCAATTTAGGCTGCAGCTTTTCGTTCAATGTCAACGACGAATTCTTCATTAGCCCATCAACCAACATATTTTGTATCTCCTCCAGTAACGATCATTTTGGCCACCATTACCCTTATTTGCTTCTTTATAGCCTTTTTCTCCATATACTTTTGTAGGTGTTGCATGGATAGCATTGTTGGCAATTGGCATCTACGGCGTACGCCTTCAGGAAACCTTGTAACTCCGTCTGATTTACCTGTATACCAGGGACTTGATCCATCTCTAATACAGCTTTTTCCAGCATGTACGTATTCAACTGTCAAAGAATTTCGTCGTGAAAAGTACGGTCTTGAATGTGCTATTTGCTTGGCAGAGTTCTCGGATGATGATTTACTCCGGCTCTTAACAGTTTGCTACCATGTTTTTCACCAAGAATGCATTGATGTTTGGCTGGGATCTCACAAGACGTGCCCGGTTTGTCGTAGAGATCTCGACTTGCCTAAAGAGACATTGGAAAAGACTATAACACTTGACCACAACCGGGACGCTCATGATGGCAATGGAATTCTGGCCCCTACTACGAGCATTGCCGTTCCAGAAGGCCACGGTGAGGAAGATGGAGGAGGAAATGGGGAAGGAGTGGCTCACAGTGCGAGCAAAGAAAATGGCAGGGATGACAACATGGGAAGATTTTCAAGGGCAAGCTCGACAGGGCACTCAATACTTGTGGCCAGAGAGGAAGATAAGTATACTTTGAGATTGCCGGAACGTGTGAAGGTAAAAATTGTCAGGGGGCATGGTACAGCACGAAGTTGTATTGCCTTTGGGGACTTCTCAAGCCCACAAAACAGTGGCTTTGGAGAGGTACCGGGGTGCTCAGGAGGAGACATCAACAAAGTATAAGTTTTGTTTTTTACCTGTCTCTTTCTTTGTCCCCCCTCTTTTCTGATACATATTCTGTTGAGAATTGTGAGATACTTTAATGTCAAAAGATACATAGAAGATTTGTTTCTGGTTTCCAGTCCTGCCTTCCAGCTATTAGGCCTTGCAAAACGAACATAAAATGATAGCCCAAAGAAATTCTACACCTTGCACATTAGCATTCAGAATTTAATATTTTGGGCAATTAGATGCTTGTAGGACAACATTAACGTGGGTGCCAAGAAACTGTGGTATTGAACTTACAACTTACACGAGGTTTAATACCAAGAAAAAGTTAATTGGACTAGGGGCAGTTTGGTAGTCAGTTTTAAGGATATGGTATAAAAAGTGTGAAGAGAAGCTGCATTTTCACTGCTTTTGCAACTTGTGAGCTTATTACATCTCTAAGTACGCATCTCATAAGCAAGGTGAAAGAGGGCAGGTAGGTAGTCAATACAAAGTGCAAAAGAAAGCAGTTAGGAAAGAAATAACAAGGAGTTCATGATAAACAAAATAGATGGCACCACACAAACGAAAAGATAACCAAAACCTATGACACCACAAAAGCCTATCATTGTCTCTTAATTAAACCACAATGGCAAGAGCAAAACAAAACAAAAATAAAAACTTCATGTGGATTTTTTTTTCTATAGGAGTTGAAGTGAAAAAGATAAATAAAACAATTATTCTAATTAAATTTTATATTAGAGAACAAAAACAATTAAAATATATAGTTATTTTAAATTTGTAACTTATTCTAGAGGAGATTGTTCCATTTTGAGCAAGTCAACAACTTGGTTTTGTAAGAGAGGAAGTGATAGAGGCTAGCCTGTTAACAATAGAGTAAAACACAAATATAATCATTATCAATAACAATTAAGTTATTCTTAATAAAACTTAAGTTGCAATAATTGAAAATTTCATTTTAGGAATATCAAATAACTTATTTTGATGAGAGAAAGCCATAAGGTGGTAACAAAAAGATCTCTAGCCTAGTTTATATAAGAAAACCTATGAACAATTAGCTCGATGTTTTATTCGAAGTATAAGGTATGAGGCCCAAAGACTTTCAAATCTTTCTTTGTTTTTACAAGAAATATTCAATCAATCTATAGCTTATAGGTTTTTTTTTATATATATTTTTTTCAATTTGGTATCAGAACTTAACTCTTCATTTATGTTGATTACAATCAAAGATGATATGTGTATCATGATTTTATGTGTTTCTCTTGGTTGACAAATTGTAGCCTTTAAAGGATTTTGAGTCTTCTTACAATTTTTGCAATGTGTCATATTAATTTTATATCTATTGACAATATAAGATTCTTTGCCTTACACATGAAATGGAAAGATGATAAGTTAGAAAAATTTCAAGAGTTATTGGTTGTATTGTCTTGAAATACCATGTGTAATATGTATTCTTTTAGTTTTCTCATGCATATATATTTGAAATTTTGCACCACCAAAGCAATTTAGTGGGATTAATACTCCTTGTCATGAAGCTATTACCATGTGTTTTTTAGTAGTGAGTGTTTTTACATGATAAAGAAAACATATATTGATATCATATTTGAAAAAAAAAAAAGGTATGTGACCTTGGGAGACAAGCTAGCCATTAAGGTAGGTTTTTGGTCTAACTTAACTAGTTCAATAATCAAAATTTGAACTTTTTCTATCTTAAAGGTGGTCCATGTCATGTCATTGTACTTATATGTGTATTTATCAAATATTTTATTTAGGTAACATATATGTGTAAATAAGAAAAGGGACATATAACAAAATGATGATGTGTACACATGTAGTATTAATCTTTAAGCATGTAAACATGACTTAATGCTAGAAAAATGACACGTTAAATCACGTTTATATGGGACTAGTGATTCATAAATTAATTTTTGTATTTATCATATGTCTTATAAATGTTATTATAAGAAATATCATTTTGATTTAAAAATAGTCATAACATTTTAAATTATTATAATATTAGTGATTTAAAAAAAAAATCACATAAAGATATAATCATTAGATTATAAATGAGACATAAGAGTTGTAATTAATTTTTTAAAAAACAACTACTTGGTTATACAATAAGGTATTTATATAATAAGATGGTAAATTAAATATTGAAAAATTAAAATGTCTATGCCCACAAGTATGAAAATTTTGTATTTTGATATCTAATTTGTCGATCTTATTATATATTATATATATAAATTCAATGTACATAGCAGTCTTTGTCCATCATAAGGTTTGAATTTGTATTTTCTAATTTTTTATTAGTTTCATGGAATTAATGAATGTGTATTCTTGGTTAATCCAATTCTTCTTACTACTTTTCTTATAATGATCTCATTTGTATTTTTATGTTGTTTAGTAACAATTTTGCTAGATTGAAAAAAAAAAAAAAGGTTCTTTTGACTCTAAGGTATATGGATATAGATTTGATTTTCTGTGTTGATCAACCACTTGTTCTTATAAAAGCAATTACAACAATTGAAAGAACTACTTATGATAAGTGGGAGCAATCAAATCACTTAAGCTTAATGCTTATCAAGACTCATATTAGCAAAAGTTTAATGGTTTTTATTCCTTAAAAGAAGAAAACCAAAGTTTTCATGAAAGCTATTAAGTAATAATTTTTTAAATCTGATAAGATGTTGGCTAGCACCTTAATAAAAAAATTTTCAAAAAAGAATTTTAATAGTTTAAAAGGTGTGATTAAACACATTATTGGAATAAGTGACATTGCTTTTCGACTTAAACTCTTAAAAGTTGACATATTTGATACCATTTTAGTGTACTTTATCTTAAATTCTCTTTCTTTTACATATTAAAATATCTTAACCATATGTATTCAAAAGAAAAAAGGATGAAACGTGAGAATTTAGAAAGTGCTCATCTTATTACTAAAGACAAGCTTGATGGTAAAAAGGGTAAAGGTACTCCATCTTAAAAGAAAGATTTAAAGGTGCCAAAAAGAAATTCAACAAAAAAATACATGTTTCTTCCATAAAAAGCATGAACATGTGAAGAAGACTTGTCTTAAGTATATAATATAACTAAAAGAGATATGCATTCTTATGTTCGTAGTGTATTATCAACCTATTTTAATTAATGTTCCAAGTAATACATGGTGAATTGAATTTGATATCATAATCTATGTTGTCAATATTATGCAATGCTTTTTAAACCTAAGAAAGCCAAAGGAAAGTAAGCAAGGCATTTATTTATGAAATTGAATGTGTTTTAATGTCAAAGTTATGGACACTTGCTATTTAATTTTAAAATTTGGTTTTGAGTTAGACTTGGAAAACACCTTTTATGAATCATTCTTAAGAAATTTGGTTTCCATTCCTAAATTTACAAATATAGTTATTAGTTTGTCTTTGATAACTCCATTTGTAGTATTTTGCATAATAAAAATATCATTTGTTTTGGTTATTTGGTTAATGGCTTTTATAAATTTGATTTAGACCTTACTTAGAAATATAATGTTACATTACATTATATTATTGACATGAAAAGTTATACTAATGGATAATCTTCTTTATTACGATATAAAAAATTAGGTGACATTTCTTTTAAGAGAATAAAAAGACTAGTACATAACAAAGTTTTGACAACTCTTGATTTTACAAATTTTGATAATTATGTGAATTACTTAAAAGGTGAGCAAACCAACAAGAACACTAAAGGTGCTAAAAGAAGTTTAAAAATTCGTGAAATTACACACATGAATATCTGTAGACCATTTTTCACTCCTTGTTTTAATGGTAAAAAATATTTTATCTTATTGATTGATGACTATATAAGATTTATGTATCTTTATTTATTGTTTGATAAAGTTAAAACATTAGACACTTTTAAAACATATAAGGTTAAAATAAAGAAAAAAAAGGATAAAAGACCAAATTGTAAGATTTAATTGAAGTGGAGAATATTATAGAAAGTATACAGAAATAAGACAAATAAAAGGTCTATTTGTGAAGTTCCTTGAGTAAGAGGGTATTATTACACAATATACTATACTGAGTACACCTCAATTAAACAATTTAATTGAAAAAAGGAACCAAACAATTATGAACATAGTGAGAAGTATGATAAGTAATTTAATAGTTTATTAAGTTTGTGGAGTGAAGTCTTGAAAATTGTAGTTTATTCCTTAAGTAAATTTCTCTTAAAGACTATTCCTAAGACTCCTTTTGAGTTATGAAATGGAAAGAAACCAAGTTTAAGGCATATGCATGTATAAGGTTATCTTGCTAAAGTAAGAATTTATAATCCTTAATTAAAAAAATTAGATCTAACATCTAAGGACAACTAGCACTTATTTTGTTGGCTATGCATTAAATTCTAAGGGATATAGATTTTACCATCCTTCAAATACATCTAAAATTATTGAAGTTAGACATGTGAAATTTCATGAGAATATTGAGTTTAGTGGGAGCAAGTGTCCTTACAAAGTTTAATTTGAGGAAAGTATAAACTCATTTAAGTACCCATAAACTTTAGAAATTTGGCTGTTCAAGCAACCCTATAATGAATAACAATTGGTTCAAAATCAAATGCCTAATGTAATACAAGCAAATATAAAACTTATATAATGTAAACCATAAAAGAAAGGGTTTAGGAGATCCTTAAGAATAAGGAAATCTAACATTTTTTATGACTATGTTGTATATCTTTAAAAGATTCATACCAATCTTAAAGGTGGTCCTAGCACGTTTTGACAAACTATGAAACATGCAAAATCCAAAATTATGGTCTAATGTCATAAAAGAAGAGAAAGTGTTATGACCCTAAGGTTTCATGTTATGTTTTGATGATAACCAAACATTGAGTATAACTAATGTGTTTTTTTAAGCATGATTAATAAGAAGGTTGAATCACATGAACACAAAAGTATGAAAGTAAGTAACAAAAGAGATGTGATCCAACTATCAATCAACTTCCAAAAGTTATTGTACTTAATTTGAGATAAATTAAAAGATATGTCATATATTTTAGGAAAGATAAACCTGTCTAGTATCCAATGTCACTAGATATAAATTAATTGGAGATGTATAAAGGAAATTTAAAAATTGGACACTAAATAAACTACATTGACCAACATCCAAAGGATATTAAAAATAGCTAAAGCTAAATTAGATGATATATTAAGCATGGTTAGAAAGATATTTCAATCTAGTTTCCTATAAAAAAATAGCACATGATTAGGGATTTTGTAGAAAAATTCATGGCTAATTTACTAAAAGGAGTATAAGTTGATAAGTTGAAAAAAAAGAAAAAAATTTGAATGATATTGTGAGCAAAAAGAAAAGAAGTTTGAATTTGAATAAAATCATGAAAAAGAATATGAAAAGATTATGAAAGAGAAAGGGAATGTCTTCAAATGAGATTGTATAAAGAAAGAAAAGAAATTGAGCACATTTGGTCAACTAGATGTGCAAAAGAGTATTATGCTAAAAGCTAAAAAGTTATAAAGATTTCAAGTGTACCAGATAGAGAAGCCAACCAATTGATAGGTTGACAGATTGATTGCTACAATTGACTAATGTGATAGAAGTGTAGAAGCTAAAAGTTTCTAGAGAATTTGGATTGGTTAACTAGAGATATTAGTAGTCAACCAATGTTTTGTAGACAAACTTCCCATATTTGTAATTTACATTATATATTATAAGATTTACTCACTCACAATAACTAGTAAAACCTAAATATCTATATATTGATTTCTATAAGTAAGGCTAAGTGCTTTGAATGCTTTAAGCAAAAAAGAGATATACTTTAATATATCAAAATAATAAGAAAAGGCACAATATTCTAAAGAGGAAAATATTTTGCTTTTGTGATAAAGCTTTGTATAACTTTCTATTTGAGGTCAAGTGATTAAATTGTTGTAAAGGTGAGCTTTATACCATATTGACAAACATAATGATTGGTGAATTTGGCATGCAATCAACAAGTGAAATGACTAATAAGCTTGGTACCCAATTAATAAAAAAAGTTGTAAAGAGTTTTATCTTCACCCAAGGAAGAAGATTGTGATAATGATTTAAAAACTCTTAAGGTAGTGACCTTAAGGGGAGGATGTAAAGTTAAAGAATAGCTAAATCTCTATAAATCATTAGGTTTAATTTCTTTTCCCTTATCTCCTTTTATTTTTAGTTATTTATATTGTTTGCTTTATTATTCAATTATTATTTATCCTATAATTTCTTTTTGAAGTTAGGATTGAGTATGAGTTAAATAATCAAACCAAAGAAACCTAATTCTCGCTCCCCCTTTTAGTCTCTCGTTAGACCCTTCATCTTTGATGGTTACAACTACAACTATTAGAGAGATAACATGACTGTGTAAATCTAATACTATGACTATGAACTTTGGGAAATAGTTGAGAGTAGACTAAAAAAGCCTTAAAAGCTACTTAATAAGAAAGAAAGTATGTCCACCATAAAAGGCGAAAGTTTAAAACACTTAACTCTAAATCTACTTACATGCTTTATTATGATTTAAATATTAGTGAATATAATAGCCTTTCATTATGTAAGAAAGTAAAGGAGATTTGGGACAATTTCAAAGTCATTCACAATGACACTTCACAAGTGAAGGACACCAAGATCAATTTTCTCATGTAAAAGTATGAGATATTTGAGATGAAGAGTAAGAAGGCAATTTAAGAGATGTAAAAGATTTACTAACATTATTAATCCTTTTGAGAACCTTGGGAAGGATATCAATATAAGCAATCTTATAAAGAATATATTGAGATCACGTTTAAAGTCTTAGAATCTTAAGGTCATTATAATCATTAAATCTCATTAGTTCATTATTAATGCATGAGATGTCCTTTAATAAAGATGTTTTGAAGAAAAAGAGGACATTTACTTTTAAATCTTTCACATATGAGGAGAGTGATAATGGAAAAGAGAATGATGAAGAGAAGGACAATGATGATGAAGATGGGAGTTATTCCTACATTGAGGATAATAAAGAAGAGTTTAAAATGACAACAAAAAGGATTTGACACCTTGTAAGAAAGAAGAGACAAAGTGATAGGAGATCATTCAAATGTGAGGATGATAAAGGTGAGTAATTTAAAAAAAGAAATCATATACAAAAAATGCAAAAACTTTATTCACATTTCTTTAAATTGTCCTAACAAAAAGAAGTTCAATAAGTCAGCAAAGAAGACATTTAAGGCCTTATTAGATGATTCAAGTGACTCAAATAATGATACACCCTTTGATAAAATAGCTAATATGTGTTTCATGGTAAAGGAATGATGAGGTAAATTGTGATTATGATACTTTAAACGTTGATACTTGTGATAAGTCTTTGATTGAACAAGGGTCTTTATGCTAAAAATGTCATTATGAAGCATGAAGTTAGATCCTTAAAGGATAAGATTGCTTCTTTAAAATTTAAGAATGAAACTTTTTAAAAAAATGAGGTCAAGTCACTCACTAAGAAAAATAACAAGGTAAATAATGCCTATAATAAGGAAGTTTGCTCAAAGAAAAAACAAACTAAACATGCTACTTGACTCTCAAGATGTGGAGAATGGTTTACGTTATGTGTCTCATGCATATCAACCCAAAATGTTTCAGGACAAGACAACTCATGCTCATACACATAAAGAAACATCTAGTTGTAGATCACATAAAAATGATCATACTTTATGCCATAGTAGAAAATCATCTACAGGTATACTTATATGTACACAAGACAAACAAAAAGATCTAAAGCATCATGTATACATGTATATTCATATAATAGATGACTTGATCATTCATATAATAGATACAATGCTGGAGATCATATTAGATGTTATTTGTTTTGGTGATTATGGTCATATGAAATATTGTTTGCAATTTAAGGTGGAATTTAGAAGGTATAAGTTATTCTTATAAAGGTGGTAAAGGCATTAATGTTAACCTACAAGGACCAAAGCATTTTTGGGTACCAAAATCAATTAGTTGAATTATTTTATAGGCGAAAAGGAGTATTGTCATTAACCAAGCAAAAATCTCTTAACTTCATTCAACTGTTTAGATGACAATGACAATAAGGGATGAATTTTTAGAACTTCTTTGAAAAGGAATGTTATGTATTATGCCCTATTCAATTATTGTGATTTTAAGTTTTTTATTTTTTTTATGCATATATGTGTTTAATGTTACATGTTTTAGCCTTTATATGCCTCAGTCTAGTCTTATGCATTCTTCATCCTTGATGTGCCTCAATTTCCATAGTTAATTGATCCTTTAAAGACACATTTAATTTTATCATGGTTATATGTTTTTCTTTTGACATGTGCTTGATTTTATGATGCATAATTATGAATAAGTGATCATGTATACATTTATGTCACATGTTTATTTGAGTTGTTATGTCTTTATAATTATGCATGATTGCTATTAAAAAAGTTGTATATTGTCTTACATGATTAAGTGGGAGCCATTATGATTAATTGGTAATATTGTTGAATCTTATGGATTTAAGTAGTTTGAATACCAAAGGCTAATTCTTATAAGAATACAAGAAATTCTTCATAGAGAGACCTTTATGATCAACCTACTCCAAGGAATCAAAAGATATCGATCATTACTTTAGATCATGATTGTTATGACCTGGCATGAAAAGAAATTTTCCATTTATTGTAGGACCCCACTTTTCCTTACATTTTGGAGAAAAGTATTATATTGAGGCATGTGGACATCAAGATATCCACAAATTGATTTCAAAGTTTTCATCAATTTTTTTGATGCAATTGGGATACCATGTTGACTTGATTTGCTTTAGTGGGATTCATTGGGGTTTGAGAGTATGATTACATCTAGTGAAAGTTGAGATTAACCCAGATGTCTGTCATTAATGACAATACTATGACTCTAACATTGATTATATTTGTATACTTTGTTATGTCTTACCATTTTCTTTATTTATCTTTCTTTAGAACATATAGTTAGAGAACTTTTGTCTTAAGTATTTTATTATAGTTTTTAAAATGATAATGTAATTGGAATGAAATTAAAGTTTATAAAATTTCATTAGATATTCAAAACCTAAAATTTATTATTAAAAGTAAATTTTAGAAGATTTTGTTATTTTTTTTTACGATAATCCTTATATCGAATAATCTTAAAAATAATCCTTCAAAATAAAATAAAAAAAAGGCCAAAACCAAAGAAAATGGGTCAAAGTTGTATAAGTTAAGTGAACAAAAGTTAAAGTTAGTCAAATCATAAAAATTGGTCAACAAAAGTCAAAACTGGTCCATCCATATGAGTCTATCAACAAAAGTCAAAATCATATAAGTCGGATAACAAAAGTCAAAGTTGGTTGACAAAAAATATCACTAATCAAGCTATATAATCTGGTTAATAAAAGTTAAAGTCGATTAAGAAAGTCAAAACTAATCAAGCCATATAAACCAGTCAACAAAAGTTAGAACCTTTCAACACAAATTAAAATTAGTCAAGCCATATAAATTAATCACAACTATTTTGAGTGGTTTAAAAAAAGGAGAAAATAAAAGGTTGGTGGTCCCCAACCTCTCCATCTTTTCTCTTTTCTTTTTGGGTTTCCAAAGGGTTTTAGAGAGCCTCTTGGTGCTTCGTCTCTTTCTCTGTCCTAACCTTTGCCATTGGTGAGGTTTTCAAGCCTCAAATTGGCAAGTGACACATAAATAGATAAATTGGTCAAAAAGGACTCAATCAGTGGGAGTTTGGGATGGTGACGTGTGCATTAGAAAGGGACAATAAGGTAATTTACAGTCTCTCCTTCTCTCCTTTTATGCTTTATGTTGGGTGTTACAAAATTTTTATATATTTTTTTCATTATTATTTATTTTCATTCTTTGAGTATGTTTTGTTTGACGTTAACTTCTCTATGTCTTCATATCTGCTTTTAACTTTTTGATCTTTTTTGCCCTTTAATCTCTGCTCATGGGTTTTTGAATTCTCAAATTTTGTATTTTTTATATATTTTTTTTCTGTTCTTGGATAGGTTTGATCTAGAATAACGTGATATTCTCAATCAGTTAGTATTTTTAGATTTGGGTTGGTTTAATGTTGAATTGACACAGTTTGATTGAAATTAATTGAATTAGCTAGGTTTGAGCAAATTTGATTAGGCTGACTCGAGTTTGATTTGGGTGACCTAGATTTGACTGAGTTAAATTGTCACCTCTTTATATATATATATATATATGCATACATATGTTTATTTCTATTATTTCTATATTTATTTAGTTTTTTTTAATTATTTGTATTTTTTATTTTTTATTTTTTCATGACTAATTTTATTAATTAATTTATATTTTTTTTATAAAATAAAATTCAATCGCACATGTATATTTAACAGTAAATGTAATATTGAAATATATTGAATTAAAATTAGCTCAATGTTTGAAATATAACAATAACTTGTTTCTTTTAACCTTTGTCTACTATTTTACGAGCTTATGATGTATTGATGAGTTTGAGTTTGATTATCATGGAGCATTAATCATTATTTTAGTAACATAAGTGATTCTCTGGTCTCTTTTAAATTGCTTTTCATTTTGATTTTATTGTAACAATTACTTACTAACCCATTTGTGAATTCTTAACAATATGTGAATGCGTTTAAATCACTATTTCTTTTTTTTTTTAGTTTCGTGGACTCGTGAATCTCAAAAGTATTCTTTTTTTTTTTTTTGGTGCCTTTTCACAATTTTTTGTTGATTTGTTTTCTTTGGTCTTTCTCCTTGGTTTTCCTTTTTCCTTCTTTATCCCTTAGTCCCTTTTATTAATAAAGTAACCCTTTTATAGGCCTTTTTTATGGTTAAGAATTGCTATGTGATTGGTTAGTTGAGCATATATTGTTTCATCATTAATTTCTTACTATTGGTTGCTTGAAAAAGGGTAATGATTATTTATAGTTAGAGATAGTTTTGACATATATTTGATTTGGCTTAGTTTTATTCTAACTTATTGTTGATATTCATTAAGGATCATAAGCTTGAGGGACTTAAGGACCAAGTTAAGCCTTCTAGAAGATGGATTTGAAGACTTGTAAGAATGGTGGGCTATTGGTATAGGATCCTAATTAGGCCCCAAAGAAAGAAAAAAATTTATTACCTAGCTCATTGTATTATTAGATAAATTGTATTAGGCCCAAAGCTCACTTAATAATATAAATGGACTCTTATTAATATTATTATTTATTTTCTAAATGAATGAATAAAATAAGGCTTAATGCCAAATGACTTTCTTTTTACTAAACTTAGCCTTAGACCAAAAAAAATAGGGATACAATAATCGCCTCTCTTTGTGAGTTGCTTTAAAATAAAGGAATGGGTAAAGACTTTCTTGGATTCTTATTTTGTCTACCTTTCAGGCACTTGTGTAATAAATTTTGAGTTAGCTTTTTCTAAGGAGTAAGCTTGTAATGTATGAGAGGTTGGCTCTAAGGAACTATTTGCTACTTATTTGTTTCGGGTAAGACTTAGGTTAAAGCCCTTTTAAAGGACTTGTGACATTGTAGGAAGCCAGAATAATCTTCATTAAGGAATTTTTGGTGGGCATATATTTTGTTGTATTGAGAATTCAAACTTTATGAAATTCATTGATGCTTAATTAATAGCTTGGCTATTTTTTAAGGACTTCAAGACAAGCCATTAAAGCTTTTTGACCATTATTCTTGATTGAAAACTCTACATCTAACTGGTACATATTTGGTTGAGGTGGTTACATTATTGTATCACTTAAGCTATTGTTTAAACTTTCTTAAGATGATTGTAGTTCCCTATTGCTCAGGATGTGAATATAGAACACATTGTTAAACTTATACTAATATGCTGTTTGAACTTGCTCAAAATGGTTACATCACCCTATTACTTAAGTCACAGAAGTATAATGCATTCTTAAGCTTACATAGGACGACTTTCAATTTCATAAGTGAGTTATCATGCTATCTAAACTTGCTTAAAATGATTACATCACCTTATTGCTCAAGCCATAGATGTAAAATGTATTCTCAAGCTTATACAGGACTACTCCAAATTTCATAAATGAATTGACATGTTGTATGAGCTTGCTTAAGATGGTCACATTACCTTATCATTCAGGTCGTAGATGTTGAATACATTCTTAAGCTTGTATAAGACTACTCCCAATTTCAGAAACAAATTGTCATGTTATCTAAACTTACTCAAGATGGTTACATCACCTTATTACTCAGGTTGTAAATGTAGAATGCATTCTTAAGTTTATACAAGACTACTGCTAATTTTGGAAATGAACTAACATATTGTTTAAACTTTCTCAAGATAGGCACATCACCTTATTGCTTGGTTCATAGATGTAAAATGCATTTTTAAACTTATATAGGACTACTCCCAATTTCAGGAATAAATTGGCATGTTATCTGAACTTGCTCAAGATGGTTACTGATGGGAGAGGGACAACGGAATACAAATTGCCCAAGAAACCTCTCCCACTTGTTTGAATATGTGAGAAGTTGATTGAATAACAAATACAGCAACTAAAACAATCACACAAGAACATGCCAATTTTTTTTACGTGGAAAACCCCCTCAAAGCAAAAAGGAAAAACCACGGGACACACCAATCCAAAATCAATTTCACTATAATCAACAAGTGAATACAATAGAGGTATACAACCTCAATTACACAACCAAATTAAACAAACTCAATTTAAACCAAAATGAGAGGATAAATGAGTTAGCTAACATGAAAGACACCTTCTGTCAATAATAACTCAACAATTAGACCTCCAAATAACAATTTAACTATTCAAGATGAAATTCTAGATGTCCTTTACTAGCTAGCCAAATTACAACTCAATGAGACCATAGATTAATAATCATCCACACAATTTAGCAATTCTGCCACAAATGAGAGAACAAAAAATTACTAGAATTGAGAGTTCTTGGTTCAAATGGAAAAAATGCCCTTGTAGTTCACAAAAACTCAATCCAACCTTCCATAAGGAAAATATACATTTCTTCTAACTACTAAACAAAAAATCAACTCGATCGGACCATAAACAATCCTCTGATTACATGGTTAATCAAAACAGCACACAAAAATTGCCTACTGTATAGATTTATGAAAACTAAAGAAGCAGGACTTATAATGCTCGAAACCTAATCTCCACCATTTAAAAATAAAAACAAAAGTGTCCTTTATCAACTATCCAAGTTTTAGCTTGATTGGATACTAATATTCTCTCTAAACGTAAGATCAAAGAAAAAACTACTTTTTCTCTTTTCCTACGGTCTCCCCCCTTTTTTTTCTCTCTCTTTCGGTCGACAGCCTCTCTATTTATTTTCTTATCATAACCTTAATAAGGTATTTATACCTCATTAAGTCAACTTTTTTTTTTTCAAAGGTTCCTTCCACGTAAGAAGTACACCTAACAATTCTCCCCCTTTTAACTATGTAGAGGTGTTAACCATCCCAACCAACGAACAACACAACTCAAACTTTCCTCTTAGCAATGCCTTTATCAACATATCAGCAACATTATCTTTCATATGAATCTTTTTAAGTGATAGTTGTTTACAATCAATAACATCATGTATCCAATGATATTGCACATCAATATGATTTAATCTAGCCTGAAAAGTCAGATTCCTACTAAGGTGAATTACATTTTGACTGTCACAATATAACACATACTTTGATTGCTCAAAGCCAAGTTCCTTCATGAATCTTTTCATCCAAATCAACTCTTTAGCTATTTCGGTTATAGCAATAAACTTTGCTTTCTTGGTTGACAATGCAATGCACTTTTGCAACTGTGATTGCCAACTAACTGTTGCCCTCATAAAAGTAATAATATAACCTGAAGTAGACTTTTTAGAGTCAATGTTACCAGCCATATTTGAATTTGTGAATCCAATAAGGATAGACATATAACTTGAAGTAGCCTTATCCATGTTAAACCTTTGAAGTACCTTTTCAATGTACTGCTTTTGGGACAGATACAACCTTTTCATTTTCCTATTCTGAGTGATTGGCATGCCAAGGATCTTCTTTACTGGTTCCAAGTCCTTCATGGCAAAGGACTTACTCAACTCTTACTTCAACTTGTCAATTCTAAAAGCATTACGAACAACAATAATCATATCATCTGTATAAAACAATAAAATGATAAAATCATTATCATTAAATCTTTGCGCAAAAACACAATGATCATAAATAGTCTTTTTATAAATTTGCTCCCCTATAACAGACTCAAACTTCTTATACCATTGTCTCAGAGTTTGTTTCAAGCCATTCAAGCTTTTCTTCAACTTGCACACATAATCCTCTTTTCGTTTTACCTTAAAACCTTGTGGTTGTTCCATATAAATTTCTTCTTCCAAGTCACCATAGAGAACAATAGTTTTCACATCCATCTGCTCAATCTCTAAGTCATGGCTAGTAACCAAACTCAACACAACTTGAATGGAAGACATTTTTAACATCAGTGAAAAAATCTCTTCAAAGTCAACGCCTTATTTTTGACTGAATCCCTTAACAAACAATATGACTTTATATCGTGGATGCGAAGTATTTTCTTCTTGCTTCACCCTATAAACCCACCAATTTTTTAAAACTCTTTTACCTGTAGGTAACTTCACCAACTCATAAGTGGAGTTCTCATGTAAGGATTTCATCTCATCTGACATAACATCTATCCATTACTACTTAAGCTCACTTTCTATTGCTTCTTCATAACACTCAGGTTCTCCCCTATCAGTTAATAATACAAATTCGTTAAGAGAGTACCAAGTAGAAGACACTGGAACTCTATTGGACCTCCATGGTTAAAATGGAGGTAAAGGTGAGGTTGAATAATCTTCTGTGGGAACATTGAGATTACCTACACCCTGTACATGATGTTCCTGTTGAACATTCTCATTATATTCTTGAACATCATGTTCTGTGTAACTTCAATCATCTGTGGGTTCCTGAGAAATTGGATCGATATCAACACAATTATCATTAGCCTAAGTAGCTGCCTTCTTAATGCTTTCTATGTTTTGATCCTCAAAGAATACAACATCTCTACTTATGGCAAACTTTTTCTTAATTGGTATCCGAAGTCATCTTCACCATAGCCAAAGAAGATACATTGTTGTGTCTTTGCGTCTAACTTTGTTCGTTCATCTTTAGAAACATAAACAAAAGCTTTACAGCTAAAGACCCACAAATGATCATAAAAGACTTCCTTACCAAACCACACTCCGTTCGAAACATCACCCTGCAAAGGAACAACGAGAGATAAATTAATCACGTGTGTTATTTTTATTCAGAGTTTCACCCCAAAAGGATCTAGATGATTTTGTATCTGAGAGCATACATCTAACTCTATCAATCAATGTTTTGTTCATCCTTTCAGCTAAGTCATTCAACTGAGGTGTCTTTAAAGGTGTCATTTGATGTTTGATCCTATGCACTCTGCAATACTGATCAAAAGGACCACTATACTCACCATCATTATCAGTATAAACACATTTCAGCTTCTTTACTAACTGTCTTTCAACTAAGGCATGAAATTGTTTGAACACATCAAAAACTTGATCTTTAGCCTTTAAAGTATAAACCTAAAGTTTCCTCAAATGATCATCAATAAAAGTCACAAAATAATGAACACCGCTAAGTAAGTCTACCTTCAAAGGACCACACACATTAGAATGCACTAATTAAAGTAACTCTGATTTCCTTGAAGATGAGTAACTCTTAAATGTAACATATTTTGTTTTCCATCTAAATAATGAGGACACTTCTTTAAAACTACACTTTTCATGTTTGAAAGTTTATTTTTCTTTGTTAAAAAATTTATCCCCTTTTCACTTATATAAACAAGTCGTTTATACCATAACTCAATCAAACTTCTATTCTCCACAACATTCACAGCATCATTAACAATAAAAACTTGCATAAAATACAAATTGGAGCATTTCTTACCTTATGCCATAACTAAGGAACCTCTGATAAGTTTCTACTGACTATCATTGAAAATACTACAATAGCCTTTATCATCAAGCTTTCTTGTTGAAATTAAATTCAACCGGATGTTTGAGACATGTTTAACATCCTTCATATCAGTTGTGCTCTACTGTTAGTCTTTAAAAAAATATCACCAATACCAACGACTTTTGCTAAGCCATTATTACCCATCTTTAACATCCCATGATTACCATATGTATATGTAGAGAAAAATTCCTTTTAAGAAGTAACAAGAAGGGAGAAACCTTTAACTATAACCCAATCAATCTCATGAGATGTTGGATTAATCGCATTCTCAACATAAACAATAATGAGGTCATTAGTATCAGAAGCAAATGCAATAGCAATACGATCATTATCATTATACCTCTTCTCATACTTAACACTACTATTTTTATTTTCTCTCTTCCACTTATAACATTTATTCTGAATATGACCCATCTTTCTACAATAGTGACACTAGATATTCTTATACTTTGATATTGACTTGCTTCAACTTTTACTTTTACTTTTTTTACCATTACCTCTTTTTTAGTTTCTCCACTTATTTTTAGTAACCAAAAACTTTAAATTGGATGATGACGAACCTTGAGACATTCTTCTCATCTCCTTGTTCAACACATCACCTTTCACAAGTTCTAATGAAACAACACCATTAAAGGCAAAATTAGCAAGTGAAATTCGAAACGTCTTCTAAGAATTAGGTAATGTAACAAGTAAACATAGTTTGAGAACCTCATCATCAAAATTAATATCCATGCCCAATAATTGATCAACGATACCCTAAAACTCATTCAAGTGGTTAGCAATTGAATTCCCTTCTCTATATCTTAGCTGCATCATTTTCTTTAATAAAAATAACTTATTATTACTAGACTTTGAAGCATATAATATCTCAACCTTACTCCATAAAGTCTATGCATGTGTCTCATTACAGATATGATTGTAAATGTTGTCATCAACAAATTGTTGTATAAAGCTACAAACTTTTTGATGCTTGAACTTCCGTTCTTCATTAGTCTTCGACTCAGGTTTAGAAGTAGCAAATACAGGCAAATGCATTTTTTTCACAAATAGGAGATCTTTCATTTTACTTCTCCATACATGATAATTCGTGTCATTTAAACAAAATATTATATTCATATTTAACTCTATCATTCAAACAAGTCAACAATATAACCAATAGCTCTTATACCACTCTAATAGGAGAGGGACAACGATATACAAATTGCCCAAGAGACCTCTTTGACTTGTTTGAATATGTGAGAAATTGATTGAACAACAAATGCAACAACTCAAACAATCACACAAAAACACATAAATCTTTTTTACATGGAAAAACCCTTCAAAGAAAAAAGGAAAAACCACGAGACATACTAGTCCATAATCACCTTCACTATAATTAATAAGTGAATACAACAGAGGTACCCAACCTTAATTACATCAACCAAATTGAACAAACTCAATTTGAACCAAAATAAGAGGAGAAATGAGTCAACTAGCATGAGAGACACATTCTGTCAATAATAACTTAACAACTAGACCTCTAAACAACAATTCAACCGCTCAAGAGGAAATTTCAGATGTCCCCTACTAGCTGTCCAAATTACAACTCAATCGGACCACGGATCAATAATCATCCATATGATTTACCAACATTGCCACAAATGACAAAACAAAAAATTACTAGAATTAAGAGTTCTAAGTTTGAATGGAAAAACTGCCTTTTTAATTAATAAAAAACTCAATCCAACTTTCTGTAAAGAAGATATACATGTCTTTCAACTACTAACCAAAAAATCAGCTAGATCAGACCACAAAAAAATCCTCTGATTACACAGTTCATCAAAACAACACACAAAAATCGTTTACTATATAGACTTACAAAAATTGAAGAGAAACAGAACTTACAATACTCAAAACTCAATCTCCACCGTTCAAAAATAAGAACCAAATGTCCTCTATCAATTACCCAAGTTTTAGCTTGGTTAGACACTAATATCATCTCCAAACATAAGATCAAAGAAAAAACTATTTTTTTTCTCTCTTCCTACGGTCTCCCTCCTTTCTTTCTCTCTCTCTCTTTCGGCTGACAGCCTCTCTATCTATTTTCTTAACCTAATCTTAATGAGGTATTTATAACTCATTAAGTCAACTTTCTTTTCTTTTTTTTTTCAAAGGTTTTTTCCATGTAAGAGGGATACCTAACAGTTATGTCACCTTATTGCTTGGGTCACAAATGTAGAATGCATTTTAAAGCTTCTATAAGACTATTCATAATTTTAGGAATGAATTGACATGTTATCTAAATTTGCTCAAGATAGTTGCATAACCCTATTGCTTGGGTCACAGATGTAGAATGTATTCTCTAACATGTCTAAAGTTGTCATTGTAATGCATACTTGAGCTAGTGCAACATTATTGAGGACTTATTAATTTATTTCTTCCGTCAAATATGGAAAGAGAGCTATTATCTAGTGGTCCTTCCTAGTTCTGACTTACCATAGATAATATTTTATGCTTGCCTCAAAGATTCCTTTTTCACCTTTTGACTTTACTTTATCCTTTTTTCCTTGGTAGCTGTGCATGCATGTAAGTCTACCCAAACTTTTTTAAGGGGATTACACTACCCTATTCATGTTTTTAAATATGATTGGGATCACCATAGATTGAAGTGCTTTTTCTAGATACTTTTGTAAATAGAGGTGTGAATTTGAAACCTCTTTTGACATTAAGTCATTATGATAACACCTTACCCTCATTTGGGGATCCTTATCTCTTCATAGTTTCACTTTGCCTTTTAATTTTCCTTTGTCTTTTTCCAATTCTCAATAGTTGGGAATTGTGGTATATGACACCTTTTCCATGCAAAATCTTCATTGTCGCTTCTTTTTTAATTGAGGACAATGTCATTATTCCTTCTAAAAACTAAGCTATTACAAAATCCTTTATGTTGATGTCTTTGTTTCTTTCTTTTTCGCACAAAGAAATTAACATATTGGAACAAAAAGATGGAAAGATGATTAAACTAGCAAAGTAGGAATTTATAATGACTAATAGTATAACTAGTCACTCATTATGAGCCTACTGAATGCCCCTACTGTACTAACCTTGTTTACCTAATTATTTCATACATCCTTTATCATCTTATTCATTGGTCTCTTGTTTTCCATCCACAGTTGGTATTATGCCTCATTTTACATTCCTATATTCTTCATTTTGTTTTTGAAAGGAAACTTGATCTCAACTGATGTTTAGGAAAAATATTTTTTGATTGTATCTAAGTTAATGAGATTTGACATATTTTTACTGTTCATATTTGTCAAAATTAGTGCCTCACCTGAAAATTCCCATTTTACAACAAATGAGCTTTCATAGTTTGGTGACCACTTTCCCCTAGGGTCATTTTGATTTGCCAAGACATTTTTCAAAACCAAGTCTCCTTTAAAGTACCTTAGGCACATTCTTTTTTTTATGTGCTTATCTTATCTAACTTTGATATAATTATCTATGAAATGTTGCATTTAACCTCTTTTCTTCAATAAGATTCAATTTTTCATACCTAACCCTAACCTATTATACCTCCTTTAATTTAGCTTCCATCATAACCCTCAAGGAAGGAATTTTAACCTTAACCAGCAAAATTGCCTTGGTCCCATAGACCAATGCAAACAATGTTTCCCTTATGGATGTACACGTTATGGTGTGATAAATATGTAATGCAAATGAAAATATATCATGCCAATTGTGGCATGTAATTGTCACTTTTTCATGATTCACTTAAAATTTTTGTTTGTTGCTTTAACTATCTTATTCATTTTTGGCTAATATGGAACACAACTGTGATGCTTAATTTTGAATTGCTTACAAAGGTCAATCATCATCATCTTGTTCAGGTTTGTGGCATTGTCTATGATATGTCATTTTAATAAGTCGTAGTAACATATAACATCTTTTTTGATGAATTTAATAACCACTTTGCAAGTGATGCTCATGTAAGATGTTGCCTCGATTCATTTGGTGAAATATCAATTGCTATAAGGATAAATCAGTGCCCATTAGATGCCTTGGGTGTAATAAGGTGAATAACATCCATACCGCACATAAAGAAAGGCCAAAGAGATGTCATGACATGTAATGGAGTAGGTGTAACATATGTTTAATCTACATGTATTTGAAAATCATTACATCTCTTAACATGCCAAAGAAAATCTGACTCTATTATTCACCAATAATATCCTACTCTCAGGATCTTTCTAACAATAGAAAGGCCACTAACATAGGATCCATATAAGCCTTCATGTACTTCTTTCTTGATAGTTTCTACCTTAATCATATCCACAGATTGCAACAAGACCAAATTGTAATTATGTTTGTAGAGGATGTCTCTACTGCAGAAGAAATTCATTGTCATCCTTTATAAAGTTCTTTTCTCATCTTTAATTGTTGTTTCAAGATATTCCTTTATTTTAAGATAGTACTTTATATCATGATACTAAGGCTTGTCATCCCTTTCCTTTTCTATATGTATACAATAAGCTAGAGCATGATGGACATTAAGATGGATCTTGTTTATATTAGCTTTAAAATCTATCTCATACATGGATACTGAGGTTGCTAAAGCATTGAAAATCTGATTTTTTTCTTGAGGCATGTGATTAAAGTTGATTCAATCAAATTGTTCCACTAATTGCTTGATGTATCAATGATAGGGGATAAGCTTATGGTCACGTGTCTCTCATTCACCTAGTTATTAGTAAATGACCAATATTGAATCACCAAATACCTTGAAACTTTTAGCCTTTAGTTCTAAGGCATAAAATAAATCCATAGTGCATGCTTCATATTCTGTTATATTATTAGTACATTCAAATTATAGTTTTGTTGTGATTGGATATTGATTACCTTTAAGAAAGATCAAGATTTCTTCGATTACATGCCCTAGAGCATTAGATGACCCATCAAACCACATTTTCCATTCATTTGTTACTTCTTTTTCATCTTTAGTTGGATCAATGGCTAAGATGTCTTCATTCGCGAAATTAAAGTACATAGGCTTGTAATCAAGAAGACCTTGATCTGTCAAGAAGTCAACTATTGCATTACCTTTAATTACTTTGTCACTAGCATATTAAATATCATATTCTGACAAGAGAACTTGCAACAAGCAATCCATCCTAACAATGTTGGGTTTTTACAGATGTACTTAAAGGGGTCTTCTTTAGCAATAAATCAAGTTGTATGGTATAACATATATTGTCAAAACCAACGTGTTATCCATGCTAAGGCACAACATATTATTTCTAAATATGAATATCAATTATTGTGGTTGGTGATTTTTTTGCTAAGGTAGTAAATTACCCTTTCCTTTTTACCAATCTCATTATATTATCCTAAGATATAACCTAAGCATTACTTTCATACAGTGAGGTATAATATGAGTGGTCTACTAAACATTAATGACACTAGAATCGAGGGATTAGATAAATAATGCTTAATCTTATTGAAGGCTTTTTGGCATTTTTCATCCTATTGCCTTAGATTTCTTTTTCACAAAGTACTAAATATAGGTTCACATATTACTGTTAGTTGGGATATAAACCTAATAATATAATTAACTCTTCTTAGGAATTATCACACCTCTTCTTAGGATGCAGGTATTTCTTGTAAAAGTTTATTATATCAGGAACTATTTTGATACCCCCTTTGACTTATAATAAATCCTAAGAAATTACTTAAAGCTACCCCAAAATGCACTTAATTGGGTTAAGTTTAAGCTGAAACTTTCTTAGTCAATCAAACAACCTTTTAAGGACTCGTAAGTGATCTTCACTTGCTCAAGATTTAGCAATTATATCATCAACATAGACTTTAATCTCTTTATGCATCATGTCATGGAACCAAAGTGACCATCACCCACTAATAGGTGGCACCTGCATCCTTAAGATCAAATGGGATGACCCTATAGCAAAAGGTTCCCCATATGGTGACAAATGTTGTTTCCCTATGTGTTCCAGTGTCATTTTGATTTGATTGTATCATGAGAACCTGTCAATAAATAAGAATATTAAGTAACCAACGATGTTGTCCACAAGAATGTCAATATGTGGTAAGGGAAAATTGCTTTTAGGGCTTGCTCTCTTTAGGTCTCTATAATTAATGAGCATATATACTTTTTCATGCTTCTTTGGTACAGGCATAATGTTGGCTACCCACTCCAAATAATTTTCTACTTGAAAGAAGGCTACATTTAACTATTTTTTGACTTCTTTTTTAATTTTTAACAAGGTTTCAAGTTTCATCCTTCTAAGCTTTTATTGTATAAGCTTGCATTCTAGATTTAATGGTAGTTTATGCATCACTATATTGGTATTCAAACTTAGCATATCTTGGTATGACCAAGTAAATACATCTATGTATTATTTGAGCAATTTACTCATACTTTGCCTACATTTTAGGGGAAGTCTCGCACTAACTTTGACTTATTGTGGATTTTCTGTAGTGCTAAGGTTAAGGTTAACTAGTTCCACTTACACTTTCTTTACTATGGACTACCTCTCTTCTTACTTAACTAGGCATTGTAGGTTTGACAAAATATCTTTATTCTTATAATCATTTGGGGTTGACATATTAAAGGTGTATTTGGATGGTGTCCTAAGACAATCACTGGTTAAACTATCAATTTCATCTTTCAACATCATAAATAATGGATAGGAGTTTTAAAATGAACTAGGATTGTTAGATTGGCTTGTGCAAATGAAAATGAATATTCATATGATGATATGATAGGGGACAAGAAAGTTAGGATTTTAAGTGCTATTGACATAATCATATATTATTAGCAAATATATGACAAACAGGTGTTCATTTTAGTACATAGCTATTCTTGAATATAACAAGTATTAATAGTTAGGGAAGACTATATTACTTTGTAAGAAACTCAAGTAATTAAGGAATCTCCCAAGCTTGCCAATTACCAACAAAAGCATTGGAACCATAAGGTTGAACTAGTGAAACTTGAGCTAAACCCCCCTTGTTTCCTTTAGAAATCATCATAATTGTCATAACACTAAGCCCAATAGTGACTTCTTACCATATTGAACTTGAGATGCCATGTTGGTTGGTAAAATTCCTTTACCTATATGACAGTCATTTCTTATCATTACTTAGGTTGCTTTTAGTAATGCTCTAGATGGTTGACATGGCATCTCAAGGAACAATTCTTTTGACCATGACATTGTATTTGTGATTTTAAAAGATCAAAATTTGCATTCTAATGCTTTTTCAACCACCTCAACATAAAGCATTATTGAAGACTTGGAGACAGGCAAATTGTATTTTACTCTAACTTCAGTTAGTTGATCAACAATGATGAACTTTACTTTTTGATGCAAGATTAAAGGAATAATACCCGTTACATAAATCCATGGGCGACCCAACAAGCAACTGTAGATAGTTAGAAGCTTAACGGTTCTTATAACCTCTCATTTTGTGCTATAAAATGCTCAAATAATCATATGACTTGGTGTTATAATGGCAACATTAATGGGCAATTGCTTCAAAGTATCCTTAGGCATGACATTTGAGGATGATCCATTATCAATAAGGACACAAGACACATTACAATCATAACAGGCAACTAAGACATGTAATACCTTAGTGTGGTTGTGCCCCTCAATTGGAATCTCTTTATCTAAGAATGAGATATAATTGTTTGTCATAATATTGTTGACAATATGATCAATGCTACTTAAAGAAATATATTGTGAAACATATGCTTACTTAAGAGTATGTAGCAAGGATCTTTAATGTGACTTAGAATTCATTAATAGAGAGAGAATTGAAATTTTGGCTAGTGTTCGACTAAGCTACTTAGCCACATCATACTCGTTTTGCTTGATGTCTTTAAGGAACTGACCATCATCTTTATTAGTGATAGTTTTTTTGGATTCAGGATCTTGTTTGTTGGAACATTCCACCCCACATGCTTACATTTAAGCATACTGATCATTGGAAGTGATTAGGTATTTAGATGTTCTATTTTGTTAGTTATGTAGACAATAAAAAATTTCCTACTTGATACATTTTTATACTTGCTAAAGATGTCATATCCAAGAGAAGTATTAAGTAAATTATCATTGTTTCTTTTACTTTGAAAGCGAAATTCATAACTTGTCATTAAATTATTACCCATCTTATATGGTTAAGAAATTTTATTATATAATTACATATTATAGATTATATTTTTAGACCACTTAATATATAATATGATAATTTAATTGTAGTATTCTTTTTAAAAAACAATAAGAGTGGAAGTTGAAATAAGCATATCAACATAAATACTTAATTGTCAGAGACTATGTTAAAAAGTAAGCAATAATTATAGATTGTATAAGTACTACACTTATAATTATGATTCTATAAATAAAAAATTGTTAGTTAAGTAATATAATGATCATATTTAGTATATAAGAGCATATTAGTACTCAATTTATAATTATTGATCTTATGAATAAAAGATTGTTAATTAAGTCAAATAATAATCATGTTGAACATATAGGACTAATTGGATTTAATTTTTTTCTTTTAAAACTATATTTTGTGATATTTTGATTTTATGGAAGACCTTTTGGTTATTTGTAAATAAAGACTACTTTTGTGTACATAAAATTTATTTGTATATAATTTATTTGGGACTTGAATATATTAAAAACTAAAACATTTTTCATTCAATAAAGTATTACCTTAATAAATTATTTAATTATAAATTTACTAATATTATGCATATGGAAATAAATATTTACAAAGAAATGTAATATGACCATTATAATTTGTATATAGAGCTTTCCATTTAAAAATATTAACTTATATCAATTGTTTAATTCATAACCATATATAAAAAATATTACTTATTCTATATGATATCAATTAAGTGATGAAATGTTATATCTTTTAAATGATTCTTTTAAATGATTCACGTACAAAATGAATAAATATTATTTAAAATGATAATTAAGTTGTAATTATCTATTATTAATTATTATTTGATCATTATTAATAATAAGTTATTTTTAAAAAATAATTAAATCATTCTTAATAAAAAAATTAAGTGAAGTTAATTAAATATTTCTTTTTAAGAATATCTTAAGAGAGAAAGTCATGAGGTGAGAAAAAGTTATAAAGAAATAACAAAAGAGTTTAAAGTTTAAACTAATAAGAAAGTTTATGAATCATTAACATAATATTTTATTATAAACATAAGGTAATAGGTTATATAACTATTTCAAATCTTTCTTTGCAATTAAAAAGAACTGTTAATCAATAAAATAGAAAATATATTTTTCATTAAATTAATTTATATTTTACAATTTTTATATTCTTTCAAGACAATCTTTAGTAAATTGCCAAAATAACTAAGAGGGACTTCGTATTCCTGCAACTGATTTGGGCTTTTATATATATATATATATATATATATATATTTCTTTCCCGAAGAAAATTAAGGAATAAATGAATAATTGTAATCATAAGGTCATCAATCTAGAATTATGCGTAGAATATGTGTTCAAAGGTTTTTGAATAAAAAAAAACAATTCACCTATTTTTGTGTATTATGACAAGACTGTTAACCCCAGTTCCTGTTCCAGCCATCACTCCGCTCATGAGAGATGCTTGTTAACCAGCTTGAGTCCCAATTTATTATCCTCGCAATTCTTAACATGAGGACCAAGCGAACTTGGATCATAATTAGGGAACACCAAGAAACAAGGTTCCATGGAAATAGCTCGCTCACAGGCTGGATCAGGGATCTTATGCTTAAGAGGCATGCTCAGAATCCATGGCTTCACCCCTCCAAGGCCTTGAGCCACATAGCCGAAAGTCGACCAGGGGCATGTCACCAGCACATCATTCAAACTCAGAATGTAAATGTCTGCCCACGCCTTCATGTTGTGCTTGCTGTCATTAAAATGCTGATATTCTTCATGGCTTGGCTGGTAGACACCAACCACTTCTCCATTCACAGTTGGCTTCATCAGATACATATTCCTGATATGTTCATAGTACAAGGAGTACAGGGAAACCACTACAATGGCTTTTGACGTCTGGTTTTTGTGTGGTGGAGTCATAAATTTTTTATCTTGTACCTTTGGTAGCAGGTTTTGCTTCTGAGTACAGGCTAAAATTTGGTCAAAGAAATTGTCGCTTGCACCCAACAATCTTACTTGAAGACCAATTCGCTCGTCTGCTTTTGCCATGTAAGCTTCATAAAATCTGGTGATCTCTCCCCAAACTTGATTTGACGGTTGAAAAAGGTAACGACCCAAGTGATGGAAAATAGTCTCCTTGTCAGGGAACAATCTCTCAAGTTCTTGCTTGAAGGACTCGACAAGGAAAAAAGAAGGCACAATGTATTGGTCGGATTGCAGCGCAATCCAAGGTGTTTTCAGGAGAAACACTTGAGTTTCATCGCTGTAAAACTGCTCATCAGGAAGAACATCTGAATGATATAATAAATACATAAATATAAATGATGGTTGTGACATCCTCGTTGAAATGTTCACATCCACTTTCTTCATACGAAATCTATCAAGTACGCGTGGATTTACAAGGGGAAAGTCTACAGGCAACAACCATGATGTGTATGGAAATGGCTCACAGAATAAATTGGCCATGTCACTTCCTTGATTAACTAGTAGGATCCGGTCTGTGAGGAGAGAGTAAAGAAACATAGAAGCCATGCTTATTATCCTGTTTCCAAGGCCACCTGAACCTATCCAGACAGTATACTTACACCCTTTCCTCTTGGTGCTTCTGGAAGTATGACTGAGAAAATTCACTGCTTCTTCCAGGGTTTCATTGAAGAACTTAGTATAGGGGCCACAAGCTTTATGCCGATCTTCGTATTCACGCAGCTTGGAAACAAGGTAGGGAGAAGGTTTGTGGGATGAAGTTTTGCGATACAAGTAAGATTGGTACCTGCTCATGCATGATTCTTCATCAAATCCTGAGGCAAGCAATCCTCCAAGCAATTTATCCATAGGCAGGCTAGTATCTTGAGAAGAACTGACTCCTGTACCTGGAAATGGAATTGAAACCAATAAAAATGAACCAGAGGATACCAATTAAGTTAATGTAACAGCTGAGTGATATATACAAACCCCTTAGTCCATAGATTGCTGGAGGTGCTTCTCACTCAAATATTTAAGCTCATCCTTTTGTCAAAGAGCCTGTTTTATAGCTCTAAATATTTAATTGAAACCTAACATAAAGATTTTATTGATTTTCACATTGAATAAGCTTAAATGAGAAACGTTTCAGCCGCAATAAAGAAAGGAAAAAAAAAAAGAAAAACCTTCTGACGACCAAATGCTGTGCAATAGTGCAAAGCCAACAGCACATACAACAAACAAACTGAACAACTATAGTGTCGAAAGAAAAATGGAAAAAAAAAAAAAACTGTAGACAACAATCTGATTTAGTCAAAACTTAAACGTCTTTTGGATGCTTGAAAATTTGAGGCTTACCATCGCCGGAAGGAGCAGCTACCGCCTTTGATTTTTCTTTCAATGTCACAGCTTTGGCATATTTCTCATCCTGATTGGAGTTCGTGTTCGGGCACGTGATTGAGACCAAGTATGAGAGAGTGAAGGCTATAAAAAATCCAGCCAAAACGATTGTGAATCTAATGCAGTGGACTCTACTGTGCATGCACAACTTGAAGGTCTTAACGAGGGTGTGATTCTTGAATGGAGCAGAGGATCTTTCCATATTATGTATCGATTGATTCCAAATCCCGAGGAACTATTTCATTCGCTCTCTCAACTCAAAAAGGTCTTTTCGGATGCATTAGCAAGGCATAGAGAGTTTCTTCGTTTCCTTAATTTGTAGTCTAAAAATGAGGAACTATGTAACAATTTTCCAGTATAACTTGACGAGCATTACAACACAATTAAGATAAAAAAAACCGTTTTTGTTCAACCAAAAACTCTCCCATATCAGTGTTTACCCAAATTAATGTGGGTCCAAATTTAATTTTCAGAAACATTAATTCAACAGGGGGTTTTGATTTGTTGCTGTTACGAGTACAATTAATGAACCATTTCTTGATTCAACAGGGAGTTTCCTAGCCCTCTCTTCTTCGAGCCCCAATGACTTTAATTTAAATGTAAATTTTGTAAGTTAATAATCTATAAAATAATAAATATATACAAAAAATAATCTCAATTATTAAATAATTAAATAAAAAGTCAAATTTAGTCATTTAATAAAAAAAAATCAATATCAACCATTTAAAATAAAGTAACATAAAGTAATAAAACTTCTAAAAAATTCATGCATTATTTACTACCTACCTAAGTTTCCCAGAACCCTGATAAGCTTTTTTTTTTCTTTTCCTAAACAGAAAAATAAAAATAAAAGATAAAGACAACGAAACCGTAGTGTACAATTTTTTAAACTTCGAAAAAACCTGTTAAACCAAAACGAGTCACGGTGTTTCAATCAACTCACTCACGATATCATACCACAAATGTCCCGGGCCTTTTCCGATGCCCAAAAACGTCAGACGACGGGTCTTTTCCATGTCCGCCTAGCTCCCTTCTCGGAAACCTGTCGCGACATATTATTATGAGCTGTTGGTTTACTTTTTTTTGTTTTACAGTTTTGGGAATTTGAAGCATGCAAGTCTATCTACTAGCCCAACGCAACTGCTAGCCTTTGGTCGTCTTTTTATCTACAAGAAGTGTGGATTATCAGGTAGATTACATTGGGTACTTGCATATAAATTCTGATAGATTTAGGTGATAATTTCCTTTGAACGATGTGGAGATATGCATGCATTCTCATTCTCATTCTGATTTAGAGAATTTATAGTTTCATTTCTCTGCCAGTTTTCCAACTGGCAGATTAGTTATCTCTGATACCATACACTGTCTGTGGACATAAATGGCTTGCATTTCAAAAGCACAGCTACACAATCAAAACTTTGAAACGATAGCTCCATTTTACGAAACAAGGAAAAGAGAGTCTCGGCACAATAGAATGCTTTTTGTACAAAATGTCTGTTGTACCTGATCCATTCTTTTGTGTATCATTGCAAAAAGAAATTTGCTACAGAATGCCCTTTCTTTTCTTTCAAGGATCACATAAATGTTCTGGATCTGATGACTATTGACTGCTAATAGTTATGTCGGTTGGGTTCTATGCATGAAAGTTTTGTATTTTATATTCATGCAAGTTTTGTCAGTATGAGATGTCTGATTTCGAAGGTCATGCAGATAAAATAAGAGTTCACTAGAGAGTGAAGCTCAGCCGATTAATATTATACGAGGTTAAACGTATAATTGTATTCATATAACAGTTACTTTTGTCTCTTTATATTAAAGCGCATGTTTATTATATAATTTGTGATAATTTTAATATTGTAAAAATCTTTAGTGTCTTGTGTACGCATTAATACTCGGGTTTTAAACCGGTTAAATTTATTGTATTCATTTTTTAATATTCCATTTCTTAACAACTGTTATGAGAGTTTTGGTTCTGAAAGGGCCAAAAGAGTAGTGGTAATAATAGCATTTGTAGAAGGAAAAGCGAAGATCGATAAGTTCAATAACACCAATTTCAATTTCTGAAAAATACAAATGGAAGATTATCTATATCAAAAGAAATTACCTCAGTCTCTTTTGGAATAGAAATCAGAATTGATGAGTAAGAAAGATTGAGAGTTGCTGGATAGATAACTAAGTCATTTAAATGACGTTGGCCCGAAATATTGCTTTCAATGTCCAAATAGAGAAGATAACTGTAGGACTAACGAGGACACTGACTCATATATACGAAAAACCATCCGCTTTCAACGTGATATATCTGATTAGAAAATTATTTAATCTAAACATGAAAGAAAGTGTCTTTGTTACAGATTATATAAACGAGTTCAATTTGATTACGAAGAGGTTAAGACTTTGATTATATTATTTTTATTATCGAAAAGTTAGAATATCACTGTTCATCTGGTTCGCAACAATTATAATTTAGTACAATTTGGGATTTGAATCTACGTGAAGATATTTACAAGGAGAGAATTGGCTGTATCATCCAACTTCGGCTCTGACTTAAATATCGAAGGTCAAGGAGGAACAACTCAACGTGATGACAATAAGGACAAATCGAAATCCAAAAAAATAAGTAAATTGAAATTTGGCACTAAGTGTTGGAATTGTAGTCGTTAAGGATCACTTTAAGAAAGGCTACAAGCAACCAAAGAAGAAAATCAAGATAAAAATTTTGCGAATGCAACAATTGAAGATATCCTAGATGTTTTAATTTTAAACATTAACAGTCCAATAAAGTCTTAAATTCTAGACTCTAGGGCATTTTTTTACTTAACCTCACATATAAATTGTATGCAGAATTATGTTGCTAGCAATTTTAGAAAATAAAATATTTAAAATATGATAATATCAGTAAATATGATAGCAAAGAATTTAAAAATTTTTGTGTTTAATGGGATTCAAATGGAAAAGATAGTTCTAGATACATCATAACAAAATAATATTGCTAAACATGTGAATAAAATCTTAAATGAGTGTGCTAAGAGTATAAGAATACATGTTTGAGTTGTCAAACACATTTTGGGCTAATATAGTCAACATTGCAACCTATCTAATTAGTCAAGAACCATCTTTCCTCTTCAATAGAGACTTACCAGAGCAGACTTAGATAGGTAAAGAGGTAAATCTATCATACCTGAAAGTTTTTGGTTGTATTTTTTATGTGCATGTAGTAAAAGATATCAATTAAATTCTAAATCTTACAACTATTTGTTAATTGTATATGAAAGTGATAAATTCACATATTATCTTTGAAATGATCAAAATAAAAAAAAAATTAAAAGTAAAGATGTCATATTCAATAAAAATAATATTTATAAAAATAGATATATTGTAAAATCTGATATTGCTGGAAAATATGCTACAAAAGGGAAACACGCTGAGTTGGAGGAAATTTCAAATGATAATGTGGATAATGGAGTGTCAAAAAATTCTAAAATTATCTTAATGCAATCAGAGCCTTCTACATTAGCATTACAGGTGACGAAATTTAATAGAATACCGAAATTTCCATAATAGTTCTTTATTTTCTTATATTATTTACTATTAACTGATGAAAGTAAGTTAAAATATTTTGATGAAATAATATAAATTGAAAATTTTGCCAATTGACAATTAGCAAGGGAAAAAAAATGAATTCACTGTTATAAAAATCTAATTCCATTACCAAAAGGCAAAAAAGCATTGAATAATATGTGGATTTATCGAGTCAAAATTGTTCATGGGGATATAGTATTGAATATGCAGATGGACAGCAGAAAGAGGTAGTCTAGATTTAGTAGTATAACATTTTCTGGGTTCCCCTTATTGGGACTTGGAGCCCAATGAATCAGTTCAGTATTTTATTTTGGATGTCTGAAGGCTAGAAAGTGGTCTTCTTGTCTGCAAAATCATGATGCTGCTGGATTATCTTATCCTTGCAATTATTAGTAGCGAAGTATTTATGTGATATAAGCATTCTTCATCCCAGGATATTGGGGTATGTACGTTGTTGGTGTCCTGTTGGCTACAGTCTTTCCTCTGGAAATCATTTTTCTACTGCATGAAGCAACAAGTGAGCAAGGATCAGAGTCACATTTCTTTCTCTTACATTTGGGTGCCACTTTCTGTCACTAGAGGCATTTTTTCTCTTTAAATTTTCCAATCAATTGATCATGGCAATGCTTACAACCTAATCTTTTTGTGAATCATAATGCAGGTTAATTGCTGTGCTTTTACACAAAGAGTGTCCCATAGGATAGTAGGATGTTCTGATTATCAAATGCTGTTTCAAGAGTTTCTGTGAGTTTGATGTTTATTTTTCGTTGCTTTGTTATGTTTAGTGCAAAACTGGCATTGCCATTTACAATTTGAATTTTTCGGCTACAATATCAATTATCTTGATTTCAGTTTTTTGTTTTATCTTGTCATATTTAAGGCAACTTGTTATACTTTGGGCTGCCTTGCCACAGTATAATTTCTTGTCCTTGAAATTTTATCAGCTGCTTCCATGAAATGCAATCACATCTTGAAATTTGGGCATAAACATGATTTTTCGCCTCCTTGGTTTACCATATTTTTAAAATTGTGAACTTGCATCTGTAATGCATCTTAACAGATCTGGTCATGTAGGTAGGCAATTGACCTCTTTACCTTTTTTTAACATATGTATAAGGGATCACATCATCTCGAAGTCCAACAGTGTCTGTGGGGCTACTGATATTCTTGCCGATGATCTTCTTCCTAACAGGACTCTTAGGGATACAATTAATCGTATAGTCTGGTAACAGTAGTGCTGATGATGCAGGCAGCACATTTCAAGTTCAAGGTTTTCTTTTTAAAATTACATGAAATTTTCATTTAAACGTGGATGATTTTATCTACAAGTAATTTTATTCCTTCTTTTGTTTTCAGATATGGAATCTGCTCACTTGCCACAGCCTAAGATTCCATCACCTATACAGTCTGCCGCATCTAAGGGAGAACCGAAGCCATTCCCTCCTAATAAAGAAAGTCCAAATGCAAATACAAAGGAAACAGCAGATGTAGAGGAGCCTGTTGTTACTGCACAGCAAGTTCCTGAGAAAATTATGAATGCTAAAGTGGCTGATGTGTCTGAAGCTACACATGAATCGGTAAGCATGAGGGAGCCTGCATCACAAGGGAGTGCTCCATTGGCCGAGGAAGAAGTGCAGCAGAAGCTGGCTGCTGTTGATGCAGGCAATGATCTATAATTCTCAAATTCATTGCTGTTTTATTATCATTATTATTATCATTATCATCATTGCCGTGGTCTTCTTTTGCCATGATAGATGATCTTATGATATGAATGCGTAAAGTTGTGCTTTAGGAATTTGATATTTGCATCACAGGGAAGAAAAAGAAAACGAGGAAAGTCCACGTGCCTCCCAATGGTACACTCATTGTTATCAATTTGCAATAGGATTGTTACTGTAATTATACTGAATTGATTATAAGAACCATTTTTGTTCATTTTGTGTTTGCACGGTTGCTTTTTTATGGCGTTAAAATATACTATGTACCTGTTGCAATGTTTGACAGATATATGGAGAGCCCCTCAAGATCTTGCTGCTGAGAACTATATGATCCCATGGGCCCCTCTGCCTACAACCCTTACTGGACCGGCATGCAGCCTGGGATTGATGGATTTATGGTTCCTTTTGCTGGTCCCACGCCCTTTACAGGTTTTGGACTGGGGACCCTGGATATGCCATTTGGTGGAATCGTGCCTCCAGACCCTTTTGGTGCACAAGGTTTCATGATGCCTGTTGTCCCACCTCAGAGGTATAATTTCTTTTCTGTGGCAAATTTTCATTTTCGACTCCCCGGACTTGCAAAGCTAGTTAGACAACTTTTACCTTGCAGGGATCTTGCTGAATTTGGAATGGGCATGAATGCTGGACCTCCTGCAATGAGCCGAGAGGAATTTGAGGCCTGGAAAGCTAATATGAGGAGGCGTCACGAACATGAAAAGGGGTGAAAGATGATTTGAATATCTGCTTTTCTGATGACTCGACATTTTAGAAGAGAAATGTTCACACTTTATCCCTGGCACAATATCTATGTGTAAAACCAGGTTATGAGCCTCAATTAGCTTCTTGATTTGTATAATGTGATGCTTATTTAGCTCAAATTACTGATTTGTGGTGTAAAGACCATATTCCTTGGTCTGTCCTTTGTGTAATGATGCAGAAGTGATTGAATAGTGCTATAATATGACTGGAGCAATTGATATAGCAGATGTCTAAGCATGTCTCAGTCATAGACTATAGTTGTCATTGTGATACATGTGATTCTTTCAATTGAGGCCTTTTAAATCTGCTTTTCTGCCCTTTTGACCTTTTACCTATCAAATTCCTTATCAGTTGGGGCAAAAGCATTTGATTTGATGCATATTTCAGTCAGCTGATTTTATAGTTTATTTTTCAGCTTCCAATCTGTTTCTGTTGACTCAGTCGATTTGGCTGCTGGATTGTTTGTTCATTTCTATTTGTATTTAGTCCAGTTCATTATAATAGTTCATTTCTATTTATATTTTTTAGTAACATTGCTGATGCTGGCATAACCAAAACAAAATTTCTTGCAGTGCAACCTCGCTCATGTCACAGTGGTTTTAGCACAAAATCTTCGTGTCTTTCTCATATCTTTCCATTTTGGGTACACTTGAGTTTTGGTGTCAATAATTATCATTTATCTAATGTAAAGATCGCCATTGACATTTTGAAAAATAATACTTACATTTATTTCCTCATATAAACTTGTGTACTGAACTTAAGCGTTAATGGATTTATTTTGCTTCCCTCCTGTTTTTCGTCACTAGTATTTTGCATTTGACTTTTTGCGTTTTAACTGTACTGTCCGTTGACAGTTTTCAGAAATAATACATGTTTTATCATGATCTACGGTTGTGTAATCAGTCCAGTCCAGAAGAAGCCCTGTGATATTAGACTAGCAGTTCCTTCTCTACATTATGCCACCTGGGGTAATGAAGGTCGACGGCATAAGATTATCTTTAGGAGGCAAAGATGAGGACACCTCTTGTGCTTTTACTGAGCAAGTTTTAGTAAAGGGTGCCTCTAAAGTTAGCTGAGATCAGACATACCGGTACCATTGATGGCCTGATCAGCAGCCAATGTTGTTCCAAGACCCTGGAAGGAAAAGGTGTAATCTGTCCCATAGAGAAGAGCATAGATACACATGGATGTTTTGGCTATGCCAAGGAAATACTTTATCGAGCAAACAAGAAAAGCTGCTGAACAAAATTGTGTTTTGACTGTTGATGGACACTAAATCAGACTCTAGAGGAAGACATTGGGTCAAATGTTGTAGATAACCCCTAGGTTTAGTAGTGCGCCTCTCCATGTCGATTTGGCACTTGGAGACCCAATAGTTTTTGAAATTGAAAATAAATGCTTTTGCCATTATCTTTGGCAAACTAATTCAAACACTCAATTATTTTTTGTTTGTAACTTCATTTCTTGCAGCAAATTTTTGTTCACTCTCTCTCTCTCTCTCACACACACACACACGAGCGCACACGTCCTTCCTATCTCCCCTCCTCTGTTCTGTGTCCCCCAGCATCGCCAGTGATGCATCCTTCCCGATAGTTAAATTTCATCCGACTCCATCCCTCTCACTTACTCCAACCCATTTCCTACGCTGTACTCTCCTTGAACATCCTCCTATTAACTGGAAATAGACTTGAAATAAAATTACAAAACTGAGCTTACCGTATAAAATCTGTAGTGCAACATTTTGTGTATGCTTATTCGGTGTGATTTTATGCCTGGACTGCACTGTATGAGCCCCTTAGGTCCATGAATGAGGTAGAAGGTGGTAATCATTAGCTTGTCATAATTAGCAATTGAAAAGAACCCCGAAAAGAAAACCAAGCTTTTTCCTTGAAGTAGAATGGTGAGGATGGAAACGAAGGCTGAATGCACTGGTGAAATATTAGTTTGTATATTTTACTAAAGAAAGGAGAGAAATCTTAACCCCATCACCTATGCTAATGTATGGCTAATGATAGAATCTGACTGATATTCTAGGAAAACGATGAAACTCTTCGTACTTGGTACTAAATTAAGACTAAATTGGTTTTGTATAAACTTTACGAGGGGAAGAAAATTCTAATTATATATGGGAGCACCATTGCACACAAATTGAATATAAAATGTTCTCCTGCCATAGTTCCAATCAATTAACAGTGAAAGTAGAGAGAGAACATAGTCCGTAGTTCATTTTTAGGTTGATCTAGTAGATATAAATTGGGTGGCCATTAGTATGATTTGAAAATCATTGTAGTTGCCTTGTTCAACTTTTTGACTTGATTAAGTGTGCTTCTTGCGTTAAGTTGCACGGGTTGTTGAAGAATGTTGTTTTTGTGGTGATTTATTTGTTCGTCTTTTGGGGTTCTATAAATTGCTTGGTCGTTGGGGTTAGCTTTAAGAAACAACCAAGTTGGCACAATGTCCTCTCTGTGTCTTTTGGTTCAAATGCTTTAATGGTACAACAGAGCTCAAATGCCCAACCGACTGAAAGTTTTCTTGTCCATCAGGTCTTAGCTGTGCTGATGCTTTCTGATAACATTGCTGGAAGCTAAATTTCAGCACTTGAAGAATCATTTAACCAGAATTTACTTGATGTATTTCTTCTGGCGAACAATCTATACTTTGTTCTTTGGGTTTTAAAATTTTTACCTTTCATCCCCACCACCATCTCATCCTTCCAAATCAGCTCAAATCTGTGATCGGTCAAATTGTTTTGATTAGTCGTTGCAGGCCAATATCCTTATAGGCATGGTAAATTTGTGCGCGGGGGTACCCTGCTTGCATCAGCACTCTTATCACTGTTCATCTTTTTTGTTTATATTTATATTTTATCCATTATTAGGGGACTTTACAAATTTCCATGGTGTTAGGTTGAAATTTTGGTAACGCTTGTTTGCTGTCCATGTTTTTTTGTTAAAGGCAATTTATTAAGAAAATCAGAATTTCTTGTTGCCACAGAGATGATGTGTTGATGATTAGCTCATGTGCTTCGCGATAGATCATCTGATATCTAGACTGAAACAGAATTTCCATTACTTGCTTTGGTTACATGTGTGCTGGATGGGTTATTAACGGGTGATAATGTTCCAGAACCATACTTATTTTCGGAAAGGATCATGGTGGCCAATGGTCCCAATGGCACATTAGATATCGGCCACTTCCTTTGATTTTCACATGGATATGGATGTAAACGTGTAGGTAGCTGGACATTGTTATTTGCCTCTCTCATTTGTTCATTTATAGACGAAACTCTGTACACATAACGAACATATACACATGTTCCCTCAGTGTCTTTTTCTGTTGTTGTATAGGACAGTAGAGGACAAAAGGAACAAGGTATAAGCATTCTGACCTATTCTTAATGTTTTGAGAAAGAAAATGGATGAAACATTGGGGCGAAAGCTCGGTTTGGATGATTGCTTGGGGGAAACACTGGTAGGAACAGAGGCTGATGATCACATGAATTCTCTGCAAGCTCTGACAGCTTGGACCATGGTCCAACGTCGACTGTCCTATCAGCCATCGTCATCTTCGGATATGGCTATAGTTGTTTTTGTATTCTACACAATCTTATCTTTGTATACTTTTTATTACCCCGTCAAGAGATAGAGAGTGAGAGAGACCAAAAGGCGCAGGAAGACATAGACGAAATAGCAAGTTTGGCATAGCATTGTTCTGTTAAACATTAGGAATGAAAAACAATTTAAGTTGATAACCTTATAATCAATGGACTTCATACCTAAGTGATGCATAGGAGAGCAAATGCCTGTCTTTTCTTCTCGGTAAATCTCACCTGTCTTAGGAAATAGAGGGAGCTGGAGTTTAAACCCTGAGTCTCCCTCGAGAGCTTGGTTCTTATGACTAATAACTAAACTAAGTATAGTTGGTTAATGTCTGCATTTTGAGGTGAATTAAAACAATGCGGTATAATCTAGTCGGTTGCAGGACATGAAAAGATGTCTGTAGTCCCAGGAATTTTTCACAAACAAAACTCGGATTAGCTGGTGTGGGCCACTGTCTTATAGTCCCATTTGCTCCATGGTTTGATCTACTATGGATGTTTCATTCGGATACCTGTAAATTGGATTTGAGTTATACAACATGAGACACCATCTCATTAATGTAATCCCTTCTATCTAGTTTGCGTGAGTTGGGGACTGAGGCTTTCGGTCTGGCATGCCAGGTTCTTAAATTAAGCATGGTCGTCTTGTAGAATCTATATCTTTGTTAATCCCAACGGAGCCATTGTCGAACTGGGCGTTTAGTTGTCAGAGTAATAATTTTGATTGTATTACAATCCATGCTGCTTTACCTATACAGCAGTAGTATGGTCAAATGTCTGTCGGATTTCATAAATTTACAAATAAAACTTAATAAAATATTTACTGATTATTAAAATTTAATTACAATTAAAATATTATTTTATAAACTAATTAATATATATATTGGATTGTAATCAAAGTAAAATTCTGTTCTGTTATAAAATTTTACTTCTTAATGGCAATTAAATTTTTATAATTATAAAATTTTTCAATAAATAAAGACAAAAGGTTTAAAAGGAAAGAAAAAATGCTATCAAAGTCTCTTTCATAAGAAGAAAAATAAATTTTTAGGTCTATCTTTTTTTTTCTAATAAAAAGTTACTTTTAAAGTTCTTTAAAAAGAAAAGAAAAAGACTACTTTCAAACCCCTTATAATCAATTTTATTTATTTATTTAATTTTTTCTAAATCTAAAGTAATTATAAGATTAAAATATATTTTAGATTTTATTATTTTAATAATTGATTAAATATCTAGAAGCCCGTTAAGAATGTAAGTGTTGTAAGTTGTAATTAAAATAAGTAGAAAACATACCTTTAACTATATTGATCAAGATAGATTTATAATTACAAGAAGGACAAACCACTTTAATGATATTACCTAACTCTTTTAGTGTATAACTTGATACTTTCAAAAAATATATGTTGGTAGTCCAAAAATTTTTCTTCTTTATAAGAAAAACTAAGGATCCTATTAATTACTAATCCTTATCAAAAAACTTTTATCAAAATAAGTGGTTGTAATTAGTTTAAATATAAAATAGTTATATTTAAAAGAAAAAAAAAATTATAATTTATTTTTTTTGTTTTCTTTCTTTTCATTTTTTTAAAAGAAAAAAAACCTTTAATAGTTACATTTTTTCTTTTTTAAAAGAAAAAAAATACTCGTAATATAATTTTTTTCATAGTTTTTTATTAAATAAAATACAAATAAAAATGTATTTTTAAATAAATACAATAAACTTGCACATTGTGTATATTTAATACTATTATATGTTAATATTGTTGAATTTAAGAGAAAATTGATTTCGAGTAATTTTTTTCTAAGCAAAAATTGCTTATATAGCAACATTTTCTTAGTTTTAGAAAACTTTTAATAGATTTTCATGATTTACAATATTTAATATAAACTTAGTAGTTAATTTGAAGTCTTTCTTAATGTTGTAATATAATTAAGATTTTGATATACATCTAATCTTCCTTTTAAAACTAAAAATTTAAATATTTTTAACCTATATTATTATTATTTTTATTTCTCTTAACCAAATTACTTAATTTCATATATAAATTATTTTACCCAACCAATTTCCCTTTAAAGTTGTAGTAATATTATTAATTAAAGTTTTAATTATAAATTTAGTTATGATCGTTATGTGACAATAACATTTATTTTACTTTTTAGTAACTTCTAAATTAAGTAAGATACTAATTATGGTTAATAATCAAATTAATTTGATTTTTGCTTAACTAGTTTTTGCAAATTTAAATAAAAAAGTAGTTTAATTAATTATTATTATAAGTATAATTCAAATTTTGTTATTTTAATACTTTTTATTTGATATTTGGAACCTGTGCAATACATAACCCTAAATCTAATGTATACCAATCAAACAAACAACCTTAGCATCTCAAACTTTGAGAAACTCTAATTAAGACCTTTAGTAAAGAAAATGTTTTCAACCAAAACTCAATTCAAAGAAATCACTTGCTATATATGTGGCAAAAAAAAAGGACATATATCAAAATATTGCAAAGTTAACCATTGATTATAAG
This sequence comes from Kandelia obovata, assembly GCA_021464305.1. Classification (NCBI taxonomy): domain Eukaryota; kingdom Viridiplantae; phylum Streptophyta; class Magnoliopsida; order Malpighiales; family Rhizophoraceae; genus Kandelia; species Kandelia obovata. The sequence goes on along the minus strand of CM038484.1, from coordinate 5,366,703 downwards.
AAACTCCTACTAGAAGAAGAAACCCTTACAAAACTTGAAGTTTTTCTTATTAACACCTCTAGTTTGAAGGATAATACTTCAAAACTATTTGAGAATGAAGTTCAAATAGATAAACTCCTAACCACCTAAGCATCTGAAACCAACTTAGATTTTAAGCAAATTGACATGCTTAATATCATCAATAAAATCTCTAAACTTGTTTTGCAAAAGGTTTGTTTGGGTAAACTCATGATAACTTTTGAACACCAAGAAACCTCTTTAAATCTTCCATTACTAGTAAGACACTTTATGATCTTACACAAATTTTGGCCAAAAGAATTTCAAAAAAAGCTAACCCAATTATCCAATACCTCTATAGAATCAAAACCATCAAAATAGAGTTTAGTGAATTCAAATAAAATAGTAAAAAGTTTAAGAAGTCTTACAACTTCTTCTTATGAAACATATAGAGACTGAAGAAATTGAAAACCTAGAAAATCCATAACTAGAAAACCCAAAACCCAATGACCACGAAAACATATAAAAACTCCCATCAAATTTTTTGTTTGCCTTTGAACAAATCACTTCCTGTAAGTATTTGATTAATATTACTCTTACTTTTTTTTTTTAAGATTTCAAATTTGATACCATAGCCTTATTAGATAAAAGGGAAAACTTAAGGTATATCAAATAAGAAATAATACCTCAAAAGTTTCAAGAAACTACAAAGGAACGACTTTTAACACCTAACAACTCCAAGATGGATATCATTAGTAAAACCACCATATTAATCCAAAACCAAAACTTTCAACTCAAAACTTTTTTTTGTCTTAATTGAAAACATACACCATACTTTCATACTAGGAACTCTATTTATAAATTTAATTACTCATTATACTGTTAGTCATGAAAATATTTCTTTTAAAACCAAATTCCAGAGACTTGTTTTTCCTTTTCACACAATGACCAAAAACTTGAGATTTTAATCTCATGAAAGTTCATTCAATTTATGAGAGCAAGATCAATACTCTTACCTTGGACCAAAAAAAAACATCTCTTTTATTTAAAAAATGAAGTTTCTTTATAAAAACTTCAACATCTTCAAACTCTCTTAATCTAGTAGGAGATTTTCCTTTTCTAGCAAAGTCTTCAACACAAACTTTGTTCAAATCACATAGTGGACCTCCCATATGAACCAAAATTTGATGAAAAACAAATTCCAACTAAACCTAGACCTATCTAAATGAACACATAACTCAAAAACCATTGCAAAAGTGAAATCCAAGACTTAAAATCAAAAGGATTGATTTCTAAGTCCTAATCTCCTTGATCTTGTGTAGCATTCTATGTCAACAAATAATATGAAATAGAACATGGTGTTTCTAGGTTAGTTATGAACTAAAAATTCCTAAAAAGAGCTTTAAAATAGATCTAGTATCCAATTTTAAATAAGAAAAATCTTTTACAAAATTTTTTTTTGCTTTTATTTTTTTTTCCAAATTTGATATGAAGTCTAAATTCTAAAGAATCTAAATTCATCCAAAGGACTATAACAAAATTGCCTTTACCATTCCATTTTGTCAATATGAGTGGAATATCATGCCTTTTGGTTTGAAAAATGCTCCTTTAGAATTCCAATGGATTATGATTGATATTTTCCAATCATATCTAAAATTCTACCTTGTTTACATTTATGATGTTCTTATTTTTCTAACTTAATTGAACAACATTTCAAATATTTACAAACATTTTTCTCTATTATAAAAGAAAAAGAATTGGTAATATCTCATTTAAAAATCTCTCTTTTTAAAACCAAAGTTAGGTTTCTCGGACATTGCATTTTCTAAGGAACCATCGCTCTCATTAAAATAGCCTTAACTTTTGCAAAACATTTCTTGAAAAAATCATAGAAAAATATCAACTTTAGTAGTTATTAGGAAGCTTAAACTATTTAATAAACTTCATTTCAAATATTAACCACAATGCAAAACCACTGTACGATCATCTTAAGATGACCCCTGTTCCTTGGACACCTTAACACATTGCTCTTGATTAGTAGATAAAAACTCAAGTGTAAGAAATTCCTTGCAAATTCTTTAGTTCAAAAAATAGTTGAAACTAATGCCTTTGATTTAGGCTATGAAGGTATCCTCAAACAATCTGAGAATGATTGATAACATGAGTGGGGTCCATGGAGATTGGTTTGTAAGATTTCCACGTACTATGTGAGGTATATTTGTATTGTAATTTGCATTCTATAGAAAGGTGCTTAGTATAGTTACAGGAGGCCTTTTGTAGCTAGTCATGACTCTTCTAATAGGAAATCTTGGAAAGTGACATCGAAAGTTTCTTTTTCATTTGTAAAACTGGTAGACATTAAAAGTTTCCATATCGTTTTGTAAAGCTAGCAAACACTAAAAGTTGTCTTGTCATTTTTTTTTGTTAAATACTATTTTTTTGTTATTATTTTTTAGTTTTTATCTTAGTGGAGAGAAGATGTCAAGATAGTCATCCTTATTATTATTTTGTAAATGAATAATAAGCTTAGTAGACTCAAATGTGGCCTGCGATGGGGAGATTTTGTTATACAATAATTATTGCATTATTGTTTAGTATTTTTGTTTTTTTTAGGTTAAGACATGTGACTTTTGGACCAAGAATGTAGTGTTTTAGGGTTTGGGTCTATTTAACCTCGAGTTTTGCAAGTTTTTATGGGACTTTGATTGACACTCATTGTTTTACCTTGAATTTTTTAACAATAATTAGAGAATCATCTTAATTTTGATATTCAAAATGCTAGGTCAAAACCCAAGGTAAGAAAAAAAATTTTGAGAAGTGGAAAAAAAGGGGAAATATCTTTTCTTCCTTAATAGGTTCTTATTTTTATGTAAACAAAAGTATAGCTACTTCAAACTTCAGGAATAAGGATATTTGGTGAAGAACCAAAATAATTTCACCATTATTTAAACTAATTTAGGATTTTGGAGGAGTCAATTTTGGTATCAAAATAAAATAGTTAAGAATGACTACCTTTTTGGTTTTAAAGATAAAAGGTATTGAACCAAATCTGTTAATAGTTCTAATATGAAAAGGACATGAAATAGTTGAATTTTGTCTTGAGATTAGTAGGAAAAGTTTTTGGTTTTGAAAGGTGGTATCCTTACTAGTAAGGGGGGATAACTTGTAAGATATGACAATTCGAGTAGTTAGGGTCATTATGGGCCTTTTCAAAGAACAAATATTTGACTATTGCAGAACCTATGGTTTCAAGGATTACCTCATAATAAGATTAGGATTTTGTAAGATGTATCAGTTTAAAAAACTATTTATAAGGGAAATTTTTTGAAATTGCTATAAAAAGATCTTTATCATAAAATTATGCTTTTATACTAAATATGTTTTGAAAATGAGGTTTGAAAAAATAGACCAAAACCTTTTATGAGGTGTATAGTTGTATCAAAAAAACTTTTAAGGAACTAATCGATTGTTAAGTTTGTAAATCTTTTAAAGATAGGGATTTTGAAACCTTTATCTTTTTTATTTTGAAATCAAGAGTTGGGACTTTACCTTCTTGTAACTAAGGGAATTTTTGTAACACCAGAAGTAATTCTAATGAATTGGATAATGATTCTACCTATTATTAGGCTTGTAGCTATTTTTGTAAAGAATGGACTTGGGTTTGAGTTTCTTCTTCTTTGTTCACTAGACCAATTAATAATTAAACAAGTATAATTCTATCTAACTAATAAATTATTATTGAATTGTGAAATAAAAGCATAAAAAGTAAAATAATTTGACATTATATATGGTTGTTATTTTTAATTATTCAATTTAATTTGATAGTATTTCACGTTAAGTTAGAAATTAAATAAAATTATGATTTAAATTTGATTGTTATTAATAAATTGAATTTTCTTAAAAACCTTTCATATTGACTAATGTTATAATCATAACTAGAATTTCTATTTACTTAATTTAATATATATTACACTTTACTTAGTTCACATCATATACATCTAATTGGCGCATTCAACTACTTTTTTTCAAATATAAATTACAAAAAATAAAATAAATAAAATTTAATTGATTTTTATTAAGAGTATACCTTAAATTTTATTATTTTATTTGTTTTTATTATATCTTTAGAACATACATAACACACATGCCTAAAACTAATTTAATACTCTTACTAAGTTTCATAAGGAAGTGATATGATATAGTTACTCAAAATTTAGATGATAATTAAAAATCTTATCATTATTGATAAAGTAAATCAAGTAACCAAAAATAAACAACAAAATAAATTCTTTGCTTCAAAAGAACAATATCTAAGCTTTTAGTATTTTTATTAAAAGAAATTAAAATTTTGGGTCAAGTTTGGTTTAGATTGGCTTAGGGTATTGCTAGGTTTGAGTTTTATAAGTTTGATCAAATGTTAGTTTATTCAAAATTTTGATCATTTTAGTTTTAATTGCTTCAAGCGTAAGGTCATTGACTTTTTCAGTTTGTACAGATTATAGCCAAATTAAGTTTAAAGATAGTTTAAGTCATGTTAGCCAAATCAAGTAACTTTTTGCCACCATAACTGTAAACAAAATTTAAGGTTCCTAAAACTTGTTCAATCTCTGAAATTATAAATGCATCCTCCAATGTTTAGTGCTTATGCCATAAAGCTTTTAACTTAACGTAAGGAGAGCCAATGACTAAAGTTTTGTTTTTAGTTCAAGGCTATTAAGTTTTCTAAGCGGTGTGATACTTGGCTTATAAAAACATAATGGTATCTAAAATCAAATATTTTGAAAAGAAAAACAAAAAACTGCAAGAAACAACTTATAATGCAATGAAACCAATTTTCATTAGAAATTCTTGGTATAAAAAAATTTATTGCATCAAATTTTTATTTAAGGGTTATGTCTTATGTCACAATGGATTCCTTAGAAGGGAGCTCATTGAACGTAGAGGAGATATGACATCCAACCCTTTGTGTATCAGAAGCAGTTAAGGCATTATGATGGGTGAGTTTGGAGTTACCACTAATTATTTTAGATGCGATTCAAATGCTGTAAATGTCCACCTTTTGAAAATTATCTAGTTCTCTAAATTGATGAGACTTGGTCTACTTTATTGTGGTTTTTTAGGGGTTGAAAGTATAATTACATTTGGTATAAGACATAATCAACCTAGATGCTTGTTACATATGATGTTATCACTATTCACACTTCTATACTTTTTTTGTAAGCACTTTATTTATTTATTTCTCTCTTTTTTCATAAGTATAATTTGTCATCAAGGCACACACTAGGGTTTCAAGAAATTTAGAAAGGGGATTGTACTCCATAGGAAATGCATACTTCAATTAGAAATTTGTCAAGGTACATTTTTGGAAAATTAAATACTCTAATTGATTCATTATGTTTTTAACAATGATCTCTTGTGTTGGCAACAAAAATGAGATTTTCTAAACATATTTTAAAAAAATTAGATACTTTTTATGATGGTTCTTCACATCAAAACATAGTAATTAAAATTTTTGAAAATATTTAAAAGAATTCGTATATTTTTTTATGGTAATTTTCCACATTGAAAAATATGAAAGTGAATTTTTGAACATTTTTTTAAATGCCATTTGTCAAAAAATAACTTTGGAGAATTTTTGGAGTTTAAAGATAAGCTTGGGATTTCCTACAAAACTTTTGACTTGTCTTGCCTTAGAGAATGTTATTATTATTATTGTTTTAAAATTTACAAATTCTTTAGTTAAAAAATTATTAATCAATTAGAAATGTGTCATTTTGAGGGCAAGGAATTATGTTTAAAGCACCAAAATGGTTTGCTTTAGGGATGAGAGAGAAGCTCTAGACATGCAAAATGACCTAATTTCATAGAGCGTATATATGTTCATTTTTTAGTTAAACCCTAGTCTCCTCTTTTTTTTATCTCTTCACAGACACTACCCTTTATATCTCTCTCTTTTTTATCCTTTTTCTCCTTTGTTCCAGAACATGTTTTTCTCTCTCTACATTGTGCCTTCTTGCCACAGTGTCTCTTCTCAATTTCTAAGTCTTTCTTCTTTCTTTTTTTTTTTTTAGAAGAAAGGTTTTAAGAAACTCCTTGAACATAAGTCTCAAGCATGAATTTTAACATTGGAACCTTGATTTGCTTATGGGGTTGTGATTTTACTATAAATGTTGGTAGAGTAATTGAAATTGACTAGTGATGGACAACAGAAATTTGGGCAGGAAGCCATCGACAGTGGCAAAATGAATAATAATGGAAGGAGAAGAGTTGTTAGTGGTTTATCTATTCTTGGCCATGGATTGACATATGGAGGTCATAGTTGGCTATTATGGGTTTTGTGTGGTGACGATGGTTGGAGGTGACATTTGGAAGGTGAGAAGCCAATGATGGTGGCTTTAGTTTTTCTAGAGAATGGCATTCTTACGACACTTTAACCAGCGTTTGTCCACCAAAAATGGAGAGATCAATGCCCAAGCTTTTGATTGATAAAGGTTTCAAGTAGTGATGATGAGTGCAATTGTAACCAACAACGGTAGATTTTGGTTTTTGATTGATTTACATCTTTTCTAATTCCTTTTTGGCATATGATCTACAACAACATATAGATCAGTAGTTGGATGGTGCTTATTCAATTTTCTAGCGATGGTACCAATGCTAGGGGTGGAGTTGATAAGGTTTTGGTGAGTGATTAAGAGAGAAAATGTTATTTATGTTTTCTGTCAACTTCTTACTTTGTAACTCATTAATTTATATTATATAGGAAAAGGAAATGAAAAAATTAGAAAAAACTTTCAATGTTATGTGCTAACTTGTGATTTTTCTTTCCAATGCAATGGTGATGTGAAAGGCATCATGAGCTTGAATCAGTTAATTCTCAATGATTACAAAAAAAAATGCTTGAGATAAGCATCTTTCTTTGGTTAAACCTTAAGTGTGGTTGAATTTTAATATGTTTAGGGTTTTGGTAGTTACCTTGGCTTATGGTATTCTAAGAGCTATCTTTGTCATTGTATTCCATTTTGATATGCTTATGATTAAGCCCTTTGCTTTTGACGATTTTGGTTAGAAGAAGTAAGGAAAAATCATGCTTAAGGAGCACTAAAGGCATTGAAATTAATGTATAAAGTTACTTTTGTTATTTAAAGTGACTCTAGATTTATTCTTAACTCAAATCATTTATGTGAGTTATTATCTCCAATTTGGATCATGAATGATTGTATGAAGTTTATTACTTAGTCTTTTTTAACTATAATAAGTTACTAGTTTGTTAAGAGAGCGTTATCAAATTTATTTTAGATGCTTGGTTTGAGTTTGATTAGTTTATTTATTATTTCAAATTAGACTATTAATTGCAATATCAACATAAACAAAATAAGGAAACAACAAAGGGCTTTTAATGTTATTGTGAGTGCCTTCATTCCCATCATTAATGATATGTGAAAGTTGCTTCTTTTCTGAGAATCACATCTTGACATTCTTTTTTGTATCTCTTAGTGTCTTGACATTCTTTGTTTCTTCTTTTTTGTTCTAAGTGGTTTTGTTTCCTTTTGCTTGCCACCCCTTCTTTTTCCTTAAATGTGGAGGGCCCCTCGTCTTATAAAGGAAGTACCTTAAATTGCTTGCTACTTATGAGATCTCCTAAATTTTGAAAAATTTGATCCCTATTCTTAATTTTTATTGAATAATTGAGATTAATTTTTCTTTTTTTATATATGTCTAATATTTTGTGAGTTATTGACTTACAGAGTCTTGCACTTAAATTAGGCCATTAGGCCTTGAAGAGAAGGTTGAGAGCCTTTTGGCAGGTTGGGCTTGAATGGATAGCGTTAGGTCTCTGCCTTTCGTTTTTCTTGGATGACCACAATACTACTGCACTTATATAATTTCAAATACTTAATACAATTGGTCATGAATTTTTAGGAAAAGAGTCTCTTTTAGTATTCAAAGATGCATTGAGTTTTAGCAATTTTTATTCAAAAGCAACCTTTCTACTTTTAATTTAATTTAAGGACTCATAGTACTGTGGACTCTCATATTCTTGGGTGTAATGTACTTTTGCATTGTGTGTATTGGACTGTGTAAATTGATTGGCAACTATTAAATTATTTTTTTCTTTTTCTTTTTTTATTCTTTATTCTTTATTCTTTTTTCATTTTTTCTCCTTTTTTTTTTTCTTTCTCGCATCCGAAATCTCATTCTCAAACTTTACACAAATTACAATTCAATTACAATTGTATTTCAAACTAGCCTTAAACACGTCAAACAGGAGCAGAGCGAGAGAGAATGAGGTCACTATTCAATTATAATCGGCAAAATAGGACTACAACATCTTATTTCAATCACTAGTTGGTAATTGATGACAAGATTAATGAGCATCCACAGTTAGAGACAAGTTAACTTTGACACGTATGGGTTGTCAAGCACGTGTGACATATAACCTTATTCCACAGATTTGCCCTCAAAAATAATGTTCATGGGAATCTAGGGTACGTGAGCCAGTCATGTGCTGCAAAGCCCAACACAGATTTGAATGTGAGGAGTAGCTTTTACACTGCTGCTTCTGTTGTTTGTTTGCATATTTCTATAGAGATTTGGGTCCCCCCCTCACCCGCAGTACCCCACCCCACCCCTCTCTCTCTTTCTCTCTCTGTTACGCTCAATCTGTGTCAGTTTTTTAACATCATCTATGAGAGAGAATGCGATGGAGAAGGGAGAGAGGGTGAAGGAACCCGAACAAGGATCGATGTGAGGGCCTCTTCCCTTTTCCCTCACTTTTTGCTAGCAGAAAAGCACGACACCTTTTCTGTTCCCTCTCACGTGCACCACATCTCTCTCTTCTTCTCTCTCTCTCCGCCCCCCCCCCCAAAAAAAATCAACTTGGTTTTATAATCTCTCAAGCTCATGTTTTACAAACAAGTGCTTCCCTAGTAGTTCTTTACTTTCTGCCTCTTCCGGTCTTTCCAACTTCCAAGTACAAGCACAACAGACAAATTCAAGAATTGGGTTTCTCTCTATAGGCTGGTTGACATTGAAGTGCAACTTGTTAACAATTATAGGGTTTTCAAGTTGGCAGACATTCAGATACTTGGGTGGGTAACGTTCAAAAGAGAATGGCACTCGAAGCACTATCTTCTAATGAGTTCTCCAGCTTCGTTGTCTATGAAACCATTTCTGCAACTCCATACAGCAGCTATGAGTCTCTAGAGTCTAGTCTTTTGCGGGAGAATGCCTTGAAACCTCAAGAAATTGCAAGTGCTGTGGCTAGCTCTTCAATTTTGACTCAACAAACGCGTATAATGGGAGGAGAACCAGCGGCGGACGGGCGACAGAGTTTGGCCGTGCAAGGAGCAAGGAGGAAAAGAAAAAGAAAGCCAAGGAATTGCAAGAACAACGAAGAAGCCGAGACACAGAGGATGACCCACATTGCTGTTGAGAGGAACAGGCGAAAACAGATGAATGAGCATCTTGCTGTTTTGAGGTCTCTTATGCCTGAATCTTATGTGCAAAGGGTTTGTTTTCAATTCTTTCCTTTGCAATCTTTCCTTTTCCTTTCTGGGTCACCAATTATTATCAGATATAAAACTTCTTTAGCATAAATATTTAGGATGACCATATTCTGATTAACAGATCTTATTATAAGCAAATCATACCAAACTTATTTATGTGCCACTAGTGATTTCCTATTTTTCACTGCCCTATGATATAGAATCAGTTATGCGCCTCACATGTCATTTGTAAGATTTATATGTTTACAGCATTCTCCTAAATTTAGCATACCTTCTTGTTTTGCGGGCTGATGGGAAGTTTTTGAAATGTGATGGACTTTTTTAACAATTTAGTTCGAAGTTACAAGACTAAGTGAACAGAAAATAAGACAGAAAAATTCAGGAGCCAGTCGCTTTATTTTTCTTTTCCTCTAAAAGTTGGCTCCACCACTGCTTTCTGCATTTTTTTTTTTTAATTTGGGCAATTCCCCCTTCACGTGTGAATAGAACCACTAGGTAGATAGTATAGGCTATTAAAACCGTAAAGAATTCTAACTTGGAGCCAGGTGAACCAGCATCAATATGATTACTGCAACAGAAATCATGTTTGATATTAATCATGCAATAAACAAGCAGTACGCTAGAAGCCCCAGTTCACAGCTTTTACCAAAAGAAAAAATCATACTCTCTAAACATTATGATAATCTAAGCATGGCAAGTTTTTTTGATCCGGTTGTATTGGGGAGGAAAAGTCGATTATAAGGGAAGGTTGGGGCTAGGACGTCAAATCTCCATCCCTAGTTTTATACTTGGTGACCACTAAGTTAAGCTATACTTAGTGATTCTATTAATTTATTTCCTTGGTTTTGTTATTCTGGTTTAGTTGTATATTACTCAGTCCAATGATTAGAGCAATTTATTCACTTGTCAAGAATGAAAAGTAGCTTTATTGTCGGAGTTTAATATCTAGCTTCTAAATGACACATTTGTCTGTGACTAACATTAAGACTTGTCCAATGTAGGGTGACCAGGCCTCCATAGTAGGTGGTGCTATAGAGTTTGTGAAGGAGCTAGAGCACCTTTTGCAATCCCTTGAAGCTCAAAAGTTCCAACAATTACAAGGACTTGGAGGACCCAGTGAAGATGGCACTAACATCCCCCCACCGCCCTTTGCACAGTTCTTTGTATACCCTCAGTTCACGTGGTCTCAAATGCCCAAAAAGTACACATCAAAGACTCAAGCAGCAATTGCAGATATTGAGGTCACTTTGATTGAGACCCATGCAAGCCTCCGGATTCTCTCAAGAAGAAGCCCCAGGCAGCTCTCAAAGCTGGTTGCTGGATTTCAAACACTTTTTCTTACTATTCTGCACATTAATGTCACCACCATGGATCCATTGGTCCTATACTCAATCAGTGCCAAGGTATGTGCATATCCACTATTTATTTAAGAGAGTTCCTTTGCCCACAGTGTTTTATTACTTCACTCGGTGTCATCTATATAGATTATATATATATAGAGTCCCATACATTAGTAATTGCCAATAGGTAGTGATCATGCACGTCTTAACATAATTAATAGACTTGTTACATTTTTTAATGTGATGAGATTCTCTTTGGCAACTATCAAGAGCATGCAATATCTGGGGTGCCAACAAGTTTGACTAGTAAAATCTACTTGGAATTGTAATTAAGGGATCTAAAATTGAGTTTTTGTTATACTGAAAATAATTGGAAGGGTCATAATAACGCTCTCTAATTTAGGTCTCCAATAGTTTTGGACCAAAAAATTGGCAAAAATATAGACAAGGTACTCTTGGAAGAGGACCCCACAATAAGGAAATAAGTGATGGAGAAAAGTCATTCTAAAGAAAGTAGTCCTCAATTATCTAATGTCATGTGTGGAGAACGTTAATAGGCAAAGGGTCTTGTTACTTTTCATATATTTGGTGTTTCCCATTCATAGAAGTATATGATCTTGCTAATAATTTCAAGGAAGGATGCGATTTTTGAACAAATATTTTGAACATTCTTAATGCAGCTTGAAGAAGGATGCCAACTCACTTCAGTAGATGACATAGCAGGAGCAGTCCACCACATGCTTAGAATAATAGAGAAGGGAGCTGCCCTATGTTGAGCAAAGTCCTTGACTCTCCCAAAATGACCTCTGGTTTGAGGCAAAATCACAGAGTGCTACTGGCCCCTTTTTGTCTGTTGCAATAACGTTTGTGATGTCTTTTTTTTTTTTTTAATAATCTTTTATGTAGCTACGGTGACAGTTTTGTCTGGTTAATTTCTCTTGCACATGAATTTGTGATATCGCAGTGGGTGTACAAATTACAAAAGTAGCATCATCTAGACTCAACAAAGGAAATGAAACATGGACGCATGATGTTAGTAAGCTAATTGGGAGCTAGCCCAGTCACGCTTTCATATTAGGTAGTCTGTTAATGCGATCGCTTGATGGGATGGGCTCTTTTCATGTGTTTTGTTGTGCATGCAAGAAGAGCCTCCCCCCTTCTTTTTTGTTGGTGCAAAGGGTAAGAAAAACGAAAAACAAACTAGTCTCTAAAGAACAAAGCAGCATCCTTATCACTATCTAATAAATAGCATAAGCAAATTGGAGGGGAAGTGAGCAGAGTTTCAGTCTCAGTAGAAGAGACCCCTGTTTTTGCAAGAAAGTCAGTACAGAAGTTTCCTTCCGGCAAGGCATGCGTCAACTTCAAGTTCCAATTCTTTCCGCAAAGGCTCTGGATATCTTCATGAACAGCAAGCAGACGTGCTGGATTAGAATCACTCTTCTATGGCCCCTATTCCATGCTAGTTCGAATCCGCGTCTAATTACTATATGTTACTCCACCATTTTCATAGTGATCCCCTCCAGTGCTACGAAACCCCCCCGCTAAATACCCCGTTTGGCTAGAAGGAAACCGCCAAATCCGACTCGCCCTAGATTCCCAAGGGCACTGCCATCGGTATTTAATTTAACCCCCAACCAACAACTCGGCAATTGGCAGAGGAAAAATGTTGCTGGGTGCGGAAACTAGCAAGCCAGTCAGATAGCAAATAAAGCACTTGGCAGTTTTGAGAAAAGCGAGTGGTTTTAGTGCCAGAGATGACTTCCACATCACAGAATTTCTAGGACCAACTAGTACAAGAAAAGCATACCGATCGCGTTCAAGGAATTCAAGATGATTTGTCCCTTCAGGAAGCATTTTATCCCGGCCCTAGATATGGTGACTGAAAAAACGAGGAATCTCTTCAAAACATAGGTCGTTTATGTTATGTATTATAGAAATATTTATTGAATAAATACGATATCAGAAATGATAATTTAAAATTTGATTTTTTTTAAAAAAATATTTTTTTATATATTTATAGAGATTCTAATTTTAGAACCCAAGTGTTTTGCGTTAATTTTTAATAAATTATACATTAGTTTTTATATTCTTAAATATTACATATTTAACTTAAAATTGTTCAATTAAATTTAATTCAATCTCTATTTTATATTTTCTAAATTATCCTTATGTATATGATATATTAAGATCTTTACATGTTGACAATGAATATAAATTATAATTTCATAAGATTAGATAAATTAAATTATTTAATTTATCATTAATTCTATAATTAATAAAGTCATATTTATATATTAAAATTGACATATAGTTATATATCATTACTACTCAAATGCTAGGATTATCAAAATAGTTTGACTAATTCCTTTAGTACATGGTATTTTAATGTAATTCAAATCATCGTTTCACTTTGTACAAAAATTTCTTGAATCAATACTTGTTGGAACAAATGGAACATTCATCAATGATTACTTTATAGTAACAAATTTTTATTGATTACTTAACTATTTCTATATAGTTTATAATATGTCCAACTTTATAAGTGATCATTGATTAACATTAACTAGGGGTGAGATTAAAGCATGTCAATTCCTATATAAGATATCTTAGTAATATTAAATACAAAGATCATTTATATAACCATTAAATGAGAAATTTTTCAAATATACAAGTAATATTCTATTTAGAAACTCTCATAGTAGATTAATTCAATGAATTTGTTCAACTAATAAACGCTCACATATTTATTTATCTTTATACTTTAATTTATGAAATCAGTTGCTTTATTCATAAGAAAGAAACACAACATATGTTAGTTTCACAACTTTTTCAATATTCAATCTGTATGGCATATCGATCAAGAATATTTAGAAATAATACTTTGATGCAATATAAATCTCACAATTATGATTTCATCATAATTACTTTTGTAAAATATATTTATTTTATAAAGTTTATTAATGATCATATTATTATATAAATAATATGTTTAATTGATATATTATATGCATGAAATATCAAATGTGTATTTATAATAGTAATCAACACATTTACTACTAGGGCGTACACTAACACTTCCACAACTCATGCACATAAAAGTAGTTGTGCAATATATGTAGAATATCTTCTGGTATAACATGACACCAACAACAAGTAGCAAATTCACATAAACTCCTCATTTGTTCAACATTAGATAACAATCTAACCTTAAAGTTCTTAATATTAAAACTTAACAACAATTTTTTAGCAATAATTGAACAATTTTTTGTTATAAGATCCAAAAATAAAACTTGGACACTAGATTTTAGAGTTAAACAAAGTCAAGAACCATAACATTCATAACATACATGTCTTGTAAAACAATAAATTTAATCCATAATGTTATAGCAAATATCAACAATCTCTTAATCTAAATATAATTAACCCAAACAAAGAATATTATAGCCTTCCATTAAAAATCCTTATCTTGCTTTATCGCTTATAATTTAACTAGAATTTTATCCTTTTCTCTTATAGTTTGTAAGCCTAACATCCTTCCAACCTCAAGAAGTTTTTGTACTTCTTTGTGTAAAACTGAGTTTTTATTGCAAATGGTGCTTTACATGTGGAATTGTGCAACTTGGTTTAGAAAACATCTAGTCTTGCACTAGGTTTTTTTTTTTTTAAAACAAAGTTATGTAATGCATACAAAATGGTGGAGTTTTCATTTAATGGTTTTAGGTACTATTTTTTCATCATTCTAGTCTTGGAAAGGAAACTTCTTGTTATGGTAAGGATAAAAATTGGTTGTCTTGCTTCCTACCCTAAAAAGTGTGACATGTGAGAGGTTAATGAAAAAATGAGTATTAGTTTTCATTATGTCTTAATGTTATGCTTTCAAGTTTTAAGGGATTGGTTTCTTTTATTTAGATCATTTAGGAAATTTTAAAACTTTATATAAAAATCTCCAAGCTTATTTCAAGGCTTGGTTAATTTTCTCATAATGATTAATAATATCTTATCTATAGTGTTCAATTTTTTTTTTTTTTAAAAAAAAAGAGAAATATACCTTTAAAGTTAAGCCATCAGAAAGTCTTAAATTTTTGTAAAATTTTTAGCTTTTATAACTATTCTTATTAATACAACACACCCTTTTGGGAAGGACTCTAAGAAAGCAAGGTATACTCCTTCCTTATTAAGTATGTATGATTTGAACTATACATTCATTTTACTACATTTACCATTGAAGGGAAATGAGGAAAAGGAACCATTAAAATCAATTATTGAATCATTGACTGAATAAAGTGGACAAATCCTCCAAGTAATATCTTCCCTTGTTAATAACCTTGCTAAACATATCTTAGTCCTCTACAAGTAAAATTTATGGAACTAATTAAGAAAAAGGAGATAAAGAAGCCTAACAATCATTCCAAAAAGAAATTTTACACCATATCCAACCACAAAATTAAAACCATCCTTTAATTTCTTGAAACTTTTAAAGATAGCTCTACAAGTACTTAAAGCCATCGATGGGGCAATTTCCATATTGCTAATTTCTTTTATTCATTAAGGAATTTCCCTAGGAATACTAGGAGAAATAATCACTTTTGACTTTTGTTCATTAACTTTAAGACCAAAATTTAAACAAAAATCTTTTAAAGTGTTACAGACCACCATATTTTGTTCCTTTATGGCTTTAGAGAATAGTAATACATCATCCATAAGAAGTAAATAAGAAAAAAAAGGACCATTACAAGAACATCTTATTGGTTTCCATAAACCACGATAACTTTCCATTAAATATGAAGCAATAATTGCTTTATGCATAAAATGAAAAGATAAGAAGATAAAGGATCCCTTGTCGTAGTCCTTAAGTTGGTTTGAAAATAAGTAGTCTCTATCCATTCCAAAGAGTGGATAATGAAGCACATAACATACAAAACATGATTAATTTTATAATATTTGCACAAAATCCAATACACTCCAAAAAATTTCAATCTACTCTATTGTAAGCATTCTCTAAATCAAACTTATAAGTTATTGTTCTTTTTTACTAAATGTATGTCAAATCAAATTCATCATTTATTGTGTTATGATGATATTATCAAAAAAAATTTGACCAGGAATAAAACTACCTTAGAATGGGATAATGAGCTCATGAGGATAAAGTCAAATTTGACTAAAAAGAACCTTTATAATAAGCTTAAAAGAAATGTTGTACAAACCAATAGGTTGAAACTTGGTGATTTAATCAACATTATTTTTCTTTATAAATCAAACAAATAAGAGTTTTTGAGAAACAAACAAAATCAAAAAGCCACTTACATTAGATGCATTATGTCATCACCGATAATTATCAAATAACTAGGGTTGGGGACCTTATAGTACTTTATTGATTTCAAGGTTGCATATACCTTTTCTTAGGAAATCAAAGCTTCAATCTCTTTACAATGTAACTTTAAAAGTTTTATATGATTATATGTGGTTGGCAATTCATTAATAACCTCAATACTACTTTTTAAACTAGATGATTTTGTCATGCTTAAGAACTAAATTATAATCACATCAAAGTTAAAAGGAAATCATTCAATCTTCATTTTAATGAAATTTGAATACCATTCAATCTAAATTGAATTCTTTGTTTCCTTTTGAATATATCACCAGAAGTGTTATGAATAAATTAAAAAATCACATGCTACGTTATGATCAAATTATTAGGTACTAAACCCATTCATTTGATGACCTAAACTTTCTACACTACTTTATTAAAGTCTTTATGAGATAACTAGGCCACTTCAAATCCAAAAGAATAATTAACTCACGTAACTTCAAAACCAATAACCAAAAGTATAAGATGATAGTTAAAAAAAGTTCTTAAAAGAGAAATGATTAAAAACTCAAGGAAGAAATCCTTTTAATCATCAATTGCTAGGGCACGATCTAGCGTCCTTAAGATTACCATTTAGTTATGCTCTTTTTTATGTCATGTAAGTAAAGGGCCCTTATGACCAAAATCCCAAAAGTCATAGTATTCAATATTATCCAAAAATTTATAGAATTTATTAAATTGATAAAAACTACCTCTCTTCTTATTTTGGTTCAAATGTCATTGAAATCATCCATCAATATCCAAGATAATTGGGGCTAGGAAGCTAATTCTTTAACATTAGTCTAAAAGATCTCTTTACAATAAGAGATAGGATTTACATAAACAATTGAGCAATGTCATTCCACCACGCCAAGTCTAAAAACCATGAAATGAATAAATTGAGATCCTCTAGAGATTAAATGCATGTTTGTATTCATTGATTTTCAAAGAAGCCAAATCTCCAATACAAATCCATTTAGGTAATTATTTCATAGGAATCATAACCCAAAAAATTTGTATTTAATTCTTACATAACCAAGTAGAACATAAGTTTCAAAGAAAAATAAAATGTCTAAATTATGAGCCTTAACTAGAGCAAATAAATGCCTCTAACATTATTATTAGTTACACCCATAATATTATAGAAAAGAATTCTAATCAAATTGTGAGAAAAATGATTCATGATATACAAGTAAGGATAAGTGAAAAAAAAAGGTCCATTAATAAGCAATTAATAGTTATGAACTAAACTAGTTTGAGATTCCATAATTTTAGTTTGGAGTTTCATGGTTCCATATTCCTAAGAGAGTTTATGTAAACCATCTTTAATATCAATTTGATCAAAAGGCTAAATTTGGCAATGGAAAATCTTACTTTAAGAGTGGTGTGTCATATTCTTATATGAGGTAGCCAAACTCTATTTTGACACATTATTAGCCTTTGCTAAAAAGAAAAATCAATCATATGGATAATTTAGAGCAAAGATGACTCGTCTTATTTTATGAAATCTATAGAGTTTTGCAAGTATCTCCACTCAGCTAATTGTAAAGTCCATTTTATTTTTAAAAAACACAAGAAGCATGATAGAAAGATTTGCATTATGTGTAGGTCATGTTTTACCTTCTATAAGCTTATCTAAAGATAGCTCCAAATCCCTTGTATTGGCAAACCCCAAAAGGTTTTTGCTTCCTCAATCCACTTACGTACATTTTAAGTTTTCCCATTATCTTTGGTACTAGGAAAAAATCAACTAATTAAGATCAGCCTAAGCATCGTTAATCTTGTTGGAACAATCAATTGTTGTATTAACAACAACATCCAGTGAAACACATCTATCATTAGTAAAAGATCCCCCTTGTTTTTGCAATTGATTTAAAATATGATGAAGATTCCATAACCACCATAACAAGCTTTCTAGACATATCAAGATTACCATCTAAACAAGTAACAAACAGAGGTCCAAATTTACCATAAGAAAAACAAATAGTGTGCAAGCTCTTATATTCAAATTTATGACATTGATTATGTAGCCAAAATTAAGATATAAGTGGTTTATTTAGGACAACCTTGACATAAGGTTAAGTTTATTATCACTTTTGAAGGAATGAAATTTGGATCCTAATGACAAACTATTAAACAGTGATTGTGAATTATTCATGGATCACCACTAATCACTTTATTTAGATCTTCATCAATGATGAATTTTACTAAGAAAAAGCCATAACCAAGATCAAAGACATCCATTCCACTTGATGGTTTTCATATCTAGTCAAATTTCTTAGACAAAAATGGATAACTAATTGTCTTCCCAAAAATTTTGATAATCAACGTCTTCCTTTAACCTCAAATCAATGATTAGCTTCAATAGTAATGGATTATCATCCATATATTCAATCAGGACTCTCTTGGCAGCTATAAGATCAATCTCACTTTAAGGATGATACAATACTTCTTTTCATAAGTTTTTTATGGAATAGGGGTTTCCAAGTGGCAAAAGATGTAAGTTCAAGAATGTCATCATGTTGATTCGCATTAGAAATATCATGTTTAAAAGATTTGGCTAAAAGGCCTAAATCATTTCTTTTTGTAGTTAGTTTATTCAAAATATCAATTTGTAAATTATCAATCAATTAAAGTTTTCTTTTAAGAGTTTTATCTTCTCTAGTGAGATTTTAGGAACTTTATGAAGACTTAATTAGTATTACCCTTTGGTTATCTTTTCAAGCTTTTGTTCCATTAAGTAGTATTAGATGTTGTATTTGTCTTGTTTAATGATGTCTTACGAAATTTAAAAATACTTCTTTAGTGACATTGATAATAAAGGGAAAGCTTTATTTAAAGTATTGTTTTTGGAATATAAATGTAACATTTCTCACACTGGAAATGTTAATCACAATAACTCTATTCATAATTGTGTTCCCGATTTCAAAGATACTTATTCCTTTGATAAAGGATTTGAAATTTTGTGTTGTGGCTAATAGAACCTTACTTTAAAGTTAATCATTTTACTCAAAAAATTTGTATGTTCCATATTCGAAAATGATGTAATTTATTGGTGAAATTGTACCCAATATTGTTAAGTTCATCAAGGTAAGTTTAAAACTTTTGATTATGAATGAAGAATTTATTAGTATTTAAATTTTAAGTTGATAATTCTAACAAAATTTTAGATTGATCTAAGAGGCAATTCTTATTTTCTACCAATAAAAATTGTTAATCTAAATTCAACATTGGAAAATATGTTATCTTGGCACTACACTAAAATTGTTAGTTAAGTGTTTTTTTTTTTTTTTTGTATATTAAACTTTTTTCTCAAGAGTTAATGCTAGTAACATACTAATAAGTGAATAAATAAGAGAAGATTAGTCGAAAAGACGAGCAAGCACTAATTTCTTTACCACACTGTAATTGAAAAAAGATTATAATGATAACAACGCAGCCTATTAGTGGATTTTATAAATTCAAAAGTTGATTCTAGATTTCACATATCCCAATATATTGTTTGATTCTATGCATATGGTGTGCAATTTTCTTCACGTCTAATATAGATTACCTTTATATTTAATAAATAATCAAATGCACCATTAGGATCAAAATTTTAAACTATAATCTTACTTGGTATTTATTTTGAAAATTTCATTTTCAATTCCTGACATATTTAATTTCCCTGTATGGTCGTTTACACGCAAATATGTTGTATTTGTTAGTACACATGATAGCAATTCCTGGTAAGGAAAGAAAGGTTGACATTTTTATAAGCTGACATAGTGAGTTCGTATAGGAAAGTGTGGTCTGTTGTATTGTAGTTTTTTCACATAAGAAAGGCTGCTAACAAGGGGGGTTTTATGGGATCGATGCATCTTTACTATTCTGACGATTTCCAGCTCCCATTTTTGTTTCTTTCTGTGGGATGGGTCTCTGTTCTCATCAATTCAATGTCTTCTTGTGTAGCAGGAAAGGCACGCTTGCTAGTCCTAATATGTATGGTTCTTGTGTTAGTGTGATGAGTGCGAGGAAATTCCACCTTATCACCTTTAGTGCGTTGTCACGTTTGTGTCCTATGCACTTGAAAGGTCATTGTTTGTGAAATCCACAGGTGACATGCCTAGATCTCCATGATAATTGTAACCCAAAGAGTTTACGGGAAATGGCATTGAGTTGGTTTCACCATTTTTTTCATCTTGGTTTTACCTTGTGCATAGTTAGAATCGCTTCTGAAACAGCATTGAATTTGTTGCCTTACTGTTGGTCATTGATTCTTATATCTCAGATTTCCTCAGCACCCTGAAATCTTTGCTCTACCAATTAAGTCCATGTCTTAACTAGACAATGTTGGGTACTCTAGCTGGGTTAGGCTCTGTCGAGGTCCGGGTAGAACCAAGTTCTAAATTGTTAAGCCTATGTTCAACTCTACCCAACGTTCAGATCAGGACACAATGCTTCTCACTTCACAACAAAATTATCTACCTACCTAAACATTAGTTGTCAGGATATTCAAGCGAGGTCCACTAATATAAGAGATTTTCTAATTTTACTGGCCTAAAAAACTTAACTCAAGGTCCAATATAAGAGAAAATAAAGTATAAGTATGAAAAAAATAAAAAATAAAAATCATGTGATATAAAATCATTTGTGTGTAAAATTTTTTTTTAAAAAAAAAAAAATGCCCTCGTATAAAACATGACTTCAATTTCAATCTCATCAACCAGCTTCAAATTCGGTAGATCAGAAACTGAACCGTGGGGAACTTAAAATAAATGGGACGGGCCGGATCAAAACGCAAGAGAAAAAAAATGCTTAAAATGAAGCTGGTCATGCGAGTACAGAGTAGACCAATCTGGAATGGCCCAAGTCTAGCATTGAACTATGAAACTAGAGAAAATATGCTTATGTACCCATTTACCCAATAATCTTCCGTGTGGCCCGTTACATCAAACATGAGAACATCATCCACCCAAATAGATAACCAAAACGTTTCTAATCAGAAGGGCTGATGTTGGCCATATAGAGAACAATTTGGTGTATTTTTCAATTTACCATTACCTGATCAAATGTTATACCATTATTACCTTTTCTAATGCTAAAAGTTGTAAATTTTATAAGCAGCGTAACATTATTGTGAATGATATAGGATGGCAAACTAAAACAAAAAAAAAACAAAAAAAAAAAGAAGCTAATATGCTTTATAGTTATATATAACTATCTACTCGTGCACAGAAGTTTCCTTCAATCAGGAAACGAAAATTGCATGTGCTGTCCAATTAATACATTTTTCCTATAGCAATGCCGCCCAACCTTTGCAAGGAAATATCAAATAATTAGTCATTAGTTGCAGTATTTTTCGTTTCTTTTTTTGGGTTTTTCACAAACCATTGCCAACAAATCATTAATTACTAAGAAACTATTGTCAAGGCCCGAGACCAAGTTTTCGAGAAATCTAAAACACTAATAGAAATCCTGTATGCAGGAAAGCGAGTCCTTACACACGGAAATATATCAGTCACTGATTGATAAAAATAGCAACATAACTTCAAACTTCAAGCCTTTTTCCATATTACACTAGAGATCTTCTATTGTATTAGAAGAGTAGAAGGGAGAACACAAAAAAAAAAAGAAAACGAACAACAAAAATTTAGAGAGGATTACCTGTGTCATGGTACCCTACCCTGAGTGGTCAGAGAAATTCTGCCACTAGAGAATGATCTTTTCAATGTGACAGGACTGAGTACAAAATGCAAGACCCTTCTTGATCTATGGGCAGATTTTATGGCTTGTCCTGAATATTTTGAGGACGATCCAACATTCACGTCCAATCATTTTGGACCATCTCTTCTTCTGAAACTACTACCCGTTCTGCATCTTGTATCACAGCTGCACTTTCACTAGCTTGTTGGATGTCCTGCGGCGGTTCATTGACTTGTAGACTTTCTGTCACTGTAGAAGGCAACTGGGGTTGTGAAGCGCTGACGAAAACAATGTTAGCCCGACACAATGGGCAATTGGAATGTGATCTGAGCCATGTATCAATGCAGGGGACGTGGAAAGCATGGCTGCATTTAGGCAGCAACCTAATGCTCTCATCTTCCTGAAATTCACTAAGACAAACTGAACAATCAGTCCCATCAACCAACCCATCTCCCTTTTGGTATTTGAATACTGTGATTGACTTGATAAGAGACTCATCTAAACTTCTTGTTGCAGCATACCAAGGCTCACGAAGAAATGTGTTCTGGTTATCCTCCTATTCCTCGTGTTGGTGATTCCAAGTTTCTCTTCTTGCAAAATCATTGTTTCCGCAATATCTGGATATTAAGGTGTAGTAGCTTACTAGAAGGAAAGCACCGGCCGAAATGCCAATAATTGCAATGACAAGAGGGGGAAAGTTTGTGCTTGAATTGACACCAGGGAAATCAAAAGGAGGCGGAGGAGGAAAGATGATATAGCACCATTGTGGACAATACAAGCTACAAAATTCTGGAGAACAGTCTCTGATTTTCATGTATGGAATCCATGTTTTAGGGGTTTCTAGTGATGCCATGAAAAACCTTGCTACACTAGCACTTAAAAACAAGGTACTTATTCTTTCTACCATTATCGGTACCAAATGCTCACTGAGCAACTCAATATATTCTGGAAACTTCTGTATGGAATTCCAATAGGAAAATGATAGATTACCTTCAAATTGTATTTTGATTTGGTAGCATATGAGCAAAATCTAGCAAAGTTGGCATATGAGATTATCATTACATGGGGAAGCTAGAACAGTAAAATGGAGATAAACAGGGTTCCTGAAATGAAAAATTTCAACCAAGAGGGGTCTAAAAGCAGGCAAAGGGGCTTGAATGAAAAGCAAAAATAAAGAGTGTTGATGACATTTCCCCTATTCTTTTCTTTTTTCTTCTTTTCTTCATGTTGCTCATTTCTCTTGCTTTTCTTTAACATGTTGATGAGATTTCCCCTATTCTTATTCTACAAGCCATTTGCAGTTATGTTCTCTTGCAGTGCCTCTCCAAGTAAGCAAACAAGATTCAACCCGTTGGGTTAATTAGGTCCCTTTCTTTGTAGAAGGGAAGTCTAATTGTCGTAAAATAGATAGTTTATTTTGTAATTTTTTTATTTTAAAATTTTTTTTACTTAAAATTGATATATTTTTATATAATTATTTAAATTATTATATTTATTTTTCAGTCAACCCTTTCACGCCGGTTCCTGCTGCTGACTTTCCCAGCCCAACCTTGGCTGGTGTCCTAATTCCAGGCTTGCAAAATGGTTGCTCCTTTGTTGCTTTTTCTTTGAAACTGAAAAACGATCACTGACACTGAAAAAGTAGGACTACTTTGGGCTATCCTTTTTCAGCGTCAAAAATTGTACATCCGTTTCTCTAGGTTGCTATTGTAGGATAAAAACCGCATAGTAAGAAAAAAAAAAAAAAAGGTTGAACGAATGTGGTGTAGCAGAAGACGTCATTGTTCAGCACACACTAATGCTCCATTGGCTCTTGTCAATTGCCCAAAGTGCTGCCGCGTGGGGCCTAGGAGCAATGGTCTCTAGATCCCACTTGAGACAAAAGCATTTTTTCTCCTGTAATAACCTCTAAGGGCTATCCGCCATATCTTTCTTCTCATCCAATTTAGTTAGCTAGCACGAAGTTAAGTTACAAATCAATGAAAACGTTATTTTGATGATTAAACAAACTACTAGTCCTAATGTACAATTTTTTTTAGGCATGGTCTGTGCACACAAAAAACAAGGAATTACACGGACAAAAACTCATGTTAAGGAAAAAAAAAAAGAAACAGAAAAACTAGAACTAATAAAATTTGTTTCTTCAAAGAAAACAACACAGTTACAAGAGACTCCTCTTGACTTAAGCAATCATCTTAGAAACCTTAAGTTGAAATTCCTTGGTAGAGAAGTGAAGCGAGGAATTTAAGAGATAAGGAAAAGGTAACTCATGATTTTATGAGACCAGACAAGCTTATGCATGTTATTAGAACAACTTTTATCCTTTTCCACTTGAAGAAAGGATCATATTGCATCACTGAAAGGGTAAAGAAATAGTTTAAAACCAAAAGTTAAATGCTGTATTTTATTTTATTTTTAATTTTTAGTCAATTGAGTCATGGGAGAACCAAGAACTCTCTTTCTATACAACCACCAACTACCTCTTAACTGGATGACAGCCTTTTCATTATGTTGCATTATCTGATATATGATTGAATTGATTTTTGACATGATCATGAGAAATTATGCCAAATCTGCATCCTAAAACAACAACAACAACCAAGGCAGAAACAGATCTATCAGTATCATCCAAAGTTTAGCCGTCAGGTAAAACCTAAGTCCTGTGAGAGCAAAGCCACTGGAACTGAGAAGAATTAGACATTGGTTCCAGTGGAAAGCATACCAAGACGAAAACCATTTTAACACATCAAGGAGTGGCTTAAAAGTAGAGCTTTCTCGTATTCTGTACTTGAGTCATTGAGCCGGTAGTCTGATATACCTTAGCTCATCACTCTTTTACCTCGATCAATTATTCGGTAGGCCTAACCTGTTTAGATTGTGAACACAATGTTGTAATTTCCATGCATGTGGGGATTTTGTTTGCTAAGTTGATTTGTACCTTTCACAGGTTTAATTTTGAGACCTGTGGTGCAGGTATGCAATCAATGTTGGGGACCATGGTATGTTTCAGCTGCCCATATTTAGAAACTCACATCCCAGGGCCTATCATGCATGCGGCCTCTGTATATTTTTGTTCTTTTCTCCATGTTACGTATATTGTCCAGGTCTCATGAAGATGAAGATACCCCAACGTGATACAAATGAGCTATCTGTTAGGAGTCATTGCACTGCAAAGCATTATTATAGCCCAAGAACGCTGATAACTACAGTTTGGAATCTAATAAGAAGCTGCCAACTACGAGAAATCAGGGAATTGAAACTCGCATTCTGTTGCTTGATCCTTCCTGGTCTTTTTCCACTTTTACATTCAATTAAGTCTTCTGCAGTCACCAAAATATTTATCAAATAAATATATAACAAAAACTAAAATTTAAAATTTTGATTCTTAGTATCAAATTTATCGTTTATTAAATACAATTATAATTTAGCCTAAAATAGATCGGGGAGTTGTTGACGTTAATTCAAGCGGACAAAGAGGAAACAACTTTTACAATTTAAAACATTTTTAGGAAGAGAGGAAGGAGAAAGTCAATAATTCTTATGTCCTAGGTATGCAATATCTGATCATATGATGAGGTATTTATTAGAATTTTAACTCTAAACATATTTCAGTGACTAGAAATTTTTTAATAAATTACACTTTAATTCTTGTACTTTCAAATATCATATACTTAACCTTATAAGTTTCACAAAATTATTAACTAAGTTCAAGTTAATCTCCATTTTATATTGCCTTAATTGTTCTTTTAGGTGTGACCCATTAGAATTTTAACATAATGCCAATGCATATAAATTATAATCCAAAATAATTAGATAACTTAAATTCTTTTATTTTATCATTAATTCATTTATATTTATAAATTAAAATTAACATCTAACCATGTATAATGATCACTTAAATGTTTGGATTTGAAAGTATTTTGACTAGTTTCTTTATTGCATGGTCTCTTGTTGTGATTAAATAATTTTGTCATACTAATTTTCTAATTAGATATAAAGTAAAAAATTAATGTGTATCTTATATTGTCCAATTACGTCAGTTTCCAAACAATCATATGATTATTAATTTCATGAATGAGATTATAACTCTTTATGAATTATCATTTCACTTTGTGCAAAGATTTTATGAATTAATACTCATTGGAAACAAAAAAAACATGCTTTCATAATTAATTTAAGATGATAAATCCTTTATTGATTATCTAGCTATCTACATATAATTCATCATATGTTTAACATTCACTCTTATAAGTAACTTTTTATTAGAATAACCCATAAGTGAAATTAAAACATATCAATTCCTATATGAGATTCCTTGTTAATTTTAAGTATAAGAATTATTTATACAATCGTCACATGAGAAATTCCTCAATTACACAAGTAATTTCCATATGAAAATTCTCATAATTAGTCAGTTCAATGAACTTATTAACTGACAAACACTTAAATGTATGTTTAAGTATCTCCACATGTGTCAGTCTCATAGCTTAATTCATATCCAATCTTCATGACGTATTAACTAAAAATATTTAAGAATAATACTTTGATGTAATTGGTATCTCATAATTATGATCTCATTATAATTATCTTTAAAAATTATATTTATTCTATAGATTTTATCATTAAAATTTATTGATAACCATATCATTATATAAATAATATGAAAGATAAAGAATACTTTTAATTAATTACTAATATATAAGAAATATTAAATGTGTATTCATAATTACAACCAACACATTAACTACTTAAACATATACTAACATACAAAATAAAAGCACAAAAATGAATTCCAATACATTCGAGTTCCAAACCAAAGGTGGTCCATACATAAGTCAATAAAGGCAAGTTTTAACACTATAATGTGGAATTTGATCCCATTTTATTGCTATTTTTTATATTTTCCCCTACTAAAAATTTTATTTTTCCTTCACTTAATTTCTTTTTTACCTTATTTACGATGTCACTCTTCTTAACTACCTTATCGATTAATCTTAATTTAACCATTTTTAGTGACAGATACATCAATGATAATAATCAAGCACTATTGAGTCTAAGAGAGAGATTGTTGAGATCTTCAAGTAAAATGTAGTATAGGCTTGTGTCATACTTTAAAACTCTATGTTTTGATATGCCTCCAACACTTGATTTATATAATTACTTGTTAAATAATTATTATTTTTATTTAGATAGTCATTATTTAAATTTAAGCTTACTATGAAAGAACTTTGAATTTCAAATTTAATTTGAGTTAAAAATGGTATAAAGATATTGCTTCTTATTAATTCTCTATATATAAAAAGGTATTAAGTGAGATATTGGGTGATCTCAATGAAAGTTCGAAAGAATAGTAAAGATTGAAAATTGGTAAACTTTTGACATAGGTCAACTTATGGTGTCAATGAAATAGTTAGTAGAAAAAACAAGGAAGCAAATAAGAAATAAAGAATTTGGTTTAATCGATTAGATTTACGCTTGTGGTCAACCAAACACCAAAAAAGTTGCAAAGAGAAAAGAAATAAAGAATTTGGGTTGGTCAATTAAACTAATGTTTGCATTCAACTAGACATTAAAGAATTAAAAAGAGAGAAGTTACAATGATTTTAGTTTAATTGACCTAATTAACAATTGCAATCAATCAATGAAACTAAGTAGTTGAAAGTGCAAAAGTTTGTGAAAGTTACAAAGATTTTTGGCAAAAGACTAATGTTTGAAAGATAAACTTTCCCATTTTAGAAATTGATTTTCTTTATGAAAAAAATCGATCTGCAACAGCTAGGTTGTTGTATTTGTCTATAAAAGAGTTGTAAAAATCATTTGTATGGTGGTGAAAAAGAATAGACCAAGGAGAGCTATTCATTGTATACATGTAGTGAAAAGAGGAAAGCAATTATAAGTGAGAGATCAAGAGCAAGAGTTCTAAGAAAGAATGCTTGAGGTTATGAAAGAGAAAAGGTGTTTTAATGAAGAGTGATTTAGTGAAAAGTGATATAGAGCGTGAGCCTTTAAGTTGTGAAGAATCTTTGGATCTTGTGAAAGTTTTATGGAATCTTTGTTGTTGTTAAGGTCAAGGTGATCTAGTGTAAAGGGTTGTCTTTACCCTATAAAAGAAGAAAAAGTTAGTTAAGTTGAACTCTTAAGGGACGTATCTTGAGAAGTGAAAGTAGGCTCCTAGTTTGAGTTGAACCATTATAAATTGTTGTCCATGCTCTTTTTTTTTATATATATTCACTTTCAATTATTTATATTACTTATTTTGTTATTTATTATCAATTATCTTGTTATTACTCTTTAAAGTTAGGATTGTGGGTTGAGTGATAAAATTAAATAAACCCAATTCATCCCCTCTTAGATTGTCCTAGAGATTAAGAAGTAGTATTATAGCTTAGTCTTTGTTTAACAAGCCTAACCTTTTAAAGTTTATCCATGATATCCTTTGTATCCATGTGTCAAATTGAAGGTGGTAACATCTTTAGATCTCCTATCATTGATGGTTCGAACTACAAATACTAGAGAGATGAGATGATTTTGTATATTCAATCTCATGACTATGAGATTTGAGAAATAGTTGAGAGTGACTATAAGAAAGCTCTAATTAGTGGGAAAGAGAGTAAGTCCACTACAAAGTCCAAAAGATTTAAAATTATAAACTTTAAAGCTACTTATATGCTTTGTTGTGATTTAAGTGCCAATGAATACAACAAGATGTTCAAGTAAGGCAATAAAGGAGATTAGGACAACCTTAAAGTCATCATTAAGGCACAACACAAGTAAAGGACATAAAGATCAACTTGCTTATACACAAATGCAAGCTTTTTAAGGTAAGTAGTGATAAGACAATTTCAAAGATGTATGTGAGATTTATCATCATCATTAATCAATTTAATAACCTCTAAAAGGAGATTAAGATAAGTGATCTTGTAAAGAAGGTATTAAGATCACTTCACAAATCCTGAAGCCCATTGAAATAGCAATCACTAAGTCCAAAGATCTAAACACATTAGGCTTAAATAAGTTGACAGAGTCTATGCTAACCCATGAAATAACTCTCTAAGAAGGTTAATGAAAAGAAGAAAAAATTTTCTTTTAGAGTCTTCTCTCCCAAAGAAAGGGATGGTGATGATAAAAGTGATCAATGCAATTAAGATAATGAAGAGAAGCTTGTCATGCTAACCAAGAGGATCACATAACCTTGGAGAAAAAAAGAAATAAGTGGCAAAAGATCCTTCAAGAGCAATCAAGATAAGTATGAGATCATTTATTATAGTTGTAACAAACTTGGTTCCATTGTTTATAACTGACATACAAAAAAAAAAAAAGATAGAAAGCTAGTGGAAAAGCTTTTAAAGCTACTTGGGATTACCTAAGTGACTTATAAAGTGATTTTGGTAATATTGGAGTCAACTTAGCATTTATGGCTATACAAGATAAGGTGAATTCCAAATATGACACTCTAATGACAATAAGTATTTGATTGATGAATTGCATAATATTGTAGATTGTATAGATAGGAAACTAAAAAACATGGTTGTCAAGAACAAGGGTTTTCATGCTGAGAATGTCTCTATAAAGTATGAAATTGGATCCTTGAAAAGTGAAAATGCTTCACTTAAAAATGAAAATGATTCTCTAAAAGATGGGAATGCTACTCTATGAGATGAGGCCATGTCACTCATTGAAAAGAATAGTGAGTTGGACAATGTCTACAATGAAGAAAGACACATAAAACTCTCAATTAACAATGTTTATCTGAAGAAAAAAGTTTTTTAAAATTTAAAAGCCTCTCTTTAAGTTTGCTAAAAGTAAAGACAAGTTGGACATGTTATCTAATTCACAAAGACTTTAAGGTAAGTAGAGAGATTTAAACAATATGCCTTATACAATCATCTAAAAGCTTTTCGAGGCAAGATAACTTATGCTCACACACTTGCGCAAGCATTTAGTAGTACTTCACATAAAAATACTCACACATCATATCATGGTAGCAACACATCACATAAGTATGTAAATATATACACTAGACACACGTAAAAGCCTATAACATCTTGTAGATAGGTCCATTCTCATGATATATGGCATAATTATGATGGATATGATACTTATGCTTATAGATATCATCATAGAGATCATGTTAGATGTTATTTTTGTGGTGATTATAGTCATATGCAATATTTGTATAATTTGAGATAAAGCCTAGATGGTTATCCTCATATAGGTGCAAGAGGCATCAAAGCCAAGACTTAGGGATTTAAGAAAATATGGGTACCTAAATTCAAATAAATATTTGTAGGTATGTCTTAATAACAGCATGAGGAAAGACAAATAACATCTAGATAATGGCTACTCTAGAAACATGATAGGAAATCTTGATAACTTTATCTCCTTTAAAAAAATTAATGGTGAAATAGTAACATTTTGAGACAATGCCAAAGGTAAGATAATTGACATTGGCAAGATAGGTAAGAGAAATCCATAATGAGTGAGAATTAATTAATTTATTCTTTTTTATATTTAGTTGTTTTTAATAAGTTTTATACCTTTTTAAGTTGAACATAATAAGTTTTGTGACTTAGGTATGTTATAGGGAAGTTTTGAGAATTCGTACTTTTAGTAGGCAAAATTCCAACATTTTATCATTTTGACCTTTGTCACTTATTTTAGGTTTTTTACCAACTTAAAGGTTCATATTAGAAAAGTGGTCTTTAGTGAAGTTATAGTATACATCTCATAATTTCCAAATTAGGGTTATGAGTCTAAATCTAAGTTGGTTTAGGCCTTGCAACATTGTTTCAAAGACAAGGTAGAAAACTAAAGTCCAATCCTATTTGGAATAAGATTCTCATTCAAGTTTATAATGAAGACACTAAAGCCTTAATGGTCTAAAAAAATAGCTAACAAGTCATTGTAAAATCTGTTATGGGTTAGACTAAGTCAGTCTCAATTTTTAGTTTCTATACCTTTGTTTTGGGTAAGGTTGGATGCATTGCAAAGGGTTTGAACCAAATTCAAGATTTTCTAGTGCTAATATTAAATATTATAAAAGGTTAGGAAAACAAGAAATGGTAATAATTTATAGAACCGTTATATAGTTCAAGTAGCTTCCCCAAAGTTTTTTGACTTATGAAAGATAATAATCTTATCATCTTATTACTTCATTAATTTGGTGAAAGATATAATTTTGTTGTCCATATTAACAAAATACTAAATTCAAGAAAAGATTTAGGCTAAATGTCTTTATTTCTTAAGATAGACTAATGCTATTTATGTAAAAAAGTTTTCTTGTCTTTTTTCTAACTTTGCTAAAAGATATAATAATATAATAAATTTTTCATTTTGTTAATTTGATGAAGGATATAATTTTTTTGGATCACATTAGCAAAATATATAAATTAGGATAATTTTGAGTGAACTATTTAAGAAGAATAAATTATTTTTAAGAAATAATAATGTTATTCATCTTGAATATTTTTTAAATCACTTTTTGACTCTCTAAAAGAGATGACATTGTATTTTAAAATTTATAAATTTCTTCACTAAAGGAGAAATTTTTTAATTTGTTATAATTATTATGAAAATTATTTAGAATTCAATAATTTTTAAAATTTTCACAAAGTAATGGCCTTCTTATATTTCAAATGGGAGAAAAAAAAATAATAGCAATCAAAAGGGTATAAACAAGTCATTGTTAGTGAAACAAAAGACTTAAAAGAGGGTTGTAACTTGTGATGTAAAGATAACTGATAAATTAGACCAAAATTTGGAAAATTTTAGTCATCCACATTACCCTATAGTAAAGTTAGGAGAGTTGGATAAGGCATTTAGTCATGATAGCTTGAAAAAGCTAATGCATACCGCAAAAGGTTGTAAGGATATCATCTAAGCTGTCAAGTGTAGAAGATATTCAAGAAGATTATGCTTTGATCTTTGCAATGTGCCAAATTTAAGTCTATGACAAGCGAAATTCAAAATGGATTACAATCAAGTTCAAATTGAAAAGATTATCATAGAAGTGAAGAAGGAATAAATGAAGATGACAAGCTTAATAAGGGAATCTACTTTAAAGTTACAAGTAACCCATTTTTTATTTTCTTGACTTCAAAATCATGAGTTTTGATACTTTTCTTTTATCTTTTGTTGTTAATATATGTGCAACCTTTTCTCTCTCCAAATCCAATAAAGGATAAAACTAAGTATGGCTTTAATAAGCTTATAATGTCCTTATTGTCTTTTTATATTATGGTGGAAAGTTAGAGTTATTGCTTGATATAGTTCCAAATGTAAAGGATGCAAAATACTTATGGAAATAAAAGGCATTGATTTTCTAGATTTTGTATGGTGTTACTGTTTGTTTATAATTACTCTAACTTTTTTGCTATTGTGTAAGGGGAAAAAAGTTATTAGGTCTTTCATTGTTAAGGCTTTTTGTAAATATACTTTTTCTTTATAAATGAAACCTTATTTGCTAGTCAATATAAAAAATAAAAAATTTCTTTTAACTTTGGACTTCTATAAAAGGTGATAAGAGAATGACCATCCATTTAAGGAAATTGGACTAACAGTTACTTAAATTATGATGAGTTCTTGGCACATATCAACATATGTGCTTATTTCTCTTGTGGATCAATTCTTTGCATGCAATATAAACATGCTATCTATCAATTCTTTAATAGTACAGTTCATCGTGTTGCCATTTAGAAGGCTAATGGTTACCAAGATTGTAAGAAATTTATTCCACATCTTATACATGATGGTCCATTTCATACAACCTAAGGCCCTTTAAAATGAAAAAAAAACACGTATTAATTACCAATTTTTTCAGTTTCAAAACAAGTGGCACTTAGACTATGCCACTTATCATGACTACTAAAGTTTTCTATTGTAAGCACATCACCATAAACATGTTATTATAAAAAATTAAGGCATGTTTTGATGTTTCACCTATTTTAAGCGTAAGATATATTAACTATAAACTAAACATACATTTTATTATTTAAAAAATCAATTACAACTTAAAAAATGTTCTTTATATTTGCATTGATATTTTGTACAAAAATTTGGCATATAAAAAATACATTCACCTAAGCATTGCTTATGTTTTATGTTGCTCATATTTGATAACATTTAGTTACGTAGCTAAGAATGAGTTAGTATCTTCAATAAAATTCTTATGCATTCACCTTACATGGGAAACCTTCCAATTTGGTGCAATACTCCTTTTCTTCTCTTTTTCTATCACCCTCCTCGACAACCATAACACTTAACTTTTTCCTTAATGATAATGTGACAAATAAATTCTTTCAAACTTGAAAAAAGCTCTCCACAAGGAAAGCTTGATGGTAAGATTTCTAAGTGGAGTATGATTTCATAATTATTATAGTCCTAAAATGCTCTTAAGAGTTATATATGGAAGTCTTATGAATTAGGAAAATAAGTTAATTTAAGCAACAATCACATAAACTCATATTGTTTCACTTGTGTTGAGTTATTCATAATATTAAGATGAAAATTTATCTATAATCCCTTACTAGTAATTATTACTTGATGATTAGGAATAAAATAAATATAGGTTGCTATTCTCAATTATAATAATTGACCATTGTTTAATTAATTCAGTAGGCTCATAAGAATGATTTGAACAAATATTCATTCAATAATTCAAACAATTCTAGTAGAAAATAAAATGATATGAAAAAATAATTTAGTCCATTAAATTACCAAATGTTTTGAAATCTCTTAAATCTGTTGAAAAATCTTAGTTATACATACATTAAAAAAAATTCTTACTAAAGCTATGTTTATCATTCTCCTTTTATGTTTGTCTCCTCCCTTTTCTCTCCTTTTCTTAGTAGCTAAAATGGTTTTTATTTATATCCTAGAAAACATACATAGTAGACTTAAGAAAATCCTAGGATACTTCTAAATTCTCAAGGTTACAATAAACTCATTTCCTTAATTATGATAGAATTCATATAATGAGTTCTAAATTGACTCTTAAATAGATATAGTTTGAATTAAGGTCTTCCTTCTTCATCAAAGTTGTAGTCTTATTCTTTAGTTTTCCAACACATCTAGTCTTGCCCTGAAAAAGAAAAAAGACAAAGGTTTAGAGTAGAATTTATGAGCTAAAAAATGAGACTGAATCAATCTCTTTAATGAAAAATACTGCAACAACTTCTCAATTGTTTTTAGACTATTAGGATTTGGACCGTATTTTTTTTTTCTTGGCATTAAAGTAATGTCTCAAGGCCTTATCCAACTTGGATTTAGACTTATGAACCCAATCTAAAAAATTTGAGATGTTTACTACAACTTAACTAAATATCACTTTTCCAATATGAACTTTTGGGTTGGTGAAAAACCTGAAATAAATAACAAAGGTCAAAATAATGAAATGTTGGATTGTTTTCCTACTAAAAGCATATATTCTCAAAACTTCTCCAAAACATACCTAACTTACAAAACATATTATTATCAACTTAAATAAGTACAAAAATTATTAAAAATAAATAAATGTAAAAAGGAATAAAAAAATAAATTTTCACTAATGAAATTATCCTATATTAAGCTTTTGTATGTTCTCGAGGAAAACAAAATCAAACTCAAAAGAATAGTAAAGTACACACTAGTCATACTTAGAACACCATGTTAATTATGTTCAATTTTCAATCAATATATACACCTAAAAATGAAACAATGTCCAATAAAATAATAGTAGCATACTTATCTATTTTCCTCTTTATCTACAATTATTCTCAATTGATTAATGCAAGTTTTGCAACTAACACAACCAAATCATGTATAGTTCACCAATTAATCATTCCTTTTTACTACTAATTAAGCAACAAACTAGGGTGTCTCGTATTAAAGTAGAAAGTAAAACTGATATTTTTTCCTTAAGGCATATCCAAAAATTAGGAAACATACATTACGGTCATTTGCATATTGATGTTGAAGTCACTATTTAATGTGATATCAACACTTTTAGTGAAGTATCCCTAATTACTAGACAACTTCAACAGTGGAGTAAAATTAAAATTTTACATTTTTGTCCTTTTTTTTAATTAAACCTAAGTTTAGGATTAGCTTAAGATGAACTATTTCAAGATACACCATACACTGCTTAATCATGCTTTATTTTGAAATGTATATAACTTTTAAACAAGCATTGTTTTGATTAAGTATTAAAAAGTCAAACACACTTACCACTATTTTACAAAACATTATTAACATCCTGAGTCAAGCAATATATCATAAAATAAACTCATTTCATACTTATTCATCATAAAGTATTTTGAAGTATAACTAACATATGATCAATATTTCACAAAAGTTATAAAAAATGAAAAAAAAAAATTCCTTTATCCTTAATGTAAGGTCGACTGTAATGGCATAGATGTTTAGGTTGCCCTCCAATTAGTGCCTTTATTTAATGTCATTAGTTTGACAACATTCTTGTTTAATTGGCATAGATGAGATTCTCCAACTTAATCACTTTGGCATTTTGCACTTGAAAAATTTTATAAAAAGGTTTGAGCCTATGACTATTTACCTTAAATACCTTGTTCATCTTTAAGTTCCTTATCTCAATTGCACTATGACCAAAAACATTAATATTAACGAAAGGATGGACTTATCAAAAGTGCAACTTACCTAAAAATAGTTTAGGTAAAGGAGGACTTTATATTAAACAACAAAGTCCTTAGTCTTCTCTTTATATAATGTAGTGCTCACATATGCATCGTTTCTTAATTCTTCAAGCTTTTACATAACTTCTTTTATTCACCCACCTTATCCATCTTTATGTTGCATTGTTTGATTGCCTAATATGCTCTATGTTCTCACCCTATAGGAAGATGGCATGACTTATCATAGACTAATTGATAGGGTGACAATCCTATAGGCATTTTGTATGTTGTCTTATAAGCTCACAAGGCATCATCTAGCCATAAACACCAATCCTTTCCATTAAGATTAACTATCTTTTCAAAGATGGATTTAATCTCTCTATTAAACATTTTAACTTGACCACTTATCTAGGAGTGATAGGTTGTGACAATCTTATGCATGACTTAATACATTCGTAACAATGCCTCTATCGTCCTATTGTAGAACTGAGGGTTCTTATCATTGATTATGGCCTTTGGTGTTCTAAACCTTACAAAAATCTATAACAACTTTATAATCATCAATCTTGGTGGCATTTGGTCTTTATGAAATATATTACCTACCTATTGGCAATTTTCATAAGACTTACATAACATATATGCAACCTTGAATAAAATTGACAAATATAATCCATGATTTTAAATCTTATAAGTTGTCCTCTTAAGTCTAAAATAACCCTTACAAGCATAATAATAGAAAAAAGTTAAGATCAATAAAAGTTCACATTCAAGCACACATGTTCTTATTAACTTATTAGCACAAAATTTCCACAAATATGGATTATCCCACATAGAATGTTTTGCATCATTCTTAGGCTTATCCTTTTGAGCTTTAGAAAAGTTATCAGACAATTTTTTACCAATTAAGTAATTAACAATATATGTATACTAGGGTAATGCCTTATTGACAAAAAATTGTTGCTTATTAGGAAAAAGATTCTTGCAAAGATAATACATCCTCCTCATACATTAATCTACTTAAATGATCTACCATATAGTTTTTTACTCTTTTATCGCTAACCTTTATATTCAACTTTTGTAATAATAAAATTCATCCAATAAGTCATACTTTTACCTTCTTTGAAAGTATATACTAAAAAGTTGCATGACTAGAATAAATTATCACTTTAGTATCAAGCAAATAAGATCAAAATTTATGTAAAGCAAAAATGACATAAAAGTTTTTTCTCAATTATGGAATAATTGATTTAGGTTACATTTAGAGTCCTCAAGGCATAGTAAATGGCATAAGTGGCCTTGCCAACTTTTTGTCCCAAAATAGCTTTTATAGCATAATTGCTTGCATTACACATAATCTCAAATGACAACTCCCAATTTAGCAATTACATTAGTGGTGTTAAGGTCAAGAGCTTCTTCACTAGGGGAAAGATATCTTCAAAAAGCCGTTCATAACTCTATGATAAAAACTTACATATGTGAGAAAAAATTGAATTTCCTGCACATTTGTAGGGTAAGATAAAGCTGAAATAATATTCATTTTAGACTTATTAAATTTTATTCCCCTAGTTAAAATGAAATGTCCTAAAACTATACCTTGCTCTACCATGAAATGAAAATTTTCCTAATTTAGATCTAAGTTAGTTTTTAAATACCTTTTCAAAATTAATGTAAGGTTATCCAAAAATCTATCTAAAGAATCAGCATAAACAATAAAGTCATCCATAAATACCTCTAGAATATTATCTATATAATCAAAAAAAATATACTAACCATACACTTATGAAATGTAGCTAGTAGTGTAATCAATGATAAGCAACATGTTGAATGGACACATAAAAGTTTTCTTCTCCTTATCTTATAGTGTAATCAAGGTAGTTATTGTCAAAGCTACAAAAAAAAAAGTAAATACTTGACTCTCAATCATGCAATGATAGACAATGTGAATAAAGGTTAATCTCATAACGAGTGCTATCAATTTAATGCTTATTTTATTAAAACTTAAAGAAAGTAATATAATTTGGAGATAATGTTGAATTCTAACTCAATAACAATTAAAGTAAATGACTTGATTAAACAAAATAAATTATAAAAATATCAATCAATAAAATTTCAATTTTAGTTTCATTTACAACTATGATATTTGATACTTTTGATTATCCATAATGTTGTTTTAATTCTATTGGAACTAT
The DNA here is from genome assembly GCA_021464305.1 of Kandelia obovata. Classification (NCBI taxonomy): domain Eukaryota; kingdom Viridiplantae; phylum Streptophyta; class Magnoliopsida; order Malpighiales; family Rhizophoraceae; genus Kandelia; species Kandelia obovata. The sequence goes on along the minus strand of CM038484.1, from coordinate 5,329,014 downwards.
AAACTCTAGACAATAACAAGTTATGTTACTTAGATTCTCCCTTAGATATCCACCAAGTAAAGCAAGCTCTCCACTTAGATTGTAACTATTATATCCCTAGAACAAGCTCTTTAAAGTTATATATTGACAATCTTAAGAATTTAGAAATAGGTTATTTCAAGCAACAATCATACAAGTTCAGATTGTTTAACTTATATTAAGTTAATCATAACAATAAAATGAAAAATTATCTATAATTTTTTACTATTAATTGCTAACTATTGATCAGGAAAAGGATAAATATGGGTCATAATACTTAACTTTAGCAATTAACCATTCTTTAATTAATTCAATAGGCCTAACCAAATTAATTCAATAAATAATTTAATCAAAATAACTCAAAAATTCCAATAGAAAATAAATTTGGCAAAACAAAATAATATATTCCATTAAATTACCAAAGTTTTGAAATCCCTTAAAATTGTTGAAAAATCCTAACTATGTATACTTTAAAAAAGTGAATTCTTATTAATGTTATGTTTATTTTCATTCTTATATGTTTGTCTCCTCTTGTTTTTTTTTCTAGAGAAGAAAAAGGTCTTTATTTATATACTAGAGAACATGCATAGCAAAAACAAGAAAACTATAAGACACTTCTAAAACATTTCATAAACTTTTGAGGTTACAATAAACTTATTTCCCTAATTGTGATAGAATTCTTGTAACAAGTTTTAAGCTTATTCCCAAATAGATATAGTATAGGGTTTACCTTCTTCATCAAAGTTGCATTCATCTTCTTTATCTTTTCAATGCATTCAGTCTTGCCTATAACCCAATTTATAAGGAAAAACCAAAACTGACATAGTTTAGCCCATGATAAATTTTGTTGCAAATTCTTGGTTATTTGTGGACCATTAAACAACTAATTTGGACTTGAGTGTCTTCATAAAAATTTTAGGTTTAAATGTGAACTTTAATTTAGACTTTTGAAACACCCAACTGGGATTTTAAAACTTAAATTATTCATTTTTAAATACTCAATGCTCATAAGGGAATCTTACCTTAATTAGTATTTAGACTTTAGTTTTCTGCCTTATTTTTAAAGTCATGTTTCAAGGCCTAAACAAACTTAGATTTAGACTTATAATTCTAATCTAAAAGATTTGAGATGTTTACTACAACTTCAATGAAGACTAGTTTTTCAATATGGACTTTTAAGTAACACTTAAAATAGGTGAAAAAGGTACAAATCTTAAAATAGTGAAATTTTGATTACTAAAACCATAAATTCTCAAAATTTCCCAAAACATACTTGAGTAACAAAACTTATTCTAATTAGCTGAAATAGTTATAAAACTTATTAAAAATAACTAAATATAAGAGATAATAAATAAATAAGATCTTACTCATCAAATTTTGATTTGATTATAACTTGAAAACCATTAAGAAAGCAATAATAAGTATCACCAACTAACCTTTCTAACATCTAATTGATAAAAGGAAGAAGGAAAGATCTTTGCAAGTAGTAAAGTTTAACTTCCTATAATTAATATGCACTCTTTATCCCATTTGCACATGTATAAGTACCAACTTATTGTTATCATTTGGAACCATTATGACACCAAATGTTTTTGGGATTACTTGCACCAAACTCACTCACTTTCCATTCAAGATTGGATATATGATGCCAACATCAAGAAGCTTAAGAATTTCCTTCTTCATTGCCTCTATCAATGGGGTTTTTAACCAATGTTGAGCTTCCTTAGTTGGTTTTGCTTCTTCTTCCAACAATATTAGGTGTATGCATATACCTGGACTTATCTCCTTAATGTTTGTCATTGTAAAACCAATCACCATTTTATGCTTCCCTAGGAAATAAATTAATTTTTCCTTCTTGCACACATGTTAGACCCTTTACAATAATAACTGGTAGGGTGTCATTTGTTCCAAAATACATATACTTCAAATGAGTTGGCACTGGTTTCAATTCTAACAAGGAACATACAAAACAAAAGGTAAAACTTTCTTATAAGCAACTGGTAACTAAATGAAAGAAATTACACACCTATATGGAATCATTAATAATCAGTGCAATTCAACTATAGTTTTTATCTAGCTCCACTTCTCTTTCTGTTTATTGCCTAAGATGTTTCATCTAGCTCCACTTAGCTCATAACTCTTCTTTTCTTGTTGACTTAAAATCTTCTTATGTTAAAGAATCAATAACATTTTTGGTATAAACTAAGTGGAAGTCACTAGGGTACCTTATAGCCTTATAAATATTAAACCAAATCTATTCACCATTAAACTCTATCATTATGGTACCCTCATGCACATTAATCCTTATCATTGTTGTCTCGAAAAATGGAATCCCTAATAAAATAGGTACGAAGTTAGGGGAAGTAACATTATCCATACCTATTATGTAGAAGTTAGTTGGAAACACTAGGTCATTCATCTACATTGGCACATCCTCAACTACTCCTTTAGGGTAAGCATTAGCACAATAAACCAATTGTATAATAACACTAGTATTTTTTAGAGGTCCTAAATTTGAAAAAGCATAAATAAGTCATGAAATCACATTAATATAAACTCCTATATCTAACATAGCTCTTTCAAATTTAGCATTACCTATTTTACATAGGATGGTAAATATATCTGGATCTTTGCATTTCAAGAGAAGATTTTATTGGAGAACTATAGATACATTTTCTCCTACTTTGATTTTCTCATAATCTCTTAATACTCTTTTTTATCTTTTTAATGCATCCAGTCTTGCCCCAAAAAAAAAAAGGTTTAAAGCTTAATTTATGAACTAAAAATCGAGGTTGACTTAGTTCATCCTATGAAAAATTATGCAACCACTTCTTAGCTATTTTTGGGAATTAAACAATTGATCTAAACTTGGGTGTTTTCATAATAATTGTAGAACAAAATGTAAAATGCAATCAAGGCTTTTGAATCACCTAATTTGAACATTTAAAAGGTAAGTTATACCCATTTAAGTACTTAGTACTCAAACATAAATGCTACTCTAATTAGGATTTGGACTTTAGTTTTCCACTCTATCTTTGAAGCAATGTCTAAAGGTCCAAATTGACCCAAATTTAGATTTATAACACTAGTCTAAAAAATTTTAGGTGTTTACTACAAGTCATTTTCCTAATATGGACCTTTAAGTTAGTGAAAAATCTAAAATAAGTGACTAAGGGGTAAAATGACAAAATGTTGAAATTTTCCTACTAAAAGCATATAGTCTCAAAACTTCTTCAAAATATATTCTAATTAACCTAAATAGGTATCAAACTTATGAAAAAGTAATTAAATGTAAAATGGAATAAATACATAAATTCTCACTCATTAATGAGATCTTGAGTAATCTTAATGAAAGATAGAAAGAATCATGAAGGTTCAAAATTGGTAGAAATTTAAAATAGGTTAACATATGGTATCGACCAAATAACCAATAGAAAAGAAAATAAAGTAGAAAAAAATAGTGAATTTGAGTTGGTTGACTAGACTTGTGCCTATGGTCAATTGGACACCAAAGAAATTGCTAAAAGAAAAAAATAAAGAATTTAGGTTGATCAACCAAATTAATGTTTGCAGTTAACTAGACATCAAGAAAGTTTAGAAGAGAAAATTTATAGAGATTTCAAGTCAATTGACTTGAGCACAAAAGAATGAGAAAGTTACAAAGATTTTAGGTTAATTGACCAATCCAAGTGTTGCAGTGGACTGATGTCTTGGAGATAAAGTTTCTAGTTTTGGAAACTAATCTCTAATGGCTAATTTGTTGTGTTTATCTATAAAAGAATTATAGAACTCTTTTGTAAGGTGGTGAAAGAAGAGGACACCAAGGAGAGCTTAAAGAGTGAGAATCTATTATATTTATTCACTTTTATATTTAGTTGTTTACCTATTTAAGCTAATTATAATATATTTTGTGACTTAAGTATATTTTAGGAAAGTTTTAGGAATATATGCTTTTAGTAGGAAAAATTCCAGCATTTTACTGTTTTGACTTTTGTTGTTTGTTTCAAGTTCTTCACTAACTCAAAGGTCCAAATTAGAAAAGTGATCTTCATTGAAGTTGTAGCAAACATCTCAAATCTTCTAAAATGAGATTAAGAGTCCAAATCCAAGTTTGTTTGGGCATTGAGATGTTGCTTCAAAGACAAGGTAAAAAATTGAACTTTAGTCCTAATTGGAGTATAATTCCTATCTAAACACTATACTACGTACTTAAATAGGTATAACTTAAGGTTTAGTCAGCCAAATCAAATGTTTCAAAAATATACATTGAATTAAACATTCAAGCCTATAATTGTAATGAAGAGAGTCAGCCTAAATTGGTTATTTAATGATTTGAAAATAGTCTAGAAGTCGTCGTAGAATTTGTCATAATCTAAACTAAGCCTTGGTTTTAAGCTCATAAATTGGAATTTGAACCTTTTTTTTTTGGGAAAAACATGATGTGTTGGAGAGTTAGAGATGAAGAGTACAACTTCCATAAAGTAGTCAAACCTTAATTTTGATTACATCTAGTCCAAAATCAACTTGAAAGCTAATATAAGAATTTTGAAAGATTAAGGAAACCTTAATTATTTAGGGTTTGTTAGTGGCTTCTATAAATGTTTTTTAGGATGTAAATAATCATCTTTTGGCAGTAGAAAGGGAGACATATAATGAGTATAAGACAATCACTTTAGAAGTAATTCATTTTTTGACATATGTAGCTAGGCTCTTCAATAGTTTTAAGAGATTCAAAACTTTTGACACTTCAATGGTATAGATTATTTTGACATGTTATTTTCTTTTTTATGGAATTATTTGAGTTACTCAATTTGATTACTCAATTCACACTCAAACCTAACTCCAAAGTACAATAATAAGTAAACAATAATAAAGATAACAAAGCAAGCAATGTAAATGATTAAAAGTAAAAAGATAAAGGAAGAGAGAACATGCACTGTGATTTATAGTGATTTGGCTCAAACTGGGAGCTTATGTTCACTCCTTAAGGTATATCCCTTGAGAGTTTAACTCATCTAAGTCCTTTTTCTTTTACAGGGTAAAGTCAACCTTTACAACAGGTCATTATGACCTAAATAGCAATAAAGTCTATACAAAGCGTTCACAAGGATCAATGTTTCTTTACAACTTAGACACTCATGCTCAATCACTTTTCACTATAATGCTCTTACTCTTTCACAATTTCAACTTTTCTCTTTTAAAAATTTTACTTTTGATCTCTTATTTATGATCAGTTTTTTCTTTTTAATAGACACATACAATGAATAGCTATTCTCAGTCTCTAACTCTTTTCACCACTTTTTTTCATGTTTGGTTGCACACACTACAAAAAGGTTCTAAACCCTTTTAAAGACAAATACAATAAACAAACCATTGAACATTAATTAGTTGATGTCAACATATCCCAAATTTCTGGCAACTTTAAATCTTTATGATTCTTTCTATCTTTTATCACATCATTTAAGATCTCACTTAATACCTTTCTCTAAGTGGAGATTTGATTTGGCAAAGAATAATATCTTTGTACCGATGTTAGTTTAAATCAAATTTCAATTGCAAAGATCTTTCCATAGAAAAGATTTAATACTTTCCAAAATATTTTAATTGTGTAATTCTTAAAATCAATTCAACTAAACTTTTATTTTTACAATTTAATCCTTTCCATTAAGATTTATAAGTGATTTGAAAACTTAAAAAGGTTTAGGATGACATTGTAAAAAATTTTAAAAAATTTAAGACTTTTTAAAGGCTTATCCGTTTACTTCTTGTAAATGTGTAATGGTAACAACTCATCTAAATTTCATTATAGTTTATCGATTATCTTTGCATTACAAATTACAACTAGCTCATTCACATTTTTTTTGTGAAAATTTTAAAAATTATTGAATTCTAAACAATTTTGATAATAATCATAACAAATTAAAAAATTGGTCTCATAGTAAAGAAATTCATAAATTGTAAGATATGATACCATCTCTTTTAGAAAGTCAAACAAAAATTTAAAAAATTATTCAAGATGAATAACAATATTATATTTTAAAAATAATATTATTCTTATTGAATAGCTCAATCAAAATCGTCCCAATTTATCTATTTTAATAGTGTGAACAAAAAAATTATATCTTTCATGAAATTAACAAAATAAAAATTTTATTATATTATTATATCTTTTAACAAAGTTTAAAAAAATCAAGAAATTTTTTTTTGACATAAATAGCATTAGTCTATCTTAAAAAATAAAGATATTCAGTCTATCATCCAAATATATAGACCTAAAATTTTTATAACTTTACGAGGCTTTTATGGTTTCAACTATTCAATTTCAACCGACTTGATTTCTTTATAACTTATGTGTGGACAATCAATGTGAACATGGGATTCCAAAGGGCCCCACAGTGAATACCATAAGCATGGTGTGGCCATGGTGGAGGCCTCTTTGCATTATATACTAATTATCATCATCTCAGATATGGGCTAGTAAACAGACGACACCGTGGCTTAGGCAGCTTGAACTGAGGTAGAAGGTCAACGTCTGCTTGTGGAAAAGAGCTATATTATGTGCAGAGTCACTCACTCACTGTTAAAAAGCATTGTTTGATAAAGAACATGTAACTAAACAAAATGATGCTAAAAGACAACACTTTTGATTTGGAGATGCCAAAAAAAAAAGGTTGATGGGCGTTGCATCCCGAGAAAGGAACAAATCAACACAAAGCAAAGTAGATGGAATGAGATCCACATCCATCCCTTTTTGGATGTGCTCTTACATGGAAACCACCATCATCACCCAGAAATTGCCACTTTTTTTTTTTTTTTTTTTTTTTTTTGTCTTTGATTTTGAGATATCAGCATTTGCCCCCACTGAAATTTTACATAGGGTAGAAGCGGACTGTAATATGGCGTTTTCTTCACCGGAGTGTCACTGGAAGTAACAATTCTTTGTTTGCACTAATTACATGTTTGGGCTTCCAGAAGGACTAATTAATTTCTCATTTTAGAATGCTTTGAATAGTTAAATATTATATTTCAATTTCCTAGCTTGTGAAGGGCATAAACCAATTTTAATAAAGCCAACGATGCTCAGTGTAGGTCGTTAAAAACTATTGAATAATAATTATACCAAATTAGTCACTCCGAACCACATTTTATATGGATTCATTTAAATTTTAAAATTTTTATGATTTTATTGTATTAAATTAATTAGTATATTAAATATGATAATAACTCGACTGATAGAAACTATGACATAACTTAGACAAATAGGTGAAATTTACTTTTATATAATGATAACAATAAAATAAAATAAAAACATTAATTAAGAACTTAGGCTTAAGATAAAGTCAGTGAATAAAAATTTTCAAGTCAATGTAATGCAATGACTATACCACAAAGAAAAGCAAACAGGCTGAAATTGCATCTTGCTACTTGGAAAGGCCACAATAAACTGATCTTTAGCTAGTTTCTCCCCAGTCAAATGCAACATCAAGGTAAATGACAAAAGTCACATCAAAACTAATCTCAAATAAATATAGTTAGGACAAAAAAGTAGATTGTCCTACAAATTGTATGCTTAACATAAAATTGCACTCTTTACCTTGTTTCCATCTTTATCTTCTTCTACTTCTCCCAAATCTTTTTGCTATTCAAACAATTGAGACCATTGATTTAAGTCAAATGTTGCTAGTCTCTAACACTAAAACCAAGGAAATTACTACATGGTTTCATGTCCTTTTTCTTCTCCAGTCCTCTTAGTTTCTTTCTTATTCTCTATTGTTGAAACATAACACCTCTCTTCAATTCTTTCAGTCTTATTTTTTCTCCTACAAAGCATTCATGATCATAAAACTTTGAAACAAATAAGGATAGTACCCACAATAACCGATTGCCAACGTCAAACCATTAAAGTAATCACCTTAATGGCAATGAACAACGCATCAATGCCTAGTATTAACAAAATCCATTTAATGGTCATACATATTCGTGAAGAATACTAAGAGTTAAGAATTCTAACATCTCTAACATTCAATTTTATGCATAGAATTTTATGTGACATGTTATATCTTCAAGGTATTTTAGTATTCTCAGATCTTTAACACCAAGACTCATTTTAACATTCAATTTTCATTCTATTGGCAATTATTTTGGTATTTTCTAAATATAGAAGATTAAGAATTTTAATTATTTAGTAAAGATAGTCTCGTCTTGTACATTTAAGCTTTTGAAGAAAGAAGATCAAAAGTACTTGGAAGATGAATTATACATACTAAAGTGAGTTAGAAAGAAAAAAAGAAAAAATATATATAATGTGATATATCTATAATATAGAATAAAATTATATGCGTGTGTGTGTTTTTCTACCTTAGTCAAATTTAGCATGAGATTAAGAAATGATAAAGTGGCTGAAGTGGAGTTTTAATAATCATTTAAATAATTACTTATGGTTAAATAAAAATTTTAATATACTAAAAAATAAGTGCTCACCTTATATTATAATAATCATTTTGTATATATTTATAATACTTATCATTGTTTGTAATTATATATTAAAAAAGATTTAAAAAGCACAATGCTACGTCTAGGTAATTTCCCGGTTACTAAAAAATTCATTTAGCTTTCATTTTCACTCATTTTCAGCTTTCTTGTGACAATGCTCATTATTAAGCATCTCATCCAAACAGGCCGCTCTAGAATTGGGGCTCACATCATTCCTTTTCCGCTTCGCCGTCCATTGCATCCATTTGGGCCTTTTTCATTAACTTCTACAGGAATGTTTCACCATATACTAGCTTTACACGTCCAGAGTCACTTATGATGCGCTGGACGGTCCAGAACAATTGCTGGCACTTTCACGGACGCGTGTCAGTTTCTACATTATTCCCCAAAAAATTCACAGAATATTACGTGTCTTTTGTTGCTTTCCCAGCCAAGTCTCGACCAGGATTTATCGGTAGAACAAAAAATTGTTTTTAGCTTTAATTTTTGTAGGAGTTGAAGCAGCCAACACCACGTATTTTAATTATTTGAATGTAGGTTATTTGTATGTTAATATACATGGTTTTTCTCTTTTTTTAAATCAATTCTTTAGATAGTACTTAAATATGAGATAAATTAATTTATTAACAGTTCAATTTATCAAATTGTTATTCATATAAAATATTTTTTTATTTAATATTAATTTTTTTGATATGAAAAAAATATGCATTAATTGTCATATTCACGAGTTGTAAAATAAGTGGTGCTTCCATTGTGCTACTTAACACAATTATTAAAACTTTTTGTTGTTGACACATCAATGCATTTATAACCATATTGCTAGTATAAACTACTTATATATTTTTTGGTGTTTTACCTTTTTAAAATATAAGATATATTAACTACTTAATTTTGTTATATTCAAAACACTCCTCCCTCCTTGTTCACTGCAAAATAAAATATCACTAAATACTCTTTATAGGAATGATTTGTATTCATTATACTGTATATATTTTCAAAAGTACAAATTTTACTTTTTAGGTGCCTACATCAACATGTCATATATATATATATATATATATTTAGCTCTAGACTTTTATAAGAGGAAAGGAAAAGAATGACTATCTAATTGAGGTAGTCAGACTAATAGTTATTTCACTTATGTCCCTACACAACTTGCCTTAACTATTTCAACATGGGTTATTGGTATAACAACATATTTGCTTTTTTTTCTCATGTATCAATTCTTGGATACTGATTGAACGAGCTGTCTAGTGATTCTTTAACAACAAAACTCATTGTGTTTGCACTTAAAAAGCTAATGACCGCCAAAATTCCAAGAAATTAATTTGACTTCTTATACACAAGATGGTCATTTTCATTCAATCAAAAGTCCTTCAATATGAAACACTTACATTATACTACTTATCATGGCTACTAAAATTCTATGATCGATACATCAATGCACTATTATAGACTACTCACTTACATTTGATATTTAGCCTTTTTTAAGTATAAGATATATTAACTATTAACTAAACTTTCATTTTTTTCATTTGAAAATTAATCACAAGTTTGAAAATGGTCTTCATATTTGTATTGATATTTTATACAAAACTTTAAGATATAAAACATAGATTTATATGAACATTGATTATATTTTATATTACCCGTGTTTGATGACATTTAGTTTCCTACCCATGAATAAGTTGATATCTTCAATAAAAGTTTTGTGCACTGACCTTACATGTGGTAGCTTACAACTCTCACTATTATTGTACTCATTTTCTTCTCTTCTCAACAAACATTGCAAGTAATGTTGGCACTAAAGTAGTGAATTTCTTATATTTAATACTTAACAAGATATTATAATCTTCCACCTCCTACATTAATTTAACTAAATTTATATCTCTTGAGAAAGTAATCAACAAACATATTTAAATAAGTAAAGGTAAATTAGAGTAAAATGAATTTTATTAATACAAACATACTTCTTCAAAATCATCAAACTTCAACATCTCTGAATGTTTTTCTTCTCTTTATTTGTGTCTACAAAAATCTTCTCTCACTTTACCATATCCATTCTAGTTTTGTTTCCTTCCCACCTAACACTCAAAACTCTTCCATGACTTCAACCACAATAAGCTCCTACTACTAATATCTACCTAGTATACTACTTTTTTATTTTAAACTCCAAAACCATTTTTTAATTCTATTACAATTCTTACTTTTGTTTGAAAATATCAAAAAGAAAACATGATCTTTGGTTTTTCACGTGATCATTGTCAGTCAATCTCTCAAGCAATTCATTTCCTTATGCTTTATTGATTAGTGTAAAGTATTCAACTAATTCTTTTGTCAACAAAACTTTATGATTTCTAAACTTTATACATCATCAAAAGAAAGATATCTAGCCATTGTTACCCTGATTTATAGGGAAGGTAATTATCATAAGTGTGTTATTCTTAAACATGAAGGCTTTATAGTTTATTTTTACATTACACAAGTTTAAAACTTATTTTTATACATATAGGAGAAAACTGCAAATTTTATGGATAAGGTTGAATATTTTCCAACCACAAACAATTATTTTCTTCCTATCACCACGTGTTGACACATGTTCTTTTATTTGTTGGCTCTCCATTAAATGCAAATTTTTAAAGCTTTAGAGATTATAAGAAAAACAATAAGAGATGTAGTTTTTTATCTTATTGAGAAGACCTATAAGCTACTAACAAAAGACATTGAAGATTTAAGCAAAGATTGTAGCCAAAGTGTTTGAATCAAGCCATGAGATTTATGATGCTAATATTGATAAGAGATATAATTTTGTTGTTTATGCTAACAAAATAGTTAAGTTGGTACGATTTTGGCATTACTATTCAAAATGAATAATAGTATTATTATTCATCTTAAATAATTTTTTAAATTTCTTTTTGACTCCCCTAAATAGATATTCATAACATGTTATCACTTCATTAACTTTGTAAAAAAGATAAAATATTATAATAATTTTGAATTTAGAATTTTCTTAACAATGGGATTAATTTTTTACTTTGATATAATTATTATCAAAATTGTTTAGAATTTCATAACTTTTGATTTTTTTCACAAAGTAGCTTAGCATTAAAGAGGAAGAAACAATTCATTATTAGTGAAACAAAGTGAAGAAGGTAGTTGTAACTTATGATGTAGAGATAATTGATGAACCAAACCAAAATTTAGAGAACTTGTTGTCATTGCACATTTCGAGGAAGCAAAGTTTAGGTGACCTTGAGACCATTACTAGTGGAATAAAAGATAATAACTTGGCATTAAAAGGGGAAAAAAAAAGTCACGTTAATGACACAAATGAAGTATATGAGGTAGTAGTAATTTGTGATATAGATATAGCTAATGAACCAAACCAAAATTTAGATTAGGAACAAAAAAATGGGTTGCTATAACTGCAACTAACCAAAAGTTAGATTACTTGTTGTAGTTACATGAACAAAAGGGGTATGTTGATATTTATTGTCATATTATGATGTTGGAATAAACAATTGAATCACTTAGTCGTTACAGCCAAAAAAATCCAATACATATAATAAGAGGTTAAAGGGATATCATCATTTAAGTTTTTTAAGCGCACAAGAGATTTAGGAGAATTGTGTCTCAATCTCTATAATGAGCCAAATTTTAATCTAGAACAAGCAAAGGCCATGATGGATTACAATCAACTTAAAATTGAAGGGTTTATCTTAAAACAGAAGAGAGAGTCAGCAAAAACTAAGGTAATTTGTTGACTATGTGTTGTTGCTTTACGTAGTCCATAATATAAAGGATATAAAATGTTTACATAGACAACAAGGTAGTGATTTCTTGGATTTTGTACGGTATTAATGTTCTTTATAATTGCTTTGACTTTTTTACTATCATGCAAGGGAAGAAATTTTTGGCTTTTCACTACTAAAACATTTTGTAAATATACTTTTACTTTATGAATGCAACCTTATCTGCTAGTAATGATAAGAAAAAAAAAATTTCAGCTTTAGACTTTTATAAGAGGTGAGGAATAGAATGACCATCTAATTAAGAAAAACAAGCTCACAATTACTTCACTTATAATCTTACATAGCCTACATTAACTATTTGAACATGAGTTCTTGACATATCAACATATGTGCTTCTTTCTCTTATGAACCAATTCTTTAGATACCATTTAAACAAGTCATCTGTTAATTCATTAATAACATAGCTCATCATATTACTATTTGGAAATTAATGGTTATGAAGATAGCTAAATTTTAATTTCATATCTTATATACAAGATGGTCCTTTTCATCTAATCCTAACCCCTTAAATGTGAAGGAATACATATTAATTACAATTTTTGCCAATTCTAGAGCAAATTGCCCTTACACTATGCTACTTACCATAACTACTAAAGGTTTCCATCATCATCACATCAATGCAATTACAACCAAGTTGCTATTATAGACTGCTGAGGTATTTTTTGATATTTCAACTCTTCAAAGCATAAGATATATAAATTATAGAATGAACCTACATTTTTTTATTCAAAAAGTTAATTACAACTTAGAAAATACTCTTCATATTTGCATTGATATTTTCTACAAAATTTTGAGATATAAAACATATATTCATCTGAACATTGATTGTGTTTTATGTTGCTTGTGTTTGATGACATTTAGTTATTTGACTATAGATGAGTCTATATGTTTAGTACAATGCTTATGTGCTCACCTTACATATAGTAGCCTTCCAATCTAATACAATTCTCTTTATTCTGGCACTTTTATTCTTCCCTTATTAACAAACAGTGCAAGCAATGTTGGCATTAGAGTGGTGAATTTCTCATTTTTAATAATTTCAAAGATATTATAATAGTCCATCTCCTTAAATCAATTTAACTAAGTTTATTTTTTCAAGAAAAGTGATCAATAAACAAATTTAACTAAGGAGAGAAAAAGTGCAGTTTAAATAAAATCTATTGAAGCAAACATACTTCTTCAAAGTCATCAAACTTTAACATCTTTGAACACTTTCATTTTTTCTATTTTTGTCTACAAAAAATGTCTCTCTCACTTTACCATATTCATTCAAGTTTTGTTTCCTTCCGACATAAATGCTTAAAATTCTTCCATGACCTTAATCACATTAAGCTTCAATTGTCATTATTTACCCAATATACTACTTTTTTATTTTAAACTCCAAAATCATTTTTTCATTCTATTACTATTCTTGCTTTCATTACCACTCACTTTTGTTTGGACGTATCAAAAAAAGACAACATCTTTAGGCTTCCACATGAGTCTTATTATTCAATTTGTCACGCAATTCAAGTCCTTGTACATTATTGATCAATGTGAAGTATTGAACAAAGCTTTATAATTTCAATGAAATTTCAAAAGAAAGAAGTCTAACCATTGTTATCCTGATGTATAAGGAAGACAATTGGCATAAGGGTAGAATATGTTCCAACCACTAACAATTACTTTTCTTACTATCTATACATGTGGTCACATGTTCTTGTCTTCATTGACTTTCCATTGAATAGAAATTTGTTTAGTTTTTGGGGTTATAAGAAATGCAATCTTTCATACTATTGAGAAAAGCAATGATTTTCAAATAAAAGGCTTATAAGAAGTTGAAGAGGTAAGAAAGATTCAAGCATAGATTGTAGGCAATAGAACCAAATTTAATTGTTTACATTCCTAACATTAAAGGTTATGAAAAGTTAGGAAATGATGAAATGGTAATAATATACAAAATTGTTATTCATTTTGAGTATTTTTACCCTTTTTTTTTACTTTACCAAAAATAACAATCTCATCACCTTATCACTTTTTAATTTGGTGAAATAAATAATTTTATTATCAACATTAGCAAAATATTAAACTCAAGAAAACATCAAGAAAAAATATTTAGGTTAAATATCATTATTTCTTAACGTAGACTAATTTTATTTATGTTGAAATGTTTTCCCAACTTTTTTCAAGCTTTGCTAAAAGTTATAATAATGTTATCAATTTATCATTTTGTTAATTTGATAAAAGATATAATTTTGTTGTTCATACTAGTAAAATATTTAAGTTGGGATGATTTTGGCAGAACAAATTAAAAAGAATACTATTATTTTTAAGATATGGTATTGTTACTCACCTTAAATAATTTTCTAAATTTTTATTTTACTCCCCCTAATAGATATAATGTTATTACTTTATCACTTTACTAATTTGGTAAAAGTGATAAAATATTATCATTTTTAAAATTTATATTTTTCTTCACCATAAGAATAATTTTATTCACTTGTCTTAGTTGTTTTCAAAATCATTTAAAAATACATAATCTTTTAATTTTTCACTAAGCAATGGCCTTCTAATTATTATTGATGAAACAAAAAATAATAGCTTGGCATCAAAGTGAGAGAAACAAGTCATCATTAGTAAACAAATAAAGTGAAGTATTGTAACTTAAGATGCAGAGATAATCAATGAACCAAACCAAAATTTAGATGTCTTATTGTCACTACACATCCAGAGAAAGCAAAGTTTAAGTGGCCTTCAAACTGTTACTAGTGGAATATAAGATAATAGCTTGGCTATAAAGGGAGACAAACAAGTCATTGTTAGTGACATAAACAAAGTGAAGGACGTAGTTATAACTTGTAATGTAAAGATGATTGATGAACCAAATTAAAATTTAGACTAGAAAAAAAAAGGTTTTTCTAACTATAACTAAATAGAAATTAGATTACTTGTTGTAGTTACATGTTTAAGAGGGGTATGTTCATATTTATTTCCCTATAATGAAGTTGGAAGAGTTGGATGAAGTACTTAGTCATGATAGCCAAAAAATACCAATAAATATAGCAAAAGGTTGAAGAAATATCATCTAAGTTGTCAAGTTGACAAAAGATTCAGGAGGATTGTACTTGATTTCTATAATGTGCCAAATTTTAGTCTATAATAAGCAAACACCAATAAAAATTACAATCAATATAAAATTGAAGGAATTCTCTCAAAAGAGTGGAAAGAGTTTATGAAAATGAAAAAATTATTAAAGAAATTTGTTTCTGAAGTTGTAGGTAACTCATTCTTTTATTATTATTATTATTATGAATCATAGGTTTTCATACTTTTCTTTTTTCATATGTTATTGTTGATGAACAATCAACTTTTTTCTTTGTCCTACTCATCTAAATGACAAAATCTAGTCTAGTTTTGAGGTCATAAGGTTTATATTATCTTTTTATATTTTGGTGAAAAGATAAGGTTATTGCTTAATATAGTTCATAATATAAATGATGCAAGATGTTTATGCAAACAATAATGAGGAAGTGACTTCCTGGATTTTGTATGGTATTAATATTTGTTTATAGTTGCTCTAAATTTTTCAATATTGTATATAGGAAGAAGTTTTTAGGCCTTTCTCTACTAAACTCTTTGCAAATATGCTTTTACTTGATAAATGCAACCTTATTTACTAGTAATGATGACAAAAAAAATACATTTTTAACTTTGGACTTTTCTAGGAAGTGAGAAAGAAAATAACCCTCCAATTGAGAAATCAACATGATAGTTTTATTTATGATCCTACATAACCTATATTATTGAACATGGGTTCTTCACATATCAACATAAATAAGCTATTTATGTGGACAAATTCTTTGGGTATCACTTAAATGAGCTATTTATTCATTCACTAACAACACAACTCATCATGTTAGCACTTAGAAAAATAATGGCTACCAAGAATTAATTCCTCATCTCATACATAAGATGGTCTTTTTCATCCAATCTAAGGCCTTTCAATATAAAGAAACACGCATTATTGTCATTTTCGCTAGGTTTGGAACAACTAGTGTTTATGTTGTGCTACTTATCATAACTGCCTAAGCTATCCATCATCAACACATTAACATAGCTATAGTCATGTTGCTATTACAAACTACTTAAGTATGTTTTAATATTTCACCTCTTTTATCCATAAGATATATTAATAATAGCCTAAACTTACATTTTTCTTTTTAGAAAATTAATCGCAACTTAGAAAATGGTCTTTGTATAAAACTTTAAGACATAAAACATACATTTAATTAAACATTAATTATGCTTTATATTCCCGTGTTTGATGACATTCAATTGCTTGGTTATGGTAAGGTAGTATCTTTAGTAAATTTCTGGTACACTCACCTTACATATGGTTGTCTTCCAATCCAATACAATTTTCTCTATTTTGGTACCCTTCTTTTCCTTTTATCAATAAACACTACAAGCAATGTTGGCATTGGAGTGGTTAATCTTTTATATTTAATACATCACAAAATATTACAATCGTCTACCTCCTTTAATCAATTTAACTAAATTTATATTTTCTATATAATCAACAAAAAAATTTAAATAAGGAGGGATAAAGTAAAGTTAAAATGAATTAAACTGAATAAAAAATACTTCTTCAAAATCATCAAACTTCAACATCTTCAAACACTTTCTTTCTATCTATTTTTGTCTGCAAAAATGCCTCTCACTTTATAATATCCATTCTAGTTTTGTTTCCTTCTCACACTAACACCTAAAAGTCTTCCATAACCCCAATCACGATGAGCTTCAAATTTCATTATCTTCCTAGTATATTGATTTCTTGTTTTGAACTCTAAAATGATTTTTTTCATCTAATTATGATTTTTGCTTTCATCACCTTTTACTTTTTTTTTTAACTATATCTAAAAGTGATAAGATCATTAACCTTTTGTATAACCTTTTTCAATTGATCTCTCCAACAATTCAAGTCCTTATGTTTTATTAATTGATGTGAAGTATTCAACCAATCATATTGTGAACAAAGCTTCATGTTTTCTAAACTTTACATATATTAAAAAAAATGTTTGACCATTGTTAACCTAATGTATAAGGAAAGCAATTGGCATGAGAATGGTATTCTCAAACACAAAGGCTTTATAGTTTATCTTAGCATTATACAAGTCAAAAACTTATTTCTATACATATAGGAAAAAATCTCACTTTACAAATAGGATGGAATATACTCCAACCACAAACAATTACTTTTCTTCCTTCAACTGGATGTCGATACATATTTTTGTCTTTGATAGTTCTCCATTAAATGAAAATTTTTGAAACTTTGGAGGTTATAAGATATACAATAAGTGATGTATTCTTTTATCCTATTGAAAAGAGTTATAAGCTCCTAATAAAAGGCTTATGTAAGGATGATATGACATTAAAGATTTAAGCAGAAATTGTGAGCAAAGGGTTTGAACCAAATTTTCACGATGCTAATATTGATGATTATAAAAAGTTAGGAAACAAAGAAATGATAATAATGTACAAAACTGCTATTCATTCTAAGTAGTTTTCCAGAATTTGTTTTTTGCCTTTACAAATAATAAAAAATCTCATTACCTTATCACTTCATTAATTTAGTGAAAGAAACAATTTTATTCTCCATATTAGCAAAATAGTAAGCTTATGAAAAATTCATGAAAGATATTTAGGTTAAATATCATAATTTCTTAAGGTAAACTAATGCTAATTATGTCAAAAAAGTGTTCTCCATTCTTTTAATAGCTTGAGTCAATCAGTTAAGTTATTTTGTTATTTCCTTTTGTTTTTATTAAAGCTCTATGATTTAAGCTTGTTTCAAGAAAGGTTCTTTTGGTACATTTTCCTATGCAAAGTTTCAGATCTGGTAGGTTTAGGGTAAAAATCACACAACTCATATGTTTCTTTCTAGCACTCTCTCATATGCTTTACTTAATATCATAAGCACACATAACCTTATGCACTAAACCCATTATAATGTGCCCAAGAATTTGAGACCTACTTGTATTTATGTTTAGAAGAATTTAAAGAAACAATTATTTTGTTTTAAGGTAGTTTATGATTTAATGAAATAAACAAAATAAAAATAAAAACTAATAACTCCTTGTTTGATAAGAAATTTTCCATAAACAAGATAAAAAGTAGTTCATTCGTTATATCCTTAAATAGAAGATAGAAGAGTGATATGAATCAGTTGATTTGCCACTAAATAAATATATTGTTTAGATAAGAATGAGGGTAAAATTAAAGTTCAAATTACTTAATAATCTCCAAAACTAATTTTTCAAAACATTTCTTAATCCCTTAAATTGGAAACAATACTAAAAAGTAACTAAGATAATTTTAAAATAAAAAAAAAGCTATTGCTAATTTGCTACAAAATAGGCTAGAAAATAGAATTTAAAACATAAGAAATAAATATATATGGGAACGGTTCTACTCTCATATTAATTAAGTGACCAAATCCTACAACCACTTTAATCTAAGCAGGCTCATCCATGTCTAATCCTCTAAGTATGTAAGCTATGTAATTAATGTTAGCTCTAATTTCTTTATTTTGGCCTCAAATCTCTCCATAAATGTTATATTCTTTTTAAGAAGAAATTCCATGGCTACTTAAAGATTCTTGGCCTTTGAATGAGTAATTGGCTAAAAACTATAAACCATACGATCTTAAGAAGCCCTCATATCACCACGAATCACTTTAATGAGTGAACCCAAAATTTAAATAAGAAAAAAAAGGTGATCGCAGTTACATGTCAAATAGGGGTATATTCATACTCGTTACCCTATAAAAAGGTTAGAAGAATCAAACCCAAAATTTAAATAATAAAAAAAAAGGTGATCGTAGTTACATGTCAAATAGGGGTATATTCATACTCATTACCCTATAGAAAGGTTAGAAGAATCAAACAAGACACTTAGTTATGACACTTAAAAAGCCAATATATATAATAAAAGAATGAATGAATATCATCTACGTTGTCAAGTGCAAAAGAAATTTAGGTGGATTATGCCTTGATCTTTACAAAGTGTCAAATTTTAGTCCAATACAAGCAAAGGCAATGACAAATTACAATCAACTTAAAATTAAGGAATTTATCTTTAAAGAGAAGAAATAGTTAATAGAGACAACAAGCCTACTAAAGGAATTTGTTTTCAAAGTTGTAAGTAACTTATTCTTTATTTTATAGACTTAAAATTATGGCTTTTCATACTTTTCTTTCATCTTTCGTTATTGATGAATGAGAAATTTTGTTCTCTTTCCTTCTTCACTCAAAAACAAAACCAAGTCTAATTTTGAGCTTATAAAGTTCTTATTATCTTTCTTCATTCTAAGGAAAGAGAGGGTTATTGCTTGACATTGTTGGGAATACGAAGGATGCAAAATGTTTATGCAAACAATAAGTAGTGATTTCTTGGATTTCATAAGGTGTTAATGCTCATTTATAGATGCTTTGACTTTTTGCTATTGTACAAGGAAAGAAGTTATTGAGCCTTTTGTAGCTAAGACTTTGCAAATTTACTTTTTCTTTATAAATGCAACACTATTTGTTAATCATGATAAAGAAAAAAAAAAAGGTTTTAGCTTCAGGCTTTTATAGGAAATATGTAAGAGAATGACTATCCAATTCAGGAAATTAGGTTGATAGTTCCTTCACTGCTAATCCTACATAACCTACATTAACTATTTGAACATGGATTTTTAGCATATCAATATGTGTGCTTCCTTCTCTTATAAACCAATTCTTTTAATAGTACTCAAACAAGTTATTTATCAATTTGTTAACAGCACAGTTTATCATGTTGCCACTTAGAAAACCAAAGGCTACCAAGATTTCAAGAAATTAATTCTACATCCTGCGCATAAGATAGTCTTTTTCATTTAATCTGAGGTCCTTCAATAAGAAGGGACATGCATTAATTTCCATTTTTTCCAAATGGAGAACAAGTAACACTTATGTTGTGCTATTTATCATAATACTAAAGCTTTTTATCATCAACACATCAACGTAGTTACAATCATTTTACTACTGTATACTACTAAAGTATGTCTTAATATTTCACCTTTATTAAGTATAAGATATATCAATTATAAACTAAATTTATATTTTGTTTTTCAAAAAATTAATCATAACTTTGAAAATGGTCTTCATATTTGCATTGATATTTTGTAGAAAACTTCAAGATATAAAACATATAGTTATATGAATATTGACTATGTTTTATATAGCCCATGCTTGATTATTTCCAACTTTAAAATGGTCTTTGCATTTATATTGATATTTTGTAAAAAGCTTTGAGATATAAAACATACATTCATATGAATATTAACTATATTTTATATAGCCTGTGTTTGGTTATTTCCTTTTTATCATTGTGTGTTGATACATGTTTTGGCCAGAAGTTAGATTATTTTTTACAGTTACATGTCCAAAAGTGGTAGTTCATTCTTATTATATTATAGTGAATTTGGAAAAGTTAGAGGAAACACTTAGTCATGACACAAAGCTAACACATACAGTAAGTGGTTAAACTTACTGTAATGTGTCAAATTGTCTAGTGTAAAAGAGATTCAATAGGATTATGCTTTAAACTTTGTAATGTGTCAAATTTTAGTCCAAAACAAACAAAGGCCATAATGGATTAAGATTAACTTAAAATTTAAACAATTATCTCCTAAAAGAAGAAAAAGTAAACAAATACAATAAGTCTGCTAAGAAAACTTGTTTTTGAAGCTGTAAGTAACCCATTCTTTATTTTCTTGACTCAAAATCATGACTTTTCATACTTTTCTATCATCTTTTGTTATTAATGAATAAGCAAATTTTTTCTCTTTAACCCTAATAAATGATAAAACCATATCTCATTCTAAGTTCATAAAATTATTAGTCTTTTCATATTATAGGGAAAGATAGGGTTATTACTTGACATGATTTAAAATATGAAATAGGGACAAGGTTGTGTGAATAGCAAATTAGGTAATGATTTTCTTAATTTCTTATAGTATTAGTGTTCATTTATAATTGCTTTAACTTTTTTCTTTTGTACAAGAGAAGAAACTCTTGGGTCTTTCACTGTGAAGACTATTTGTAAATATGTTTTTTCTTTTTAAATTCAATCCTATTTGTTGGCAATAATGAAAATGTGTGTGTTTGTGTGTGTGTATCTTTGGACTTTTATAGTATGTAAGCAAAAAAAAATAACCATCCAATTGAGGAAATTAGGCTAACATCTCTCTCACTAATGATTCACATAGCTTATGTTAACAATTTGAGTATGGATTCTTGGCATATCAATATGTGTGATGCTTTATCTTATGGACCAATTCATTAGATACCACTTAAATGAACTATCTATTGATTCATTAATAGCACAGCTTATCGTATTGCCACTTAAAAAGCTAATTGTTACCAAGATTTCAAAAAATTAATTATACATCTCATACATAAATGGTCCTTCAAAATAAAGGAACATCATTAATTTCCATCTTCACTAATTATGGAACAAATGGTTCTTGTACTATGCTACTTATCATAACTGCTAAACCCTCCTATCATTGGCACATCAACACAATTACAACCTTGTTGCTAGTACTAACTACTCAAGTATGTTTTAATATTTCACCTCTTTTAACCATAAGATATATCAATTATAAACTGAATTTGCATTTTATTCTTTAAAAAATTAATCACAACTTAGAAAATAGTCTTCATATTTACATTGATATCTTATACAAAATTTTGAGATATAAAATATACAATCATCTAAACATTGATTAATTTTTATGTTGCCTAACTATGGATGAGCTAGTTATCTCAAGAAAAAGTCTTGTGCACTTATCTTATATGTAATAGCCTTCCAATCTAGCCCAATTCTTAATATTTTGGTACATTTCTTCTCCTTTTATTGACAAGCATTATAAGCAATTTTGGCATTAGAGTAATTAATTTCTTGTATTTAATACTTCACAAGATATTATAATCATCTAGCTCCTAAAATCAATTTAACTAATTTTATATTTTCTAAAAAAAATCAATAAACATATTTAAATAGGGAGAGATATAGTAGAATTAAAATAAATTCTATTAATGAAAATATATTTCTTCAAATTCATCAAATTTCAAAATCTTCAAATACTTTATTTTTGTCTATTTGTTTCTAAAAAATTCTCTCGCACTTTATCATATCCAATCTATTTTTCTTTCCTTCACACATAAACACCAAAATTCTTCCAAGTCCTTAATCATAACAAATTTCAACTATCATTATATGCCTAGTATATTGTTTTCTTATTTCGAACTTTAAAACGTTTCCTGATACTACTACGATTCTAGTTTTCGTCACCACTCACTTTTGTTTGAATACATCTATAAAAGATAAGATCTTTAAGCTTCCATATAACCCTTTTTGGTCAATCTCTTGAACAATTCCAATCATTTTACTTTATTAATTGATGTAAAGTATTCAACTAATCCTTTTAAGAATAAAGTTTCATGATTTCCAGACTCTACACATCATCAAAAGAGAAACATCTGACCATTGTTACCTTAATGTAAAAGGAAGGCAATTGGCATAAGGGTGTATTCTCAAATATAAAGGTTTTGTAGTTTATCTTAGACCATAAGGAAAAATATGCTCCAACCACAAACAATTACTTTTTTTCCTACCATTATATGTCGATATGTATTCTTGTCTTCATTGGTTCTTCATTGAATGCAAATTTGTGAAACTTTAGAGGTCATAAGAAATGTAGTTTTTTATCCTTTTGGGAAGAGTTATAAGTTTTTGATTCAAGGCTTATATAAGGAAAAAAAAAAGAATTGAAAATCAAGTTCAGATTGTAGGCAAAGGATTTGAACCAAATTCAAAGCTTTATAGTGTTAATATTGAACATTACAAAAAGTTAGGAAACAAATAAATGGTAACAGTACATACTTGTTTCTCATTTTAAGTAGTTTTACCGAATTGTTTCTACTTTAACTAAAGATAACAATTTTATCACCTTATCTCTTTGTTAATTTAATGAAAGTAATAATATTGTTCTCCATATTAGCAATATAGTAAACTCATGAAAAAGTCATGAAAGATATGTATATTAATATCATAATGTTAAGGTAAACTAATGTTGTTTATGTTAAAAAATTTTCTCGATTTCATAAAAGATATAATTTTGTTATTCACACTAACAAAATGGTTAAGTTGGAACAATTTTAGGAGTACTATTTAGAAAAAAATAATATTATTTTTAAGATATAATATTGTTATTCATCCTAAATAATTTTCTAGAATTCTTTTTCACTCTACTAAAGATATATAATCTTGCTGCATTATCATTTTGTTAATTTGGTAAAAGATATAAAATACTATCATATTTTAGGATTTATAATTTACTTGACTATAGGAGTAATTTTTTAACTCATCATAATTATTATCAAAAACGTTTGGAATTGCATAATTTTAAAATTTTTTATGAATTGGTGATTAAGGGACAACTTTCTCTTTAGAAGCTTGCCAAGTTGATAACATTACTTGTAAATAAGTGTTTGAAAAGTGTGAGGATCGAGTTTCTATTATGAAAGATAAACAAAGTTGAAAATTGCTAATATAAGATTTTTAGTTATTTTTCCTCTATAGATATAGCCACTTTGATATCAACTAAGTGGTTTCATTTATGTAGTGTCCTACTTGAATTATTATTGATGCCCTTTTTAGATATGGTTATCTCTTTAATAAAGACACTATAGTTATTTATCATTTTGCTCTTATTTTTCAATATTTATTGGTTCTATTTGTTATGGAGACCTCTTTGTGTCCTATTTTCAATTTTGTAAGCAATAATTTAGTTCTCCTTAAGTTTTTAAAGCATCTATGTGTAAAAATAAACTCTTTTAATTATGAATATTCTTTTGATTAATGGATTTTTGACTAAAGAGAACTGTGGAAATTTACAATAAGAAAGGATTTAGTGGCCTTCAAACCTTTAGTGGTGGAACAGAAGATGATAACTTAACATCAAAGAGAGAGAGAAAGGCCCTAATTAGTGACATGGATAAAAGAGCTAGTCGTAGCATGTGTTGTAGAAATGGATGAAGAACCAGTCCAAAATTTAAATGAGAAGGAAGAAAAAAGGTTCTAACTGCAATTGGATAGATGTCATATGACTTGTGTCATTAACATTTACAAGAAGTAAAGATTAAGTGGTCATTAGACTATTAGTGGTGGAGTACAAAATGATGGCTTGGAGTCAGAGGGAAAGAAATAGGTCCTTATTAGGGACATGGATGAAGTGAAGGAGTCAATTGTAACTTGTTATAAATAAACAACTGATAAGTTAGTCCAAAGTTAAGTTGAAAAGAAAAAAGAGGTTATCCTAACTACAATTGGCTAGAATTTAGATGATTTGTTATCATTACATATTCATAAAAATCAACATTTATTACTGGAACAGAAGATAATGGCTTAACATCAAAAGAGGAGAAACAAGCCATTGTTAAAAGAGGTAGTTGTAGCTAATAATGTAGAGATGGCCAATGAACCAATCCAAATTTTAAATGAGAAGAAATTAGAGGTTATTCTAACTACAATTAGCCAAAATTCAGATTACTTGTTGTAGTTACGTGCCCAAGAAGGGCATGTTCATACTTATTGCCTTAAAGTGAATTTGGAAGAGTCAAATAAACTGCTTAGTTATGACACCCCTAAAAAGCAAATAAATACAGTAAGACGTTAATGGGATATCATCTAGGTTATCAAGTGCAAAGGTTAAGACAGATTATGATCAACCTAAAATTGAAGAGGTTATCTCTAAAGAGAAGGAATCAATAGAGACAACAAGCCTATTAATGAAATTTATTTTTGAAGTTGCAAGTAACCCATTCTTTATTTTTTTTGACTCATAATTATGACTTTTCATACTTTTTTTCCATCTTTTGTTGTTGATGAATAAGAAACTTTTTTTCTTTTTTCAACTCTAATGAATGATAAAACCAAGTCTTATTTTGAGTTCATAAAGTTTTTATTATCTTTTCATATTCATATAAAAAGATAAGGTTATTGCTTGAAGTAGTTCAAAACATAATGAATGCAAATTTTTGTGCAAACAAAAACTAGGGTAAAGATTTCCTAGATTTTGTATAGTATTAGTGTTCATTTATAGTTGCTTTCACTTTTTTTTCTATTATACAAGAGAATAAGTTCTTAGGCTTTTTATTGCTAAGGCTCTTTCTATATATATTTTTTTTGTTTTATAAATGCAACCCTATTTGTTAGTCATAATAAAACAAAAAACAATTGTTGCTTTGGACTTTTATAAGAGGTAAAAAAAAGAGAATAACCATCCAATTGAATAAATCAAGCTAGTAGTTATTTCATTGATGATCCTACATTACCTACATTAAACATTTGAACACGAGCTCTTAGTTTATCAACATGTGTGCTTTTTTTTTCTTAAGACCAATTTTTTGGATCCAGCTTAAAATAGCTATTTATTGATTTGTTAACAATACATATTATTATGTTACCACTTAGAAATATGATGGTGGCCAACATTCCAAGAAGTTAATTTCATATCTCATACACAAGATGTTCCTTTTCATCCAATACAGGGCCTTTCAATATGAAGGAACATGCATTAATTACCATTTGGGTCAGTTATGGAGCAAGTAGCACTTATGTTATGCTACTTATCATGATTGCTAAAGTTTCAATCGTTGGCACATTTACACGATTACAACCACATTGTTAGTATATTCAACTTTAGTATATTTTGAAATTTCACCTCTTTTAAGTTTAAGATATATCAACTATAAACTAAACTTATAATTTTTCCTCCAAAAAATTAATTACAACTTAGAAAATGGTTTTCATATTTACATTGATATTTTATACAAAACTTTGAGACATAAAACATAATTTCATCTAAATATTGATTATCTTTTATACTACCTATGTGTGATGACATTTAGCTACTCGACTATTAATGAGTCAGTATCTTCAAAAAACAAAACTATTGTGGACTCATCATTAACGTGTTAGCCTTTTAATCAAGTTAACTTCTCACCATTTAAGTACTCTTCTTCTTCTTTTTTTTCAACAAATATTGCAAGAAATGTTAGCATTAGGGATGTTTATTTCTCATATTTAATACTTCACATGATATTATAATGGTTTAACTCTTGAAATCAATTTAATTATAGTTATATTTCTTAAGAAAGTAATCAACAAACAAATTTAAATAAAGAGAGATACAACTTAGTCAAATTAAATTTTATTGAAGCAAATATACTTTTTTCAAAATCATCAAATTTTAACATCTTCGAACAATTTCTTTTTGTCACTTTATGTCTACAAAAATGCCTCTCTCTTACTTTACCATATTTATTCTAATTTTATTGTTTCCTATGCTAACTTCTAAAGTTCTTCATAACCCTGATCACAAGGAGCTTCAACTTTCATAATTTGCCTACTATACTACTTTTTTATTTTTAACTTTAAAATTTTTTTATTCTATTGTGATTCTTGTTTTCCTTATTTTATATAATTATCTTCTACATTTTAACTTCAACACTTTTTTTTGTTTAAATACATTCAAAAAAAAAAAAAGACAAGATCTTTAGACCTTCTATCTCAAATTGGTAACCATAATAAACAAAACTAATACCATAAACATTTTTTTCTTCCATGCGACCTTTCTAAGTCAATCTCTTGAGTAATTCTAATCCATGTGCTTTATTGATCACCGTGAAGTATAACCAATCCTTTCTTGAACAAAGCTTCAAGATCCATAGACCCTAAACTTCATTGAAAGACAAATATTTGACTATTGTTATCCTAATGTATATAGAAGGCAATTCACATAAGAGTGGCATTCTTAAACATAAAGTTTATAGATGTTGCTTCCATGAAGGCCTTACAACTTTTTTTAGCAATAAACAAGTCAAAAACTTATTTCAATGCATATGAGCAAAAATCTCACTCCATAGACGAGATGAAATATACTTTAATTATGAATAATTACTTTCCTTTCTATAATTTCATATTAATACATGTTCTTGTATTCATTAGCTCTCCATTTAATGAAGATTTTTTAGCTTTGGAATTTATGAGAAATGCATTAAGAGATGTTGTCTTTTACCTTATTGGAAAGATCTATTAGTTCTTAATAAATGGTTTATGTGGGGACGTGAAGACATTAAAGATTCAAGCAAAGATGGTAGACAAAGAGTTTGAACTAAAATCAGAGGTTTATGGTGCTAACATCAAAGGTTATGAAAAATTAGGAAACAAAGAAATGTTAACAATACATAGAAGTATTATTCATCCTAAGTAACTTTCCCTTTTTTTTTTCTCGACTATACTAAAATAATAACAACCTTATCACCTTTTTACTTTATTAATTTGGCCATAGAAATAATTTTATTCTTCATATTAGCAAAATAGTATAGTCATGAAAAAGTCATGAATGATATTCAAGTTAAATGTTATTATTTTTTAAGGTAGATTAGTGTTATTCATATTGAAAGGTTATTTCAACTTTTTACTAACTACACTAAAAGAGATAATGATGTAATAACTTTCTCATTTTGTCAATTTGATAAAGTAAAAATTGTTGTTCACACTAACAAACTAGTTGAGTTGGGAATATTTTAAGAGAACTATTCATGAAGAATAATATTATTTTTTAAGATATAGTATCATTATTTATTTATAATATTTTTTAGATTTCTTTTTGACTTTCCTAAATAGATTTAATTTTATCCTGTTATCACTTTGTTAATTAGTAAAAGAGATAAAATTCAATCATATTTAGAATTCATAATTTTTTTGAATATGAGAGTAATTCTTTGACTTATCATAATTGTTTTCAAAATTGTATAGAATCTCATAATTTTTGAATTTTTAACAAAGAGGTGTGTGAAAGATAACTTTTTCTCCTAGAAACTTATGAATTTTGTAACATTACTTGCAAATAAGTGTTCGAAGAGTGTGAGGATTAAGGTTTTGCTAAAAAAGATAAACAAAGTTGAAGATTGCTAATGTAAGATTTTTAATTATTTTTCCTCTTTAAAGATAATCTCTTTAATATCAAAAGTGTCAATCTAAGTAACTCTAACAAGCTCACCCTCTCCCTTTCTTCATACTTTCATCTAATATAATATATATAACTTATTGCACCATTAATCAAAAGAATACTATAATTTAAATGATTTTATTTATGTAGTTTCTTGCTCATAATTATATAAGAATTATTATTTTGGCCCCTTTTATACATTGTTGCCTCTCTAACATAGATATTGTAGTTATTGATAATTTTCTTCCTACTTTTGAATATCGTATTTATTCTAATTGTTACAGAGACCTCAACCTATCTTATTTTCAAATTTGCAAGCAATAATTTTAATTCCCCTTGAGTTCTTAATGCATGTATATGTGAAAAATGAACTATTTAAGTATGAATTTTGTTTTAATTAATGTATTCCTTACTAGTAGAAAACCATGGACATTTACAAGAAGCAAAAATTTGGTAGCCTTCAAACCATTAATGGTGGAACAAAAGATGATAACTTGATATCACAAGTGGAGAAATAAGTCCTTGTTAATGACATAGACTAAGTAAAGAAGCCAATTATTACTTGTGATACAGAAATGGCTAATGAAACTATCCCAAATTTAGATATAAAGAAAATAAAGGTTATGCTAATTGATACTAACTAAAAGTCAAATGACTTGTTTATGTTACACATTTACAAAAAGTAGATATTGGATGACCTTCAGATAATTAATTGTGGAATTGAAGATGATAGCTTAGTGTCAAAGTAAAAGAAACAAGTCCTTGTTAGTATTGTGAATGAAGTGAATGAACTAGTTGTAATTTGTTATGCAAAAACAACTAATGAACTAGTCTAGAATTTAGATGAAAAGAAAAAAAAAAGTCATTTTCATTGCAACAAGCTAAAAGTCAAATGACTTGTTGTCGTTACACATTTACAATAAGCAAAAATTAGGTGGCCTTCAAGCCATTATTAATGGAATAAAAGGTGAGCATGACATCAAAGGGTAAGAAACAAGTCGTTGCCAATAACATGAGCAAAATGAAAGAATGAGCTATAACTTGTAATGTAGAAATAACTAATAAATCAATCTAGAATTTACACGAGATAAAAAAAAAGTTGTTATAACTACATTTAAAAGGGGCATGTTCATACTAATAGCCTTATATAATGAAGTTGGAAGAGTTAGATCAAGCTTTCTGTTGCAACAACCAAAAAATGCCAATACATATTATCAAAATTAAAAGGATGTCATTTGAGTTGTAAAGTGTACAAGAGATTCAGGAGGATTATATCTTGATCTCTGTAAATGTGTCAAATTTCAATTAAGGATAAGCAAAAGTCGAGATAGATTTCAATTACCTTGAAATTGAAGAAATCATCGTTAAAGAAAATGAAAATTCAACATAAACAACAAGGAGCCTAACATGGATTTCTATTAACCTAACATTCAAGAGATTATCTTTGAAGAAAATAAAGATTTAGCTAAAACAAGAAGGAAATTTATTTTAGAAATTGCTGATAAACTATTTTTTATTTTCTTGACTTGTAATGTTGGCTTTTTCATATTTTTACGTTGTCTTTTCTTTTTGTTGTCTTATGCTTGGAAATAGTTAACCATTAAAAATGTCCTATTTTGGATCCCACCGTTATGCAATGTAAATAGACATTAGATATGTTTTATTATAAATAATTATTAAAAGAAATAAAAAATATTAGGGGATTGCCTTATTTGAGACCCAATTGAAAATTTAGAAATTGAATCATGATAATAGTTAAATAAGCTTATTTAAGGATAAATATCAATAAAAAATAACTTTTAACATGTACATCTTATATAATAAATTATTATTGACAACTTTTAATATGATTTTATTATTATTAAAATATTATAAAATGATTTAGTATCAAAATTTAAATCTTAATTAATAAGGTTAATTTTGTAAAAAAAATATACAACTCAAAATATATAAACATGTTTTTTTTTTTATTACTCGAGGGTATTTACATATAGCAACAGGCAAGATGGTCAAATTGCGGTGCGTTACAATCCTTGAGATTGAAAATCCGTTCGGTAAAATTGTTAAACAAAAACGGCACAAGTCACACGAGCGCGCGCGTACATGTGACACGATCTCGTTAAGCACGTGACCCATTGCAAATGGAATCCTGCAAAAGTTGGTCAAAAGGAAGATTAAAACGCCGAATGGTAAAAGAAGACAAAGAAGAAGTCAGTGTTCTGCATCAGAGAGAAGAGAACTGACAAGTGGGAGGCAAATGGCAGGCCTCTGGGCTTTCTAACTTGAACAACGGCCACATTGCCACGTGGAGGCTGTATACCGAAAGCAGCTTTTCTTTTTTTTTTTTTCATCGAGTGCTAATTTTTTATTCGCACGTACCGAAATCTACTAGAAAAAATTAGGTAGAAGTGATATAAAATTAATATTTGTAACTTTTTAATTGTTATTTGAAATAAAAATTAATTTACAATTCTTATTACTTTTGCTTGCCTCTTAGCGAGGTGAAGCCACGTGGAAGGGTAGGGGACAAATGCTCAAATACTCATCCATACATACATATATATATATATATATATATATATATAATTTAAATAAAAATAATTTAAATTTGTTGGATTGACTAACTTGCTCAAGAGACCTAAAATAATACTAATTATTTATGTTGTCATGATTTTTTTAATTACTTATTTTATTATATCTATTAAATTTAAAATAAATATTACATAATTTTAAATAATTAATAATAAATAACTATAAACTGAATCATATTTTATTAAATTTACTCATATTTTTCAGATTGAAATAATTAATGTGATCGGTGTCTAAATTTACATAACTTTGTAAATAAATTGATAAAAAGAAAATGATAGAAATATGTTTTTCTAGTTAATATTAAACAAACAATTTTTAGTGCACTTGAATACTATCCAAAAATGAAAAATTACGTGAAAGAGTAATGTTAATAATTTTGTATATTATTAAAATATGAGTATTTTACTATTTTCTTGGCTACACATAACTTTACGATCACTGGTTATTAATTAGACATAGTAATTAATAGTTGCATATAATTTTCAACAATTAAGCATGAAAATAGGTATAAAAAGAAAAAAAAAAGTAGAATTGGAAAGAATGTTCTGTAACCATTTCAAGCCCCAAAGTATAAAAAGGGTAAGCGGAGCAACTTTGTTTCAAGGTAATATAAGCTAACGAATACTCTAAGATTACCAATCGCACGATATCATTGCACACCAAATTCCAATTAGAATACAAGTATTCGATAATTTTGGTCTGCGGGGGAATAAAAGTGAAATAAATTTTCAGACATAGACTTTTTGCCCCTTTCCCTTTTCTCCCAAGCGTGAGTTAAAAAGGGTAAAATGTGTGTCCATATTTGTAAACTATTAAGTGGGAATATGGCACATTATGCGAAAATTCCTATTACGTACACAAATGTCGGCTGTCTTGATTCAAGAGCTTACCTTGTGAACAGGGCGGCAAAATTGGGGACAAACAAAAATTGTCCAAAGCGCTTCTCATGGATCCCTGCTGAAAAGCTTGGGGGAGGGAAACTTCAATATTTTCTAGCACGTTTTTTAAGTGTTAAAACGAGACCAGAAAAGCCACCTTGTGCTCTCTACATAATAAAAATAATAAAAAAAGATTAAAAAAAAAAAGAAAAAGACAAGTGTAGATCTAAATAAAAGCGTCAAAAACAGTGTGTAACATGAACAAATCAAAATATTGTGTGACAAAATTAAAATTCAGCACTTTTTTTATGTTTATTAAAGAATTGCCATAATTTCTATTTTTAGACAAGAATCAAGCAGACCGAAAATTTAGAACTAGGACTTCATTTTGAATTGTAAATTCTGGATGTTCAGATTCAGTATTTTTTTTTTTTCCCTTTCTTTTAGGGGGTTGGCCCTCTATTGACTGTATCCACCCACCAAACGATCAAACATGGGGAGAGGGGTCCCACGACGTGACCCCACTAATATAAGAAAGAATTCAAGGGCCTCATCATCGCCCATTAAACATCGTGTGGTCTAAAATGGAGCACCAGTTTTGTGTGGGTCCACGAAGAATGGCGTGAATCGAAACCCACTTGGCCGAGAAAGGAAGGAAAGTAACCAAACCGACCTTTTCTTCCCATCCAATAGCCCAGGGGGCGGCTCACCAAACGTGATGTCTGATGATTCCGAGAATCGAGACGCCATTACGTTTTTTCCACCTCACTTGCCAATGCCAGATTGACAGGTGCCAACTCTCCCTATCATTGGGACCCACCGAAATTGAAGATTTATCAATCGCACCGATAAAACTGCCACTAGGCGGCCATCAAAATATCAGCAACTTGCTAAAAACAATGTAGCCGAGACGGCAATCAAAATATCAGCAACTTGCTTAAAACAACGTTACCAAATACGCACACACTATAGAATTGCTGGCGCAAGTAACGACATTTTTTTTTTTTTTCTGGTTTATAATATATAACTTTAATTTTTTTTTAATAGAAATATGTTAACTAGATAAAAAGAGAAAAAAAATGAAATAAATAGGCATTTATTAAGGAGGTTAACTATTTAATATGAGAGAAAGTTAGAAAAATTAAAATATTCTATCAAAAACTCTGTTTCTACAAAAGATGCCAAATAAACAAAAATCAGCCGGATGAGAACGACTAATTTTCTTCTTTTTTTTTTTTTTGTTCTCGAGTTCCCGAAACGCATTGTGTATATATATATTGAAAAAACAAAGAGGTATTATACATATAAATGCATATTACAAAATTAGAAACCTTCTTAATTTCATCGAACATATAAGCATTGATACATTGTCTTTTCACGAACCCTTTTTTACTAGAAGTCCCACCAGAAACCCTATTTACAATTTTTCAAAGAACCCCGAAACTACACCCGAAAACTTATGTATAATCACTCTAAACTTTTTTTTTTTCTATATAATAAAACTATTTTTAGAAGGATACTTATTATTGCCATTCAGTACTCTAAATTGTCTTTATTTCCTTCTTTTTCCCAAACTACTGCTTCTATATACATAGCAATAAAGAGACAAACTGTTAATCCACCGATACTGATACTTATAGGGCAAAAGGCTTCAAGTATTGGCCACATTGGAACGTATGCTTTTGGGGGTCATTGCATAAATAGGCAGAAGTATAGGTACTAATATTCTATGATTAGTCCTCCCAAAGGGGCTCGGTGGGGAATTCCCTTTCTTCGCTTGGCGGTTCGGTAATTAACCGAAGTTGGAGGGGGTGTGGAGGGAGAGAAACTATGCTCTTTGTTGCTGTTGTAGCTCTTGTTGTCACTCCTGTTGTTCCTGTTCTTGTACCGGCCATGGCTGCTGCTGCTATAGGAATCCTCCGAATCCGACGCCATTGCCGTTTGCTGCTTCTTCTGCCTCTGAAAGTTCTTTGATGTCCCTTTAATCTGCAATCAGGCGATTGCAATGATTATTAGAAATTGATCATTGTAATTTTGCACTTGAAAAACATTTTCTCAGTAAAGTCCAAACGACCACCATCACTTAGAAACCACCCAATTGAAAAAAAACAAAGTGAACAATTTTTATAGTCAATTTGATAAATAAGAAAATTGTAGGATGCCTACATTGCCTCTTCAATGCAAACTCCGCTCAATTCAATTATAAAAGTCAACAGAGCTTGTATTGACCAAACAACCTTGTAGACATTTAATCATATTGAATTTTCCACGGGCTTGGAAACTAGAAAAAATAACCACAATGGTCCACACTACCTTTCCCCCCGGTTTCTCAGCAACCAAGAGGAAAAGAAGCATCCTCCCCCAAAAAAAAACAACAAAATTGTTTTTTTTTTCTTAAAAAAAAAATTAAAGGTAAGTAAAGCCAATGTAATTGAGGAGAACGTGACAATACCTTGCAGCCAAGAGAGCAGAATCGGAAGGAATCAAGAAGGCTGCGCTCACAAACCTCACAGGTGTTGGTAACCCCTTTGCCAGGCCTAGGCTGGGGCCTTTCATTCAAGAACACAACCCTGGCACTGTTGATAACATAGGTTTGGACACCAGATATGTCCAGCACCTTCTGTATCTCTGACACCCGGATCACATCATGGTATGAGGACCTCCTTATCTGCAATTGACAAACCAATAACAGTTAGACAGGATGGTTTAGGCCCTTCAATTTGAAGGTCAAATGTAAAACTCATGGGAAGTTTCTTCCTTTTTTTTTTTTTTTTTAAATTTTCCACTTCTGCTTGGAAGCTGTTAGATAGTTATAGTCATGTTAAGGGAGCCCCTTCTGAAGTCTGGGAAAGAATGTTAGACAAAGAAAAGCTCTGTTTGGAAGCTGAGAAAATGTAGGAAATTGAGTTCCACAGAATTAGCCGAACCACAAAATGGCATAAACCTCATTTTCACGGAGGTACCCAACTGGACCTTGAAAATGGAGAATGTAAAAAGGAATCAAAACAAACGGATAAAAAGGAACAAAAACAAAACTAGTTGAGGAAAGAAGAAAGAGATTGAATAAGAAGTTCCACTATAAGAAGATAAGAGCAAAGAGAGAACATGCTCAATCACAGAAAAGGGACAAAATAAAACAAAACTTTAGAAGGCAGGTTAGTGGAAACAATGAGAAGCAAACATTTTGATAACAAAGACTGTTAGAAGAATTGAAGAATCAATGGAAACCTAGACAGTTGTCAATACCTGAATAGCATGATGATCCTTATGGTAGGCTAGGCAAAGAGAACAGAGGGAGCCATCCATGCAATCCAAGCAGTACATATTACATTCACTCCTGTGGGAATCAACATGTAATGGGCATTGAACAAAGAAGCGCTCTCTCAACAGTGGCTTCAGCCATGGCGGCCATCTGTTGTCCTCATCATCAGGTCCTCCAGCACCCTATAAAAATTGAAAAAAACAAAACAAAAACAAAAGTGCCTTAATGCAATGAAAACTAGCTGTGCCATTACCCCAAAAATAGATTTCATGAAAACAAAAAAAAAAAGAAAAAAGAAAAATGAGAATGACCATTGCATAAAACTAGGAAGTGGGTAAAAATTGAATCTTTAACCAAACACAGGCCATTGCTTGAATTTCAGAGCAAAAAACAGAGTATTTCAAGCAAAACCCGGATCAAAGAACTCCAGAAAATGTCGTTAAAAATGAAAAATGAAGAAGCAAGGCAAGGTACATTAAATACCATGATTCTCCTGTTCCTAGGCTTAATGGCGGTCTCTTGATTTTTGATCGCCAGCTTGAATAACTCAAAAGGGAGCAGAGCACACTGCTTTAATTCAAGCAACAGAGTCAACTAGAGAGACAGAGAAATAAATGAGAAGAGAATGCTTATGGGTCCTTTAGAGAGAGAAAGTTGGCTGATTTATAGAGAAAATAAAAGAGAGATTTGAGGAGGTTTTATGTGGAGGCGGCTGAAGAGAAAAAATTGGGTTCTTGTAGAGAAAGCGGCAAGGCAATAGACAGAGACGGACACGGAGAGAGAAGTTGTTCTTATCCTTCAAAAAAGTCCACAATGCTCCGAACCTACTACTCCGAACCCAAACCTCAAAATGCTTTGGGAGCAAGGAACCAACCTCCATCTTTCCTTTTTTATTCCAAAAATAAATAAATAAATAAATAATTTCCCCTTTCATTTTCATTTCATTTCCACGTCACACACACAACCAAAAAAAAGCCCCCCTCTTTCACCTTGTTCTTATCGCAGTTTTATTTTATTCATATCCTTTACTTTGTCTCTCATTATTGGTGATTAACATTTTTTTTTATTTTATTTTACGATGACATTGCATCGTTACCTTTATTGATATTTAAATTTTGAGCATGGCTGGCTACCCCTCTCTTTTATGTTTAGATGGACAGACATCTGATGCCCTGTTTTTAATTTGCATATATTTTAAATTTTGATTTTGGGGTTTGTGTGTGAGGGAGAGCATATCTTTGTCTCTTCAATCTTATGCTAATGTAGGTAACTTATATATATTTTTTACTATGATAATTCTTTTATTGCCTCAAATACCCATATGCTTATATAATCGAAAGATTTTAGTCAAACTCTTCTGATAATACCCCCAAAAATATATATATATATATATATAAAAGAATAGCAAATTAATTTGTACGGAAATTTGGACTTAGGTCCAACATGCAATTGAGGCAAATCAAGCGAAAGAGTAACTCGGTCAACACTAGCAGCTACGAGATGTAGACCATGTTTCAGATAGTTTCATGCGACGGTTTGGCATTAACCTCATCGAGTTTGGGTTTGGTCGGCTGTCACTAGTCTTGGGAAGGAAGATTAGATTGATATTGTAAACATTGTATAAGTATTAAACTAATCACTTTAAAAGTTTTGTGGTAGTTTAATGTATTTTTACCTACGAATTTCGATTCTTTGTAGTAAAAATGTACCTAAATAAGTAAAGTGTGTTGTTAGGTTCAAAATTTAATTATCATATCATTAGAATGTAAAATATTTTTGTTTAAAATTATCATTATTTGAATAATTAAAAAAAGTATGAAAGAGATTCAATTAAATGCCAATGAATTATTTCTAACTTTAAATTCATAAAAAAAATAATAAATATTTATATAATATTCTTTTTATTGTTAAAAAAATAATAACTATAATTATTCATGTGTATGAAAATGCAATTGCATGTCAAAATTCGATCTCGGGGTTCTCGATTTCAAATTCAAAGCCCACTAAAATTAGACTTAGTTGTTAAGGTTGTATACCATCACATATCAGAGTTAAGCGGTTATCTTGCTTGTACTTAGGTCGTGTTTGAATCTCTTCCACTCATTGTCTTCCTGTAAAAATGTAGGGTAAGGATTGAGCTGTGCTTTTAGAATCCAAATACAGCAGTTATTGTGGTTAAGTGTAAGAAAAATTTATTAAAAGTTATTATTATTTAGATGATAAATTTTTTTCTAAGAGAAGTCAAATTGAAATTTTAATAAATGAATCTTAATTTGAAATTATATTAATGATAACTAATATTATTATATTTTTCATTTTTCAAAGAAAATGAAGTGAATGATATCTAGACTATCAAGATTCAATGATATCCCCAATAAACGGGGAGTAATGATGTTCGTATACATTAAAATTCCATTCATGTATGTATATAGAAAGGAATCGTACAAACAATGTTTTAAAAACTAAATCGAATCGATCGATAAGACTGGTAAAATTAAAAATTAGACTTTGGTATAGTTCAATTTATCTTAAAAAAAATACTTCATTTTAAAAATTGGTCACTAAATTGATAAATTGATCAGTTGTACTGTAAAGAGGTAAATTGAGGATGATTTTATAAAAAAATATAAATAGTAAATTTTACTACCAGCAATAATATGAATTTTTTTATATATTTTTTAATTTTTTAAAGATAAAAGCCATAACATTTTATAATTTTTTTCCTTTTTTTTCCTAAATTATGAATTATAAAAATTATATTAAATATTTATATAATATTTTTATTTATATTTCAATAAAATTATATATTATATTTTTAGATATTTATTCTTTTAATTTAAGTTATTCTATTTTTATTAAAATATTTTATTTTTTAACATAAAAAATATATGAATTTTCTTAAAATAAAAATTTATGAATTATAGAATACTTATATTAATTTATTTGACTTAAATTATTTACATCTACTAATATATTGTATCAATTAATTTTTTTAGTCTTATTATATATAAATTATAAATATATATAATTAAATTGTTTAAATATAATAATATAATATATAATACTTGTATTTTGTATATAATTATATTGTATAATTAATATTTTATATAAATAAATATAAATATATATATATATATATATTTAATATTAATTTCATTTTGATTAATTTAGTTAAACTGATGAAATTTTAAGTATTTTATTTTATTTATTTATTTATTTATTTTCAATAATCGATCATGTTTTCTAAAACGTGTAAATTGCGGTTGAGACAAATATTTTGATGGCACCACCTACTCTCCATTATTGCCCTCCGTGACAAGACCTTCTTTTTTCCTTTTATTCGCACGACTTTGACAAGACCTTCCAATAAACAATTATTTCTTGCTTTACCCAAACGTTTTTTCCAAGTTTCAGCAATCTTGACCGAGCACGATGTCCAGACGACTAATGAGCCATAGGACAGAGGCATTTAAAATTGATTGCTACGTACTAGAGATTAGGAAGGCTGTAAACCAACGGCACAATCCCCTCAATCCGATCAAAACTAAATTATAACCATCAAAACTATTGAAAAACCATATTTGATTGATTATTTGAGACAAAAGTCGAACCAATCGAGGAAGCTTATAATAATACCAGATCACAATTTTCATAAAAGACTTTATTCTGTGTTTTTTGTTTCTCTTTTTTCTTTCTTTGTTTTTAATGATTTGGGGCTCTGTAATTTGAAGTTATCTTCCACGTAATTTGTTAACCTATTGAAATTGTTTTAAGATGTAATCCTTTTTGTCAACGCAAGGGAATATATTTATATACATGTTAATTTCTATATCAATGAACATGAATTAAGTGGCCAAATTGATCAATCTGATCC
The DNA here is from genome assembly GCA_021464305.1 of Kandelia obovata. Lineage (NCBI taxonomy): Eukaryota > Viridiplantae > Streptophyta > Magnoliopsida > Malpighiales > Rhizophoraceae > Kandelia > Kandelia obovata. Next base: position 5,290,001 of record CM038484.1, on the reverse strand, counting down.
ACAATCACCAACAATGATTTAATTGATTTTTTTTTTTAAAAAAAAATTTAATTAGTTATATAAAATTGTTGTTGACAATTTAGTTTGAATATAAATATGAAACTTATTCAAACCAATGCAATAACACCTGTACTTTTTATTTTTATTATTATTATTATTATTATTTTATGAAAGTTGAAACTAATATAATCAAAGACAAAGTACAGAAAAAATAAATAAATAAATAAATCTAAAGACTATCCTCCTTTTTAAAGTGCCACTTCCCACCATATCTGTCGCGAGCAAGCCATATAAGTCGGCGGGTGGAGGATGCGTCAAAAGAGTGGACGGTTCTCCATTATTAGTGCCTTGGTTCACTAGGAAATCCGCACAAATATTTTCTTCCCACCACGTGCCCTACCACCTCCAAAAGGTTTGAAAAGGTGAATACACTCAGCCAAAATAGAATGGTCAAGATTACCTTCCCATTCTTCTTTTGCAATTTTCTGGGTAGGCAGTGATTTTTTGGTGTGCCCAGTAACACCTCCACCTTTTTTAAGTATTTTGGAACACATCAAAACACTTAAAAAAAGGAAAACGTAAATTGCATGTCAATCTTCAAACTGTAACTATATGCGAGACACAATTACATCTCCAAAGTTGAAAACTTTTCACCATTGTCACCAAATTTAAAGACTAGAAATTTAATATTAAAATGGGCTATACGTGTATCTTTTGACCTTTTTCTCCTCTATTAGGTGCGAAAAGGCCCTCTTGAAATCACTAAAACTAGTTACCTACCAAAATGCAGCTACCTACACCTACATATTGAACATTTTTTTGGATGGTTTCACCTCCATTTATGTTAGGATCGAAACTTAAAAAACGTCTACCAATAATAAAAGGTCATGAATTAAATGTCATCAGACTAAACTTATTTAGTACCAATCTAATTTGTCCTATAGCAGTAGAGATTTAATCGTTTTATTAAATGAAGATTAGTGTTAATATTGATTTTATTTTTTATTTTTTGAAATGCAGGGACGTAATTTTATATTAGTCTATAGTTTGGAGACTGATTGGTGCTTCACCAAATCTTGTGTTTTCGAAACACAGTTTTTAATTATTATTATTTTTTTCACTTTTTTGGTCTAAGGGAGGGATTAGACCCAAAGCAAAAGAAATAAGCGATAAATAGCAAAAGAAATAAGTTAATTTTTTTAAGCTCTATTGTTGATTGGGCAGGTTGAACAAGGCAACTTGGGTCTTGTTAGATCATGCTGATGATTATTAATCCACTGCAAAATTGTATTAAAGATTAACGAATAACTCAAAGTAATCCACTGCAAAATTGTATTAAAGATTAACGAATAACTCAAAGACCATCTATTTGATCAGAAGTCAGTTGAATTGGTGTATTTTTTTTTTTTAATTATGCTTTAAGATAATCAGTAAGTGGTTGTTTGATGAAATGTGTGTGTGTGTGTGTGAAGAACCATGTAAAAAATAAAATATAAAAAACCATACACGCCTAATGTTGATCCGTTGATACAAGAGAAAGAGAGTGGCAAGCAGACAAAACCTCAGCCGCAAAAGTAAAAGATGCCGTGGAATATAATTCTATCAAGAGATGCGATAAAAGAATTAATTAAAAAGAAAAGGAAAATGCTACTAGCTTGAAAAAAAAGCTCCGAAAATCAATTCAATGGACTTTGATATTTTAATTACAGTGTATTTAGAAAAGAAAGTTCTATAAAAGAAAAAAAAAAGTCTTCAATCATAAGCTTTTTTTAAGGAAGACAAATAAGAATTTAGGAATCGTTTTATATTTTAAAAAAATAAAAAATAATTTAAATTATAAGTAATTCTTTGCTTTTTTTAAGAAAATACAAAAAAAAATTTGCAGGTATTTTTTCCAAAGAAAAAAATAAAAAACTTTGATAATAATTTTTTCTCTTTTTAAGAAAAATGAGTGAATTTAATTTTTTTTCTTTTAAAAAACAAAAGGATAAAATTAAAAAAGAACTTAAAGTATTACTATTTTTTTTGTATTTTTTCAAGAAATCAAATAGAAAAGTTTAAAAGTATTTTTTTTTCTACTTTAAGTAAAAAAAAAAAAAGAAATTGGAGAATGGGTTTGCCCTCTTTATAAGAAAAAATATGTGAATTTGAAAAAAATATTTTTTTTTTAAAAAAAAAGAGAAAAATTAAAAGAAAAACTTTGGGAGTTTTTTGTTTTTGTTTGCTTGTTTCACTTCTTAAGTAACAAAGGTGAAATTTAAAGAATGTGTCCTTTTCCTTTTTTTTTTTTTAAGAAAAGACAATAAAAATTTAAACTAATTTATTTATTTATTTATTTTAATTTGTTAATTAAGTACAACCGGAGCCATAATTAAAGGAGAATAAGCTAAGTGTTTTTTTTTTTCTAAATTGTATTAATACACATATACATATAGATTACTAAATATATAATTGTCCCTAAAAACAAGAAAAGAAAAGGTATTGAAAAGCAAGGTCACAAGATTACCCTAATTTTTGAGAGCTATATCTCAAAAGCTTCAGTCAATTCATGACCATAAAGAGATAAACCATAAGCCATCTTTTTTTGACATTTAGATGGAAGACAATCTCTATAGTCAGCTTTTGAGGCTAATGCCTCTCAAAATGAGTGGATTTTGGGGTATAGAAGAATACAAAGCAGCAGCTTCCTCAATAGATTATATTCCCTGGAACTCACGAGTCCTACTTCGATAAGATGTAACACTGTAAGTACCATATCCGGTAATATAACAGGAAGATGTGTAGATTGCGTACCAAACGCAAATTGCAAATGATAAAGACAGCAACTTGGAGAAAAAGAAAGCCATATAGGTTATAGCCATCCTTGAGGTCCCTTCCTCGGGGGAAGACTTTCGGTTCCTCAATTATATTGCCTTTAGCTAGTAGTGTGTTTATCAAACCGATCAAGCCAATTAAATCAATTTAATTGAGATCAAAACCGTCGGATTGTTAAATAATGGATCGATGCAAATGATGATTTAGAAAAACCATCACTAACTGTTTGTTTGTTGTGGATTTAATCTTTCAAAATCAAGTTGAACTTGAACCCCTACTCATATTTATGTGATATATAATTTTTTTAGGAATAAAATGATTATATTTGTTAGCATCGATATGCTTGTAATTTGTAGTTGCATATACGTAATTCTTGGTTTTCATTTTGTGTTTGTATACTCAATATAGTTAAGATTGAACCATACAAAACGATCCACTCAAATGGAAAATATTAAGATTTAATTGGTTTTTTACTCTATGTTGGGTTGTTACCATTGAAATTAACTGTCATTAGGGATTTCCTTAGAATATATAAATAAAACTAATTCAAGCTGAACTGCAAATAGCCCTTATCTTTAGCAATTCTCATTCTCCAACTCATCTAGACCAAAGAAAAGAAAAGGAAAAAAAAAAAAAAAAAAGCACAAAGGACGAGCCACAGCCATAAAAGTGGTCCCATGGTGTGCATCTAAACGACGGTAAAACCCCGAGATTTTGTGAGAATCGAGGCACTGATAAATGTTCATTGTGCAGGCTTGTTAGTTGTTACTGTCCCAGAGCAGAAAGAAAGAAAGAAAGAAAGAAAAAGGCTTTTCGACTGATTAGTTGTTCAAGGACAGAACGTGTTATTGGTTGTTAGCATCTAGCACCTGCACACGGTTTGCTTTGAAAAATTCACTGTATATATATATTTTTTTCTTTTTGAGCATTATTAAGCAATTTTTTTTGTTTAAAAAATTTTATTGATCCCAACTTGGATAAGATTTATTTGAATTTTAGATACTAGGTTAAGAGGGAAATATTTTAATTGGGAAAAAAAATCTCAACTGGTCTACTTTTTAATTATAAAGGTAATTGGGAAATATTTTAATTTTTAATTTTTTTTGGGTAATTTTTACAAAATTTTTTAAATCTTTTTTAAAAAAATTTATGCCATAAAAAAATGATAACGTGACATATAAACCAATGATAAGAAACTGACGTATGCCAAGCGATACATTTAATGATAAACTATCGAAAAATAACTAAAATCATTAACATAGATAATATGAGGGATTAATTTTGAATATATATGTTGTTCATAATTTAAAAAGCATCCAACCATTTTAATTTTAATTTTAATCGAAGCTTTTTGCATTTTAGTTTTGTGTCCATCTTTTGGGGCTCATAGCTTTTGATCATGTTACAAATATCTTATCATTGATGATAGTGAGATTGTACCATCGATTCTCAAATTAAATAACTATGCGAGATATTTAATGTTTTATACACTATGTATTTCCTAATAATACATTACACTGAAAGCTAACTTAAAATAAAAAGACAACTCATTTACCCAAAAAAAAAAAAACAAAAACTCCTATCGATTATTAAATTGAAAACTCTGTGTTTTCTCTCCCTCGACTGAAACCCCCCTCCTCCCTCCCTTTTCAATGGAAGAAAATATGCCCTGCGTATCCTTGACAAGGGAGACTGATCTCCTGGATCTTAGTACGAAAAAGAAATAAGCTGGTGATAATTTTGTCCCATTTGGATACTAATATGATAGACGACATTGATGGTCAACATTCTTATTTGCCGAGGTCCTTCAAAGAGACGGTCCATCCTTGCACCTCAATGTTCCCCCATCCTTGCACCACAATGTTCATCCTCTAATGATGAGGATATGGCAATAAGCGAGCACACGAATGATAATATTGTCATTTCTTTTGTCGATGGTTGTCTGCATGACAAAATCTATGAAGCTAGGAAAAAAGCCCTACGAGCGCAGTGGTGGAATTCCTTTATTTTTAAGTTGTGGGGGTAGATCCATCGGCTACACCTATCTATTCAATCGCTTTAAACACTTATGGAAGCCTAAGGGTGAGCTGCGTATAGTGAACTTAGGTAATTAGCATACTGAATTTAGCGAATGAGTTCTTTAATATCAAATTCACATGCTCAGAAGACTATATTACACTGCTCTTTGCGGAAGTTAATGTGTGAGCATGGGGCATTATTTGGTAGTACGATAATGGTCTCCAAATTTCTATCCTTCCGGGGTGACAATCGACTGATTAATTGTGTAGGCCCGCTGTCCTGAGATGCCCATTAAATATTATAATAATGATGTCTTGAACACTATTGGGGCCTTATTGGGAGAACTATTAAAATTAATGGCTCTACGCTAGCTAGCTGCTTCTAGAGGTAAGTTTGCTTACTTGTGTGTTCAGATTGATCTCAACAAGCTTCTCTTATCAAAGCTCTAGATTGATGTTATTATCCTCGGGTAGTACGAGGACCCTCTTAGATTTGTTTTGAGTGCAGTCAGGCAGGTCATCTTAAAGTTAGGTGTCCAAATTTCTTAATAAATTCCAATGTGGCAATGCCTGCAGAAGGAGGGCAGTGTCAAGGTGTTTCCATTGGTACTCTTTTTAGTCTACAGGTTGACAAATACGACCCTTGGATGTATGCACAAAGGCGTGGGAGGATAAAAATTTCAAAGAGGTCAGGTGGGGAGATCACCGGGAAAGGGACCAAATCCTAGCCAAACTATCTTTACGGATGGCTCTTGGTTTTCCATTTTGGCTGAGGAGGTTGAGAATTGTGATAAGCATAATCTGTTTTAATCAGCGGAGAATTGGCTATTAGAAATAAAGATATTTTAAAAATTTTTAATATTATATAAAAATAAAAATTTTATTTTTTAAATTTATAAAATAATATTTATCTTATAATTTATGAAAATAAAATGTTTGGAGTATACGTAAAAGAGGCTAAACGGGTCAGATATGGGAGACCCAATGCGATTCCATGGTTTGGCTATTATGAAACCAACATTTATAGTAATTATTTTACTCCTTAATACTTATCGATCATAATTATTTGTTATTATTTTTTAATTTTAATTTTTATATTTATGAGTTATTAAACTAAAAGTAATGTATATAAAATTTTTTAACTTTCAACAAAAATAAGTATAGATAAAAGGAAAGAAAAATCGTCTATTTCCTCTTGCACCTTATATACTGAAATTGTTGAGTATTATAAACTTGTGCTATTTTTGTTACCCTATTTGTAAAGTGCGTAAAGATCTGCCATATCCTAAGAGAATAGTTGTTATAACCTGTTGCATTATGACAATTCCTCTATGAGGGTGAAATTATCTTTAAGGGTAGTCCTTTTGTATGCTTTAGATAAATATCTTTTTTACATTCATATTTTAATATATTTCTATAATTTTATTCTAACAATCTTAAGGATAATTTTTTATTTATGATATCATAAATGCAAATGTGAGTCAAACTGCTATTAATCAATCTATTTTTGTTCCTTCTCGTTTATTTCACTTGCTTTCAAGTTCTTGCTAGACACCTACTTGATTGAAATGTTTACTAGTTCTCATTTCAAACGCTGACAAGAATGTATTTTTTCTACTCTAGATGTCCTAGGTTTCGCTTTTACTTTTTTTAAACCCAAGTCAATGTTTAGTTCTGAAAATTATGACAAAATGTTTTCTATCTAGAAACAATCTAATAAAGTTTGTCGTCACACAATTCTTAACACATTATCCAATGATTTGTTTGATGTCTATTTTTTTTCAAAAGAGACAAAGGAAATATGGGAAAAAAAAATGAACAAAAGATATATTGTAGAGGATGCTTGTAAACAAAAGTTTGTTGTTGCTAACCATCTACATTTTCAGATGTCTGCTAAAAGGAGTGTTCAGGATCAAATCAATGAATATCATAAGTTGCTTGATGACTTGAAGGATGAGAACATCAAGCTACCAGAGAAGTATATGGTAAGTTGCCTCATTGAAAAGCTTATATAATCCTAGAATGATTACAAACAACAACTCAAATATAAGAGGAAGTACATGTCACTGAAGGATGTAATTGTAGATATCATGATTGAGGACAAAAACAAAATCTGATCGAGAGAAGCAAAGGAAAAAGAGATGACATCAAGGGTAAATGTGGTGGAGCAAAAGAGAGGAGACAAGAGCCATCACAGTCAACATTACCATCATAGCATAAAGAGGTATGAAAATAGGTCCCAAAGGTATGATAAGCCCAAGATCAATAATCCAACCTTTAAGAAGAGAGACACTTGCTATGTGTGTGGGAAACCAGGGCATCATGCCCCTAAGTGCAATCATAAGAAGGGAAATGACATTCCTACCAAACTAAATGTCAATTTGGTGGACGCAAATCTCATTGTTGTTGTCATTTCTCAAGTTAATGTTGCCACCAACTGAAAAGAATGGACAATAGATTCTGGTGCTACAAAGACACGTCTGTGGGGATAAAAGTGCATTTACCTCATACACGCTAATACGTGATGGAGAAGAAAATGTCTTAATGGGAGACTCAAGAACAACACTTATTCTGGGTAAAGGAAAAGTCTTTATCAAGCTCACATCTGGAAAGTTGTCCTTGAATAATGTACTTCATATCCCAAACATATTCATCAACCTAGTTTCTGTGTCCCTACTGAGAAAGGTTGGAGTAAAAGTCTCCTTTGAGTCTGATAGAGTTGTCATGACCAAAAATGATGTACTTGTAGGAAAAGGCTACTATAACTAGAGACTTTTCATTCTAAATGTACTTTATATTATCAATAATAGAAATGCATTTACTTTTTCTACTTATGTTATTGACTTCTATGATGTGTGATATGCTAGATTAGAACATATGAGTGATCCTTATATTAGAAAAATGAAATAGCTTGGTTTGATAAAAAAATTTACATGATAGTATCAATAAGTGTGAAGTATGTGTTGAGGTTAAATCAGTTAAGAAGAGTTATACATCAGTTTATAGAGAACAAAACTTTTTAACTTAGTGCATTCAAATTTGGGTGATTTAAAGAATACTATGATAAAAGGAGGGAAACATTATTATGTAACATTTATAGATGATTATTCTAGATATACCAAAATATTTTTGTTAAAAGACAAAAATGAGGTGTATGATGCATTTATCAAATATAAGAGTGAAGTTGAAAATCAGTTAAATAAAAAGATTAAGAGACTTATGTCAGATAGAGCAGGTGAGTATAGTTCACAATTATTATTAGATTTTTGTGAAAAATATGGTATTATACGTGAAATCACACCCCCTTATTCACTCGAATCAAATGGGGTACTAGAGAGAAAGAATAAAACTTTGAAAGATATGATGAACATTATGATAATTAGTTCAGGGGCACCAAATAATTTATGAAGAGAGACAATACTTTCAGCATGTTACTTACAAAATTGAATCCCTTATAAGAAAACTGGAAAACCCCCATATGAGTTATGAAAAGGATACACTTCTAGTTTGATTTTTTTGAAAGTGTGAGGTTATGTTACAAAGGTTTTTTTGCCTGAATCAAAGAAAAGGAAAATAGGTTTTAAAACCTTAGATTGCATGTTTATTATTTATGCAGAACATAGTGTTGCATATCATTTTCTTATTATTAAGAGTAATGTTATTGAGACAAATACTATTATTAAGACTAAGAATGCTAAGTTTTTTGAAAATAAATTTCCAATGAGAAAGGATTTAATGCCATTAACTATCCCTAAAGTTGAGATAGAGAGGATATCTAGTAACATTTATCTTGAATTTGAATTAAGGAGAAGCAAGAGACAAAGGAAAGAAAAGACATTTGAAGATAACTTTTGCACTCTTGTAGTGAACAATGATCCCTTGACATACACTAAAAAAATATCCTTTAGTGATTCTAGTTTGTGGCTAGAAGCTATAGATAGTGAAATTGGTTCCTCAAAACAAAATCGCACATGAGAACTAGTAAAATTGCCTACAAGTACTAAACCCATAAAATGCAAATGGATATTTAGAAAAAAACAATATAAACCAGATGGATTTATTGATAAGTACAAAGCCAGACTCGTAGCAAAAGGGTATACTAAATAAAAGAACATTGATTAATTTGATACATTCACTCTTGTTGTTAGAATTGCATCTATTAGAGTATTGATTATATTGACATCTATTTATAATCTGTTTGTTTATCAAATGAATGTCAAAACTGCATTTTTATATAATGATCTTGATAAAGAGATTTTTATGTCACAACATGAAGGTTGTGTAGTTCTTGGCCAAGAGGAAATGGTTTGTAGGCTTGTTAAATCTTTGTATGGATTGTAACAAGCACCAAAACAATGATATAAAAAATTTGATAATATCTTGATCTCTAATGGTTTTTGAATTGTTGGTGTTGATAAGTGTGTTTATATAAGTCTATATGTTGATGACATGCTTATATTTAGGTCTAACATGAATCTAATAACAAGTATAAAATTGTTACTTGCATTATATTGTGACATGAAAGATTTAGGGGAAGCAAATGTTATTTTAGGCGTAAAGATCACCAGAGCTCATAACAATATATTTATATCACAAGAGTATTACATAGAGAGAATTCTAAAAGAATTTGAATATTTTGATGTAAAACCTATCTCCACTCCTTATGATGCATCTTCAAATTTGTTGAAAAACAATGGTGAAAGTGTATGTTAGCCTAGGTATATACAAATTATTAGTAATTTGATGTATTTAATGAATTACGCATGTCTTGATATTGCCTATGTAATGTGTAGATTGAGTAAATATACACATAATCCAAATCATAATTACCTAAATGATTTGGTGAGAATTTTGAGATATTTCAGAGGAACCATAAACTATGAGATATTTCATAGTGGATTTCTCACTGTATTAGAAGGGTACAGTGATGCTAATTTTATCTTTAATTTAGATGAAATAAAAACCACAAGTGGCTATGTATTCACCCTTAGAGGTGGAGCAGTGACTTGGAAGTCTTCCAAGTAAACAATTATTGCTTGGTCTACTATAAAATCCAAGTTTGTAGCCTTAGAGATGGCTAGTGTAAAGATAGACTGGCTGAGGAATTTTCTTATGGATATTCCATTGTGGGTAAAATTGACTCCATTAGTGTCGATGCATTATGATAGTTAAACCACTATTGCTTGTACAAAGAGCAAGTCATTTAATGAGAAAAATAGACACATTCGTTTAAGACATAAATTAGTAAAGCATCCTCTGACTAAATCACTAGGCAGAAAGCTAGTGGAAGTTACCTCGAGGGAAATGAGACTAATGCCTGTAAAATATCGTCAAAAGTGATAGGAACCCAACCTATATGATAGGAGATCCCTTAAAGTAAGTTCATATGGGTAATAACAAGCCACTAATTAAAATTGTGTGCACTATCAAATTATAAGTCCCTTTTTACGACATAGACAATGCAATAATTCCAATGATTGAGGTTGAGTTATACTCTTAATGAATTTTATAGCCTTTATGGGTGGTGTGTTACTTGAATGCACACTTGATAAATTTAACTATATGAGAGTGGAGTCCACTCTCATAAGATCCAAGGTAAGATCTCTAAAGCTCTCATAAAAATAAACTAGGCATATGCATGGCCTTAAAGCGCCTTACCACGTTAAACAATAATGTCTCAAGAATGTAACATGAAGATAAGTTCGCTGATATTCATTAAAAAGTTATGGTTCATAGAAAATTTAATTTCACCATGTTTCTGAATATCAAAACTTGTATGTCCTAGTTCTTGATTCATAACTCTGAAGACACCAATGACGACGTGTTATATTTTCACAAAAAAAAAAACCCAACAAAATTCAGCCTTTTTAAATATGTGAGGAATTGTTGGAAATAAAAGTATTTTAAAAGGCTTTAATCCCATATTGAAAATGAAAACCTTATTTTTTAGGTTTATAAGACACCACTTGTCTTATGACTTATAAAAGTAAAAGCTCAAAGAAGGCCTCACACATATGTAAAGGGCCTAAACGTGAGCTAGATATGAGAGGTCTTCGTTGATCCACTTAGCCTAAAACCTTTTTGAAACTCTTTAGATTGTGTTGGTCAAACTACCCATTTTTTTGACTAGTCGTTTTTAGCTGTTGAAGAAATAATTGTTGAGAAACCAGTACTTACAGTCATTATCTTCCTCTTTAATGCTCATTAGTTATAACCACTAGTCATTATTTTTTAATCTTAATTTTCATATTTATAAGATATTAAACGAAAAATAATATAAATATAGTTTCTTACCTCTCAACAAAAATAAGTACAGACAGACAGAAAGAAAAATCATCTTATTCCTCTTGCACCTTATATACTGAAATTGTTGGGTATTATAAACTTGTACTATTTTTGTTACCCTACTTGTGGAGTGCACACCAATGGGAAGATCTATTGTATCCTGGGAGGATAGTTGCCACTTATACTGTGACAATTCGTCTAAAGGGCGAAATTATCCTTAAGGGTAGTGCTTTTGCACGCTTTAGATAAATATCCTTTTTGCATCCATATTTCAATATATTTTTATAATTTTATTTTAACATTAGTCATAATCACAAAATTTGAATTCTAATTTCGGCAAGAATCTAGCTAGTATTTATATTATCGGATGAAAAATGATTGAGTATTAGCTTTTTGTTATCATTTTTTTTTTTGCACTCTCATTTTGCTGATTTGGCTTGTATTTATATAGTCTCACAAAGTTTATAAAACAAATATAGTATTGAAAATGTTACTTGCAATCAGTCTATTTGTAGAAATATTCTTAATTTCAAAGATATTATTTTCTTTGATGATTTTTTTTAAAATTTTATAAGATTATCAATATAAATTGATGCATATTTTAAATATAATATTATTTGTAAGAATGAAAAATAATTCTTACTATTCCAAATTTCAAGATGGTGAAGCTCACTAGGCGAATGATATTTAACTAAAAATATTATCAGTAAATATGATAAATTTATTAGTATTTGAATTATATGGTAATAATATATTTAACTAAATTTTAGAAAGACTGAAACATAATTTAATTTTTATTTTCTACTTGATGAAATTGTGGAAATAAATTTAAAATCAAAAGTTGTGTTACCTTATCTTTAAATTAAAATTTTTAGTACAACACTTGAATTGATGTCTTAAAAAATAAAAAAGGAAACATTAATCGATAATCAAGTGCTAGTTGAGTGATGCAATTATAGTATTTGTAAATTCTATTAAGGTAGAAGATGATCCTATAATCCATACGTCATAGGATTTTATTGATTCTTTACCTTTACCATCATATTATATTGATTTTATTAAAGTGGATAATTAAGTAAAGGATGATTTGAAGTTATTATTAATTAACGTAATTGTACACATGATTTTTTACAAGAGAAACTGTTGGTTCTTGTGGGAGACACCAATTTATCCTAAATGTTTATTCTTGTAACATATAAGATGTTAGTTTCTTATTGTTAGCTCAAGGGGAGTTTTTTCCAAGTGGAGAAATATGATGTGAACTATTAAAGAGTTTTTTCCAAGTTATAAAAACTATTTTTTATGTGAACTATTAACGAATTCTTTTTTTTATATTATTTTTCATAAAGTGTTTTAGAATATTTTCTTAATTAGTATTAAACATTTTCTCATTCAAGTTAGAATATTTTCTAATTAGTTAAATAATTTTAACTATAAATATATGTCTAAATTTAAAAATTAAATCATTCTAATATTTAAATATCTAGTATCCTAATAAATTATCAATGAACAGTCTTTCAAAAATTGTTATTTTTTCTAATGGATTTAGTTAAACGTTAACATTTTGTTATTCTCTTTTTTTTTTTTTTGCACTTCCATCCCACATCAAGACAACAACACTAAAATTTTCTACTCTTTCATTATCTAGAGATGACCTAAAAAAAAAAGAAAGAGAGGATTAAAGCCTAAAAAAAAATATAGGGGATTTGGATATAAGGCTAAGGGTTGCTAAAAACTATGACACATCAATTCTATGGTTCACTTTTACCTGTCCCAAACATATGTTATTTGGAAGTTGCTACATTTTCATAGTCCACTCTAATGTCTTCTTTATAGATGACCTAGTCAATCCTCCCACAACTAATGAAGTCTATCTTTCCCTCAATTCTATAAGTGCTTATAAGGCTCTAGGGTCTCACAAATTTTAGTTTATCCTATTTAAATAATATGGACATATTGTGGGTTTTTTGGTATCTCATTTAATTAGAAATTGTTTTTTGATAGGCCAATTATTAGAAGGAATAAATTAAAATATTTTGTTACTCATTCCAAAAGTCAATCAACTTATGAGATTGAGTCAATTCAAACTAATGTCTCTTTTTAATGTGTTATACAAATTCATCACATATGCTATTGTTGAGTGACTTAGGCTTTTAATGGGCTATATGACTAACCCATTATAATCTAGTTCTATTTTTAGTCATTCTTTTCATAATAATATTATGGTTACTTAAGAAGTTATAAATTTCTTGTAATGAAAAAAGTATGATAAAATGGAGTATATGCCTTTAAAAATTGCTCTTAAGAAACCCTATAATCAAGTTAAATGAGAGTTTTATGGTTAATTTTCATCTCTTCCTTTGCTAACTCATTTTATTTCACTCATCATGAGTTATGCGACATTTATTGAAATGGTTATACCTTGGAATGAATAATGAATTGCTAAATTTATGCCCAATTACTAAGAATGATAAAGGGATCTCATTTCTCCTTATCTATTGGCGTTATGTGTTGAAAGGTTCTCCCATCTTATAATAAGCACAATGGACACTAATTAATGGGAAACTTTGATATTATCTTGAAATGGTCTATAGATGTCTCACTTTTTTTTTTTGTGCAAATGACCTTTTCTTATTTAGGGCAATTTTTAGGGGGTGTGTGGATTGTAGTCATAGGAATTTGAATGCATTTTACTTTAGATGTTTAAGGGTAAGAAAGGAAAAGTTTAAGTTAATTGTCTCCCATAAAATTAAATGACATACTACAATTACTATAAGTCATTTATTGGGCTTCTCTCTTGTATAAGACTTAGGTAAGTAGTATCTTAAAGTACTTTTGACTTATGATGGAAGATACCTGATAATTTTTCAAGAGGTTATTAAAAAGGTTTGGGCTAAGTTTAGTGGGTGGAAAGGAGATTTGCGCTCTCTAGTTAATAAGACTAACCTTATTTAATCGATTTGCCAAACTATTTCCAAATTTATTTTTCAAGTAGTACATAAATCTCCCCATAAAAAATTATGATTACATCTATTGGGCTTATCATGCACAACATTAGGCAAATAACAACAAGTATGCATTAAATGGGAAGATATTTGTAAACTACATTAGATAGGAGTTTAAGGTTATGTTCTACTAGGGACATGAACTTAACCATCTTTACTGGCCTTAAATGAGATTTGTGTAATAAGACGATAAATTTAAGGTTAAAGTCTTTAATGTTAAATTTTACTACAAATAACATTTTCTTCAAGCAATAAGCAGGTATGGTCCTTCTTTAACATAACTTAGTATTTTAAAGGGATAAAAGCTTTTTGATCAAGGGCTTTAATAGAATGCTAGGAATGAAAGGAGTGTGTGCTTTTGGATTGATGTGTGGGCCTTAGACAGTCCTTTGATTGAAGAGGAACGAGTCATAGTTAAGTCTTTTGAATTTGCATGCTTGGTTTATGATTATCTATCAGACAATAAGGAATGTGATTAAAGTATCCTTGTTGGAAAATTCCTTAACATTTAATTTTACTTCTTAAAGGCATGTACATCTCACACCAAGTAGGTTTGTGTGACAAGCTGATATGGTATTCAATTTATACAACTATTTGATTAAATGAGATTATGAATTATTATTAAATGAAGAGGAAGTAAGCATAAAGAATTAGATTAGATTTTAAAGGTTATCAGTTCCACTTTATATGCACATTCTTATCTAATTAATGTCAAGAGAAATACTTATTACTATTGCTCTTCGATTCTCATGTAATCTTGTAGATAGTGGATTACATAAAAGGTGTGAGGCATATTGGGAAATTGTTGAACATGTTTTATATAATTGCATTTTTATGAAACATGTCTTGGGCTTATTTGTTATAGATTGGGAATTAAAGCTTGCCCTTTGAATTCCTTTAAATCTTGACTTCAAGCAAGCTGCATAAATACTTCTATAACTATCAAAGAATGCTCTTATCAGAAGGTCTTCATCTCTACTCTATAACATATGTGGAATTGGAGGAAAAAATGTCTATTTGTTGTTGATATTTTGTCTCCTACGTTGAGAGTTAGGTTTTGAAGATTCATAATATATGAGAGATGACAATTGTCCAGACCAATGTTCCTAAAAGTTAATATGGACGGGTGTACTAAAGACACTCAAGGCCTAATGAGTTGTAGGGGAGTTACATAGGGCGACAATTGTAATTGAGTTTATGGTTTTCTCAAGTTTTTATGGAATATACATAACTATTGGAATGAAATTTATTGATATACGTCTTACTCGAAAGAGTGCTTAAGAGAAGAAATTTTATAAGTTATGTTGAAAAATAAGTATATTTTAAAATATTTGTATCCTATATTAAAGATTTGAGACTTTATTTACTTGTTTATAAGATTATATTTGTTTTATATTTCATAAGATAAAAGGATCAAAGAAAGCTTTGTGCATAAGAAAATGATTCAAAATTCTAACTTATGTATAAGAAGGTCTATGTGACCCATAATTTTACTAGTTTAAATTATACATTAATACTGCAAAAAGGCAACTACAATGCGAGTTTATGTGAGTGAGCGTAGCTACCCTCTTGGAGGGTAGTTGCTTGAGATAATGTAGTTATTTTTTTTTGTTTTTTTTAATTCTTTTTTTTACTATTTTTCATTAAAAAAATAAAAATTAATTTGAAATACAAATAATTAAAAACAATTGGGTTCATATCAATTAGTATAAAATGTATCCTTGTTATTCAATCTTAGTAATAAATGTCACAACTATTTTGCCAACAAGATTGGTTCAATTGTAGAATATTAAAGAAAAACTTTTAAAAGGTTAAAAGTTTGCATTTTCACCGCCATACTGTGAGGTTGGTGACATATTACATCTTGTGACTTTATTCTTAGAGATACAAAATGCTTTAGTTCAACAAAGATGTGATATGTGTGACGGAAATAAACACAACGTTTTCTCATTAAATGCGTAGGATTACATAACTATCTCCAATTCCAGATACAATCATTTTTAACTTAAAATTCTTAAAAAGGGGAAACAAAAATTGTGAATATGCTATCTTAACATTTGACTTATAACGTGGGTCTTAGTAAAGTGTCCAAAACTTCGGTACAAGGTGAATTTGAATTTTCCGGACACCTTTTGCTCTCTCCTTTTCTTTTGGTATATACGAATTACCCTTTGTTCATTTTTGAAGATTTAAAAAATCTCATGAAGATTATATTATCAAACAAATATTTCTCTCATATTCCTAATTTATTATCCATTATTGAAGCTCAAAACTCCATATTTTAAATGAAAAATGAACAACATTCCAAGTTCTTTTAACACCACGAATGAGATCTGAGTGTAATTGAATCAATAAGATAAATTTACAATGTGTGCTAAATAATTCAATCTATCACCTACTTGCAATGCAAAAAAGAAAATATAAAAATCCCATGTTAGAAAATGGTACAAAATAGTATTTTCTTGAACTGTTTGGTATAAACAAATCCTATCAAAATGAGTGGGCTTGCATTCAGCAGCATTATAGGCTTTCCCAAAGATAATAATTCTGAATTTGAGTTTAAAAGAACAAAAAAAAAAAAAAAAAAAAAGAAGAAAACAAAGGTTCAGTCAAAGAAGTATCGAGTGGGGGGCATGGAATGTAGTTGAATTGACCCGGTGGGCTAGCTAGGGATGGCGCTGGTTCTTCTAGTCAAAGTAAACTGTGAACCCCACGGTCACGCACACCAGGCATGACCAAGAGTGAAATGACCTTTATTTTTATTTTTATTTTTATCTTTTTTCATGCTTGACTTTGGCTAGGATTGAACCAAAATCGAAGCAGACCAAAAATAAAATTAAAAAAACCCATGAGGTTCAAAAAATGAAAAAAAAAAAACAGAGAGAAAGGGAGAGACGGTTATTATTTGTAAAATAATAATAAAAAAAGGGAGGGGGTTGGTTCGAAAGCAGATCACACTGAAAATAAAATCATGTTGAAACTGAAATCTGGAGTCAAAACTGCTATAAAATATGAATTATACTTGTGGTTCGATTTGAGTTTCCCATGCTTCACCAGTTTGGGTCCCACTTCTATCATCGGCCGCCCATAGTCCCCCCTCCGGCTCGTTCCTCATTTTCTCCGTGCGCCACGTGTGGGTCCCGTCCCGTCTTTAGCCGCCTAAACCACCAGCCAAGTGGTGCGAAACCCAGATTGTTGCCGGCCACTTGCAATTAGTCTATGCGTTCTAGTCAACAGCCAATTCAATTTTTCTCTTGCAGTTTGTAAGTCAACTTTTTGTGGGTCGGGCTTATGGGAGGACTTGTGAAATTCAGTTCACCAAATAATTTTTCATATAATTTTTACATTTATATAATAAGTATTTTGAAAATAGATTTTGTTTCTTTTTCAAAAAATTTAAAGGAAAAAAATATTATTAAATGAGCAATTCCAAGTATCAAAAAACAATTTTTAACATATTATAAAATATTATTTTTAATAAGGTAAATAAATTTTACTAATAAAATGTTTAAAAAAATTATTTACATGTCATGAAAAATAATATTTTATAATAAATATTTTTTTTATATTTAGTATTATTTTATAATTTGTGGGGTCCTGTGGTGTGAACAGTTTATATGATATTTAGTATGCACTGCCATCATTTCCTATGGTATTGAAATCTCTGTAAAAAAAAAAAAAAAAAACAAATAGGGGATTTCAAATCCAGTAAAATTTAGCCATTTTACTTTTATAATAATAACCTTTATCTTTTAATAAAATATTTGTTGTACTAAAATATCTATTAAATTTTCCTTTAAATTCAAGGAAAATTGAAAGAGCTAACAAAAAAAAAATCTCCAAAGTCTCATGAATTTCCATTTTACAGATCTTGGATTTCAAAATTTAGCGATTTAAATTCCATGTAATTCAAAAATTTTATGCCATGTGACCCATATATAAAAATGCTTTTATAAGCCTAAAAGATGATCTAATTAAACAAAATAATACAAAGTGTCACAGTGTTCTTATGGGGAATAATCTCATTACTGGGTTGTAATATTTTCTTTTAGCGTTTTTTTTTTTCATAATAACAGGCTTAAACCGGCATTAATGGGGAATAACAGTACAACATTCTTATGCAAAGTAAAGAAGATACAACCAACTGAAGGGGTTCCTTCCAAATGCATTCATCTATGATTCTATCAGCAGCCTTACCAAATTCAGGCATGAGCTACTCTGTTGGCAGCTCGACAAACATGTTGAATTTTTTAAAGCACTAAAGCAAAATAATCTCATTGCTTGGTTGTAATACAGCGTGTTGGAAACCTATACTCTTTGGCTAATAGTCTTTCCTAACCTTCTAGACTTTGTCTTGTAATATTTGCAATTATTAATGAATGTTTTATTAAAAAAAAAAAAAAGTGTGACAGTGTTCTTCAACTTCCCCTTTTGCAGTTCCTAGTAAAATCTTACTTAAAAAAAAAAAGCTTAATTTGAAATTTGAGTTCTTCTCCATTTCAATCTGACGATTATATGATGTATAAGACTCATTCTATTTGTCCTTGATTCTCACAATAAAAAGTAAATAGGCTAATTCCATATATTAGTCTATCACCGCCAAACCCATAAAAAGGGAACCTAAAACTTAAGCATATCCTTTGTGAGCATAGAGACACAAATTGTAGAGAATCCATTAGTAAATGAGATTCGAACTTTCAGTTTTTGGGATGCACTAAATCCTTCATGTCTTTGTTTTTTAACAATTTAATTTATTTTTAATGTTGAGTCAATTCTTTGTTGACTATAGCATTAGTTTTTACTAAAAAGTACGATAAGGTCATCACAATGCATCCTTTACCATGTGAAAAGAATGATAAATGATATATCTAAATTCTAGAGGCTTACAATTATACATTTACTGCAAGAAAAATGAAGCAGAGCTGCAACGACTTTTTTTCATTGCCACGAGGGTCAAGCCCAGTTGTTTGAATAACCTTTCTGTCCTCTTTTTAGACCTTTTCTTGTTAATAAATAAGTATGCCTTGCTTCATTTTGACCATGGCCACCAAAAACAAAAAGGACATGGCGGCATTGAAATGTGATGGAAGCTGACAACAGGAGAAGGATTTTCAAGGAAATGGCTTGAAAATTATTGAGCTTGTCCTATCATTCGCAAAATAATGCCTCACCTCTTCTTTATTAAGGAAAAAAGAAGTATGAAGTTAAAATTCATGTCAAATTTTAACAATCGTTTTGTTTGATATTCCATGGCAAGAAGATTATTATTTGTACTTTGATATTTCGGCAATGAGTTATTTAAAATTTAATGTCATTATTTTGTTAATTCATTTATTTGAATGTTTGCAGCCTTAGTCTTGCTTCTTGAAAAAGAAACGTTTTTTTTTTTTTTTTTGAATGAGTTTCTGTGCTGAAAAGATTATTTTTGGAGTTTGAAAAGATTGCTAGCAGCATGTGCCTTCCAACCTTACCAAGAAATTATTTTTGTGCAAATCAATTTTCACACGAAAAGAAAACCAAGGTTGAAACGATTCTTGTGTGCTGAAAAAGAATTCCAAAGCCTTCTCTAGTGGAAAGTCTACACAGGGAAATTTTGGTCTACGTCAAAATGAAAAACTTGAAGCTAAAGTTATGAAGACTTGACACCTTTTTTGGAGGCCTTTGCTAGTTCAAATATATAAGCAAAAGCAAATCTTTTTTAAAGTTTGAGCACCCAATTTAACAAATTTTGAGTTTATGGCATATTGAATTTATTTATAATAACGATCGACCAGAGTCCTACTTAGAAATGATCAAACAAAATTTTCTAGTTTCCAGCTGGTGTTCCGGATCAATCTCTTCCAACGACTAAACAAATCCATACAATATATCTCTTTTCATTATATTGAATTTTTGTGAGATTAAAGAGTTTATAACGATCAAAAAAATTCAAACTTTTATAAATCACCGTATCCCCTATAATTATTTATTCCTCTTATACATTTTATTTTATTTATTGTTATTGTTCACGTTGTATATGCCATTTATATCACAATTATTTTTATTTATTTACGCTATATTGTTCCAATTTTGATTAAAACGGGAAAAAAGTACATAAAAATGAAGATTAGAAAAACTTGGAGAAGCTTGAAAGTCAAGAAATGTTTAGCTATATCGAATGTCGACCGCCTGTTAACGAATCTCAATTGAAAAATACTGGGAGCAACTCTAATTACAATATTATTAATCAAAAAGCCCTAAGTAATTATTTAAAAAATTCACACAAATTACATATATAACAAATTTTTATACCCTAAAACACATCTAATTTTAATTAATTATTAAAAATATACCAAATAAAACTTAACGAGCCTAATTTCTATTAACAAATAATATGAATTAACTTCAAATGGGCAGCGCGTGTTCGAGTCCAACAGAAAACCACGCCGAGAACAACCCACATCTTTGTGAACAGCCCGTATGAACCCCAGAAAAAAACCGAACCAATTCTGACCGCTTTCGCAGTCAACTGACCGGTTCATCTGGCTTTTGATCCATTTGGATCAACTCCAGTTCTGACCAAACTATAAACCAGACCGCTTTCCAATTATTTTGGTCAAACTAATCGGTCTTGTTCAATTCCGGCAATATTGTCATGTGGGCAAATCCCGATCTCTTGGCTCTCTTGTTACTAAAAATTAAACAAAATAAAAAAATAACAAAACAGTTTTCCACCTATTCCTTTTTTTTTTTAATAAAAAAAAGGGGCACGATATATGAACCTTCTTTTGATTTTTTATTTTATTTTTCAATAAGAAGATATATATTTACTTTCATTGCTCAAAAAATAATAAAAAAAAAAAATCACAAACCAATAGTAGTAACTGGGTTTAATCTATAATCTCCGGGTTTATTGTATGTTTTTAAACCAGAACCAGCAAGTTCCAATTCCCAGCCTCAAGGAGACACGAGAATTCCTGGATATTATTATTTTCTTCATTACATTGAACAAGACTTGAATCTAGAAATATTTGAGGCTATGACTAGGTTCTCTACATCTTTAGAACCATTAATCCTCCTCCCCAAGATTTGACAAAAAACGAAAGAAACTAAAAGAAAAGGAAAAGGAAAAAAAAATAAAAATGGGACGAGTAATAAGACAATAGGCTGGCTTCAAAAGGTGAACAAATTTCTACCATGCCGGACCTAGGTCCATATCACAAGAATAATTTATTTACCTTAGAAAAGAAGTCATCTATGACCAGACTAAAGTATTCCAATTAATCATTTCTATTCCTCATACGGAAATTATCCTTTAGACTTTAGCCATGGATACATGACTAAGCATGAGCTTCATTAACTTCTTGGTCCTTCTTTTGTTGAATTTTGTCTTTGATTTATTGGCCATTCTTGTCTGTTAATTTGAGGCCTATCTCTCCAGAGACCTTTTGAGCATTATTAAAGGATCCATATGTAATATAATCCTCATAATATATTTTATAAATAAATCATGTAACTACTAAATGCAACCAATCGAGTCATGGCATATATTACGAGAGCTACTGACTGTTACACGATAAAAGTTACTGGACTTGGGATTGAGATATATTTGTAGGATTTGTTTACAAATAAATGTGTATATGTGAAGAAGTTTCTTTGTTGAAGGCATACTATGTAAAGGGCTGAAGTCCAATGTTGATGATATTAAAGGGTGTCCATTTAATCTTTTTTCATAACCTACGATTTGAAAGTCTCATGCACGAAGAGATTTTATTATTATTTGTTACCAATATTAATCTATCAATTATTGTTAGTTATCAGTTACCAATTGTCAACTAAGTTATGTTTAACCCGTCTATATCTTAATTCAGTCAAGCACAAATCATTCACATCAAAACTGAATTACCCCTTGTGACGACTCTGTGTAATGAATGAAATTAACTTTAAAATTAGGCATGCCCTGACTATATCCTAGATAAGCAGTCCAATAACGACTTTTCAATTTGGAATCAGTTAACTGGGAGTCATGGTGGGATCATTCCCATAAGAGGCCAACCAAAGAGTAAAAGGCATCTCTTCTTCAACCATGAGAGGGAGACCATGCCCTTGGAAATCCAACAGACTGTGCAAGAACTACTACAAGAAAATTTTAATTCTGAGGCCTCATTTTGTGAAAGGAGTGAAGCTAAAGGAACCCAACTCTCAAAATCGGAATTCAAAATGTATGGATGACCCTCTATTAGTGAGTGAAAGCAAGTACTCAATTTAAAGAAAGAAACTTTTCCATCACCATTCAGATTATAAACAATGAATAAATGACTGCTTTTGTTTCATCTTTTTTTCGGTTCATTGCTTTGAGCACTGTTTGGTTGGCCCAATAGGCCATCCACTTAACCCAAATTTAGACCTTGTCTAAACTACCCCCACAAAATGTACGAAAAGGACACCAAAGTGCATCAACCATGCAAAACAATGCCTTTTGATATGTTAGTGCCGGCTTAATCTTCTTTTCTTTTCCTTTTTTTGAGCGAGTAGTGCTGGCTTACTCATTAGGAAGGATTAAAGCCTTGGATAAATATCCATGCCCAAAAAGTTGATATGCGAACTTGGGTTTAGTGATAATAACATCCAAATAAGTTTAGAAGCCGACTTAATTATTAAGCATGTTGGAGATTGTAGTATCCATGATTTTCAAAACAACCGTCATATAACCTCCCTTCGAGTTTGTATTGCATGTTCGTTCCTTCTTCTTTTTTTTTTTTTTTTTTCGTCGTATTTGGATGTTCATTAATATTTAGCTTGGTGTTGCGAAATAAAAGGCGATTTTTTTTGGTTTTCTACTAGAGTGCAACTGTTATGAAGATGAAACTATATACAAGGGAAACACAATCTGAAAATAGCTAGAATATAGAACACATCATTTTTTTAAAAACAAAAGAAAAATATTTTATGTCACCAGAAGTATTTTTTTTTTTTCAATACTCGTGAAAAGGCATTCTTAGATCAACTTTCGTGTCAATTAAGACCAAGTCTCTCTACAAGCGATCTTACGAGCACACTCACTCACAACGGCCTAGCTTAGTGCTTTCAAAATTTTACTTTATAGCGCTCTTAGTAAAGGTCCAACCACGGTAACACTTTTTATGTGTTATTGCTAATATATCATACAATTTGATTAGTTGATATGAATATGAGCTACGTTAACCGTGACTCTTTAAAGTCCCTTTGAGTGACATGCAACATTGGTATTATTAAAATTGTTATATTATTCTATATTATTATAGTATGTACAATAGTATACAATGTAATATTATTTGCCCAAAAGCATCAATTTTATACTGCTAGAAAAAATTAAGATAGCACAGAAAAATGATAATATCTTTTGGATACAGCATAATTGCACTTTAGCTCACAATTTTAAAAGATCATTTCTTTAGTTGCGGGTCCTTTTCATTTTGGGCTTGAAGTTATGATTATGGAGGCAGCACCCTTCGCACTCAGGGTCACAGGATTTGGCGTTTAATAACAAGAATTGATCGTGGCTCACATTAGTAACAGCCAGCGTTTGCATGGTGATGCTATCAGCCAATTTTAGTTAAAAAGAAAAATTAGCAGCCCAAATCCCCAAGTTTAAAAGTATGCAAAACTTGGATGTGTGTGTCTTATAGGGCAGGTGTCAAATGACGTACCTTTCCTTTTTTTTTTTTTTAGCACTTTTTGGTATTTTTCTTCATTTAATCAACTATAGGATTTAATATAAGATGTTTCAACTTCTTATACTAGATTCTAATCATCTATATTTATGCTATAATTGCTAGGACTATAGAGCTTCTGAATTTATTAGTTGCATAATTGGCACAATTGTTCATGGAAGCTGAAAAAGTTAAGGTTAAAATGATGCTCAAACTCACCATGTCTTGAACAAAACTAAAGAAGCTATGGAAGTGCAAATTCAAAGACCCAGTACCTTGTTCCTTTTTCTACTCTCAAATGGCAAAGCCAAGTTTCAGTTCTGCCTCAGACCTCATCTTCGTACATTCAAGCACTGCATTTATTTTATCCTGCATCATCGAAAATTACCATCAATGTCCGTTGATGAAAATAATAAGCAGTCCCAAGTTATACAGGGTTATTATGATTGTTCTCATTGATCAATTGTCATACAGGGTTATTATAGTTGTTCTCTTGCAGTTTTATGTAAAAAGAAACTTCTCCCATGTTTTGCTTCTTGTAGGATTACACTGCCAAACTATCATATTTTGGGGTTACATAGGCTGGTCCTGAAGAGGACGAGACTCATGTGATCACACGTATTATAGACACTTAAAGTGATGCTGTCCCTCAGTTTGTCATGACTGGTAATTAATGTGATTAAGTCTAATATTGCTTTCCTCTAATAAATGTGTACTGCGATTTATTTTGCTATTTGAACTTTAGAAATAAAAATCATACTCGCAATTTGGAGATACCCTTTTAAATTTGCTTCGTCTTCCTCGGAAAAACTTAGAAGATTTTCCATGTATCATGCAAATACTTTTGAAGTGATGTAAACTTTTGGGATTATGAGAAATTGTATTGCTATAATTGATTTGGAAAAAAAAATTAGGGTTTGTTGGATCTACAATTTGATTTTAGTTTAAATGTCAAAATCCTTCTTCTCTGCTCCACAGTCTGGTAGTTTGCCAACTTGACTAAAATGGTAAACCAAACCCAGATGGGACATGCAACTACATTATTTATTTAGTTATTTATTTCATTTTGACTATATCAGGTTCATGATGCACTAACTTCTATATTTTTCTTTGTAATTTGTTGCTACAATGGAGAAAATCCAAAAATAAAAACTACGCAGACAAATATCTAGATGACTTGGATGAAAAAAGATTGTTAAAGAGGAATCTTAAAGAAAAAAAAGTGAAGTTAGCCAAGAATTTGATTATCACAATAGCATTTGTACTGAGCCATAAAATGAGGAGTCTATTTCAGTTAGTCAAATTTTAGTTCAAATTATAGTAACCTAATATTATAATTCTAGATCTCCCACTCTTGTGCAAAAATTTATTTTTTACTAGCAATATTCTATGTTTTCAGTGTTTTTTTTTTTGAGAATTTTAGGTATGGCAGTACTAACCTTATGTTATTACTAATATAACTACACTCTAAGTGTGTTCTTTTCAATAAAATTACAGTTTAGATGTATCCATGCACGGACAAAAAAGTTAGTTGTATGTGTATTTCCTTTATTTTGTTAAAAAATTATACAAAGAAGAGTGGGCAAAGTTAACATGTCAAATATATATTAGCTACTTTGATCAACAATCACAATCATGAGATAAACTAAATATGTCTTGTAATTTCCGTTAAGTGAAATGTGCACATGCCCATATCTCCCTATCTCTCTCACATTTTATTCATCCATGCTCTTGGGATAGTTTTTGAAACTATAATTAAAAAGCTTATAAATCTTTTGTAAATATCATTGATTGATACTTTTGGGTTTTTTCCTTTTTTTAATGATCAATTAGTGAACAAACACAAACAATTCATTCGTCCAATCTTTTAGTTTTTTTAACCGACTTCATTTTCTTTTCCAAGAAGTTTGATATTGATAAATATGTGAAACATATCGAGCAGTGAATAAATTGGAATACACGTAAAGTTAATTTTTAAATTAAGAGTCTTGTAAAATGATGACTTTCTTAGTTAATTTGGAATGCCACATGCATGTTACGCATGATTAAAACATATGCCATAGTTAGACATTGAAACATGTGTATTTTATTGAAACATTTATGTACCTTCTAAAAATGTGAATCTAAGCGGATGAGGTTGAGAGTTGTTGCGAACCAAGAGGATTATGCAACTACAAGGCAAAAGAACGCTGAGGGTCTTAAGAAGTGAAACTCACATTAGCAATTTGATGCATAAGTCATCCTCAAAAATTAATCAAAGAAAGAAAGAAAGAAAAAAAGATGGTAGTGGAGATTACCATGCTCTCTTGACAGAGCTCGGAGGAAACAATGCATTACCGTGTTTTTATGGAGGTTTGATGGGGGGGGGGGAGAAACTATGTCCAGATATTCTGAGAGCTAATGAAGAATAAGCAGGTTGTTTGGTCATGCAAGTCCAGTCTTGTTGGATATAGTGACGAGGGGCTCAGGAGCTGGGCCTTTTTTCAGGCCGTGAGGGCCCAAGATGATAATTAAACTTTTTAACATATATCAAAAGCCTAAGCAGCACTCAGACGTGGAAGAATTTTCTACACCAAAGTCCAAGCAATGCAAGAAGTATCCAAACACAACGTAAGGGCTAGGCCTATACTTGGTAACAGAAGATTTAATACAAATTTATGTGTAGCGACTTCTTCCAAAAAAGTAGATAATGCAATGTCAACATGTAGATTTAGGACTTGGTCAAAGTTGTCATGAGATAGGATATAATAACACTAAGCATATAGTCTTTAGCAGTTGAATTTAATATCTATGTTCTCCTAAATGCTTTATTTAGAGAGGAATCTTTTATGGGTATGTCTGGCTTAAAATGTACCCTTTTTTTACACCCTGAGCAAAAGAAAATAGATTCATTTCATTACAACAAGATGTCAGTACATAATAACCTTACCAGCTATGGAGGGGGATTTGCCACACAATTCACAGGACATATTCTGTTCCTAATATTTTTTTTTGCAATCCAACAGGCAACAAAACTCACAACTCTACTTATAAATTTACAAAAACAATTATCAGTGACCTCTAAAATTCTCTTTGTCAGGGATGAGAGGTCTGATTTTTGAATGACAATCTTTGTTGTTCCTTACTTTTTCAGTAACATTCCCAGGACGGCCTAAATATTTGTCAAGGTTCGTTGCTTCCTTTATTGCCCATGTCTCTGCCATAAGTGCACGTAGTTCGACTTCCTGACCGATGCCTGACCTTCCGCTATATTCCCAGAAGCGTCCCTACAAACTATTCCCCAACCCATTTTCGTGGCTTTAGCTGCGATACAAATCGGGCAGCAAGGTTATACAACCAAATGTGGAAAAATAACAGAACCCCACCTGCTTAGGTATGCATCCCAACTTTTCAGTAAACCAAGGTGCCTTGGTGTGGCCACAAAAGAAACAACAGTATCAACGATCTCCTCTGCTGCTATACAAATAAAACATTCTCCGCACTCCACGGCTCTTGTTATACGTAAATTTGTCTTCACTGGCATTGAGTCTCGGGCAGCTCTCTATAAAAAGTGCTTGATTTTTGGTAGAACTTTCAGGTTCCAGTTATATTTTCATACCCTGCCATTCGCATTCAAATTTTCTAAATCTGGGGTAAGTCCCTGCTCTTTTCTGGTATCGAAAAATGGTACCCTAACTTGACTGTATAATTGCCAGTCAAGTCACAGTGCCAAATGAGGTTGCCAGGCTTTTTTTTTTTTTTTTTTTAACATGAAGAGCTCATGACATGAATAGTGACTACGAAATTAACAGTACACGAGATATTCTTTGTAACACTCTTCATCGGCCCTCTATAAAAAGTTGAAAGTCACTTGCGTACGGACAAAAACATGTTCACATCTAGTGCAATACGAGGCCTTAAATAAAAACGAAAATCACTGGCCTGAAAAAATGAAAAAAATAAAACACACATTAATGAAGAAATTACACTTATGAGATCAAAAGACAGAGAAAACCTGATCTTTAATTCTATTACTAATATTGCAAAACACTGATGTGAAATTTACGTGACAGAATCACTCCATATCTCCATTCATTGATTTCATGATACAATCGCCTCTTTAATCAAAAGGAGTTTTGCCTCGTTGATGTTCAAAGGCACGGCCACCTTAAAAGGTAGGCATATAGTCTTCTCATCGTTACTCCAGAAGACTCCCCTTATGTTTGTCACCGTCAACAAGTCGATTATAGTTGCATCAATATTAAATTTAAATGTACCTCTCAGTGGTGCCACCCATTCAAGGTTATTAAGATGGATGGATGTCACTGAGATTAAACAAACAATCATCAATAATAAATTACAATGATGCCACTTCACTTTTAACCACTAACATATCCTAACACAAGAATTCATAAATTTTGTCGATCAAGAAGGATTTGCTAATGAATATAAAATCATTCCTTGCAAACCATATGAATCAGACAATGACATAAAAGCCATTAACCAAAATTCCTTTAACTTACATCCACAACTTGGTGCAAGCCACGATTCCCAAGTCTACTTTATTGAACTCCAGACCACCCACGATATATTCTACCACCTCAAATATTTACACCACACTATCCATACATAGATACAATGAAGAAATAGACGAGAGATTGATTCTTGTTCCATTAAGCAAATGGGACAATTAATATTGTGGTTGGATTCACTGCTAATCAATCTCAACCACTCTTTAACTAGTGGTCGCTCCTTTACTAATTGCCACTAGAAAATCTCCACTTTTAGAGTTATATAAACTGTTGCCAAATATATAAGGCACTTCATCATACACCTCGCGACAGCTATCCTATAAATTACATAATGATCTTATGGTAAAAACACAATCCCTTTCCTTCTACTAGATGAACTTGTCTTATTTCTCCCTTTAAGGGGTCATGAGCCTTTAGCCGGTTCATGAACTCAGTGTATAATTCTTTTCCCCAATCAAATAGTCTTTAGTGTCACGATATTTTTCATTCCCACTTGTCATTCTTTTATTCCTTGAATCTATACATTTAAACTGGCAAAACAAATAATGTCAAGTGATGGGAGAGTGGAGGATCATGGATGAATAGTATTGCATGGTAAAATGTCATGTTATTTTCTCGGACCTTTGGTGAAATATTTGCACTACAAATGCCAGATTCAGATTGGAAGTTATTTTTAAGTTCTATAAGGGTAAATAGTCAAGGAAACGTCTAAACTAATGGAGTATTGTTAATCCATACATGACACTAGAAAATCACCTTCCTTCCATCTCTACCAAAAAAATTGAAATTATATTTTCTAGCATTTATATTCCTAGTCCCTCTTTACCAAACTGAACATACTCCTATCTATATTGGTGATATTTACAAGCATCTTGACAATGACTTCCATGTTTATATTTAGGCATGTTGAACATGGACATAAAATGCATCGATCTCAAGTATGACTTTAAAAGGACTAACGTCTTAGCTTTAGATAAAAATATTACTTTTCATTTAGCTAATCTGCCTTCTTCTTTCTTTCTTTTTTGAATGATTGAGTCTTTCAAACCTTTCATTCTCGGATTAACTCTTAGCCAAAGCCTAAGTTATTTCAAGGGTAGTGACCTAACTTTGTATTTCCAAAAGTTAGCCCACCTTTGAACATTTGACTTCCACCCTTTAACCTCATACATAACTATATTGGTTAAGTTTATTTTCAACCTTGTATAATACTGGAAGCACTTAAGAATCCTTTTGTAATTCTTGACAAACTCGTCATTAACTTTGCTAAAGATGATAGTGTCGTTGATAAACTGCAAATGTGTTAATCTAATGTCTTTTGCAATATGAATACTCTTTATGAATCCTAACTTTGATCCCTATTTTAAAAGAGAATTTAAACCCTTGACTGCTATAATAATAATAAGAAAAAGGGATAAAGAGTCCTTATACCTTAATGTTCTTATCATCTTGAACTATTGTGCAGAGTTACCATTAACTAGAATGGATAGTTTAAGTGTAAATATATACTCCAACATCCATCGTCTCCATTGACCCTCAAAATTCATATGTTTCAACACATCAACTAAGAATCTTCATTTAACTGGGTCATATGCTTTTTCAAAATCAATCTTGGCCATAATCACCCTCTTTCCATCTCTTTATTTCTTTAATAATCTCATTAGCAATAAACACACTATCAAGAATGTTGCACCCTCATAGAAAAGCAAATTGGGACTCCTCCACAACCTTTCCAATAACCAATCTAAGCTTTCGTGATAGTATCTTAACAAAGATTTTATAAACATAACCTATTAGTGAAATTGGATGAAACTAATTAATTGACTTTGCCCCGTCAACCTATAGCAAAAGTATAAAAAAGGTAAAGGTGAGAGATCTACACAATATGCCATTCTCACAGAAGTCGTGAATAAAGTTCATCACATCTTACTTAACCATCTTCTAATGATATTTGATGAAATTGAGATTAAACTCATCCAAACTCAATACTTTATTACCATCACAATTCTTAATTGTATCTCACACTTTCAATACCATAAAAAGATTTTCTAAAATCATATTGTCTACTCTTTTCAGTTTACGAGAAAACTTCTCATCTATTTCTAGATATAACAGTGTAAAGGTGCCCAACTATTTTATAAAATAAGTATAAATGGCATCCTTAACCTTCGTACATTTTGGAAGGGTTTGTTCACCCATTGTAATGCAATTAATAATATTTTAACGTCTGTTGAATGCCAAGATATGAAAAAATTTCAAATTTTTGTCTCCCTCACTAGCCATTGTAGCCATGATTTCTAAAAGTTGTATTGTTCTCTCTTTTTAAGGCCAATCAAATAATTTTCTCTTGCCTACATTAGTTATGTTCTCTTTACTTTATATAGTAATTGAGTTTCCTACTTCAAAGAAAATTGTTCAAACCTTATGTCAACTGCCCTCAAACTCTTTTGAATCTTATTTCTTTTTTTTTTTTGCTCAAAGACTTCAAAACAAATTTTACCAACCTTATTCAATTGCATAACAAGTACCTTGAATGACCTATAACTAAATATAGTGACCATATAACCTCAACTTCCTTCCATAAACCTTTATTATCCAATTAACAATCAAAATACCAAAACGAAGTGAGGCCTCAATCATGATCATTAACCCTTAAATAGACCCCATAGTGGTTAGAAAAATAGTTGTGTCTCATTGTTTTAGGACTACTAATGCCTTTAACCAATTAGTCTTAATTAAAAACTCGTCTATACAACTCATAGATAGACTTTCATGAAAATTACTCTAAGTGAACTTATGACCTTACATAGATAAGTTTACAAACTCCTTATCATATACAAACTCATTGACGTACTGAATGACCTAACTATTATTAGTGACCCTCACTCTTTTGTTGTTTACCAACGTTGTGTTGAAGTCGCCCCCTAAACAACACCAACCCTTAAATATATTTTTTAGACCCTTCAATTCATCCCAAAACCTGTACTATTTCATACGCTTGTTAGGATCATAAACATTCATTAACACAATAATTTTTTCCAATGACACAATCACCCAAACCAACACCATAAATTAGCCCACTAACAATTATACTATAATTGAAAAACATAAATCATTCCAAAACACAACTAAGCCCCCTGATGCCTTAGGTGATTCACCAGTTATCACATAAACTCCTTGCCCACCTTACACTTCACCAGTTAAAATCAAGTAGGCCACCAGGAAGTCATTTATGGGTAATGAATTGTGTGATTGGATTGAAAGATTAAAGAATTCATGCAATCAAGGGTCCTCCCTTTAAGTACTTTAACCTACATGACATCTAAATTATTAATAATTCTTTAGTGTTATTTTATTCAAAGTGAAAGATTAAAATATGTTAAATCTCTAAATCTCACTCTTTTTTTGACTTTAGACTTGGTTAACTTGTTCCAGCTCTTTCAATGGATATGAATCCCCCTCTTCTCCTTGGCTTGACTAGAACATTATGATGGAAGTATCTATATTATTGCCTCATTCAAGTTTTATTTGTTCATGCCTTTCAACCAAACTCAATTTCTTGTTAAGTTAATTAAGGAGTTATTGGTTGGAGTTGTTAGTATCATATAAGTGGTTTTGTGTTTTTATGTTTAAGTTCAAAACATTTTGAATTTGTATTTAGATGTTTGTTTAATTAAGTAAATTTTATACTTACGTAAAAGTTAGTTTTTATATTTCAAAGTTTATATTTGAATTTGTAAAACACCTTTATATAATGATATTTTCATGATTAATGAAAGTAAAAGAAGTCATCTTTGTACCTCTTCTCCTTGCTGCAACTTTTGAGCAACTTTTTCAATACTTTTATTACATTTTTTTTTTGCCTTTTGTCAAAAACATCCTTTGTTGCAACTTTGCAGCATCAATGTAACATTTTTAGCTCTAATGCTTTCCTTTTCATCCTTTTATAAAATAACAACATGGAAGATTTAAAAATTGACATAAAATAGTTTGGTATAATTTTAGCTACTAATTTTATGAGAACATTGCAATTCGCCAATGATAACAACCTTTTCTTCTAAAAAAGTAGCATTTGTTTCATTCTTTCTAGTAGGAATTGAATTTTTTTTTTGGTCTTAATTTGACTATTTTAATAGAAAGACAAATATACTACCTTTTGGAGCATAAGGTTGTATTTTAAGGAATTGGCATATGCCTTGTTGTATTATTGAAGGAGTGTTAGTGCTAAATTTCACACCAAATTTTCTGTTGTTAATGGTTTATTTTAAGGCTTTACAATAAGAGTCAACATGCCTCATTAGAATGGAAGCTTCCTACTTTGTTGTAGTTCTAAAGATAATAGTGTTATCTACAAAGAAGATATAAGAAATAACAAGGCATTGCAGTTTGATTTTGAAAATAGATTGGAATGTCATCAAATAGCTTGAGATTAAGGAGCACTTACTCTAGAAATTCCCACTCCACACGAGTATAAGTTTTATGCATATTGAGCTTCATTATCATGTTTCTTTCCCTTATTCTTATCTTTTTGGATTAAATACATCTAACCTTCCTATGTTTTATCTCTTTTATGATTGACTTGCTTGTAGTTTTAATTTACAACCTTTTTGGTTTTAAATTTTGGCAATTAAGACCCCCTAACATGGTTTCATTAATTTTAAAACTTATATTTAATTCTAAAAAAATTTACAAAATTTAATTACGAGAATTGATTTTTTTTGAATCATAATGATTATTATTTTTTTTTTGAATTTTTTAGAATTCAATTTTTTCTTAATTTTGAAAGAGTTACACAAATTGAACCTATTAAAATTCAAAAAATTATAAATTCTAAAAGGTTTCCAAAAGAAGAAAAATAATCATGGTGACTAAAAAAAAGTTAGATTTCATAAATATTTTTACAATTAAAAAGGAGTTTTAAAATTAATGAATTTTGAATAAAGGTCCCAATTGTTAAATTATAAATTTCAAGAGTTAGTGTAAATTAAAATAACATAGAAGAAAACACAATGGAGGTAAATAATAGGAGCCTTAATGCATTTAACCTCTTCTTTTTTAAAGTGAAGAAAACCTCATGAATAATGAAGATATTATCTCAGATTAATCTTTTCAATACAAATGTAATTTATAGTAGAGTTGCTAAATCTTGGAACCAAGACTTTAGCCTATTGATAATAACTTTTGATGTAATCTCATGCATAAAATTTCATAAATTTATAGGCCTATAGTTGTTGGTATATTCTATTTTTTTGCATTTGTGAATCAATATAATTAAACTTTATTTATAAACTTTTAAGAGATTGCCCTTTTGGAACAAACTTGTCACC
Source organism: Kandelia obovata (assembly GCA_021464305.1). NCBI lineage: Eukaryota > Viridiplantae > Streptophyta > Magnoliopsida > Malpighiales > Rhizophoraceae > Kandelia > Kandelia obovata. The sequence goes on along the minus strand of CM038484.1, from coordinate 5,256,370 downwards.
ATTTATGTAACATCTATCTTCATAAGACTTCAATTTTTACGAAGAAAGAGACTTGGCAACCCATCAAGGCTAGGAACTCTCATTACCTTAAGTTAAAAAATAGTTGTAGTAATTTTAGCCTTTTTGATCAGTAAGTCCATAGCTCATTGCATTTCTTTCGTGAAAAGACATGGAATGTTGCTTAGGATTGCCTTTTCTATAGCAACATGTTGTCTTTTATATAGTTTATGAAGTGGCTGATCTCACCCACAATTTCCCCCTCCTTCGACTAGTTACCACATATCCTAGTGAAATCTTATTATTTGGTTCCTTTAATGTCATTAGATAATGTTAATATGAAAAAACCTATTATTTCTATTGTTATTGTTCAATCAATTAATTCTAAATTATTGATGCACTACATTTCCTTAGTCTTCCAGCAATCATCAAGTTCTTTTGTAATATTTTACTCTACCGACTAGGTTTTTTTTTTTTTTATAGTCAACACCTTTTATAATTTTAATCTCTATTTGATGTTAGTCATCACCTTATCAAATTGATTTTGTACTTTTACCTCGTACTCAAGTTATAAAAAGAACACTCTTAAAGAAATTTTATTACTAACTCCCTTTGATCTTTCCTACTTGGCTTTTTCCCTTTCTTTTTCTCCTCACTAGTGAAGCCATTGAAATCTTAGGTATACATATATGGCTTTGTTAGTCACGACTCCAACATTTTTACATACCATCATAAACGCAAGAGGTCAAAATTGGGGAAAGATTCAAGTAAAATTCAAGTGAGCAATAGACTCATAAACTTTGACACTATATCTCAACCCAAAATTTGAAGGCATTAAGCATATAGATCCTTTCTACTTATATGTTACTCCTCCCTTTTCTTTTTCAAATGAGGTTCTTTAATCACAAAATTTACACATACATACTTGAAATTTCAACAAATTTTCCCTAAGTGTAAATCTCTTACATATTCGACCTTTGTTCATTAAATGGATCAAGAGCTCATTACCACTCCATCAAGCTTATTCACAGGCCAACCTTGCTTTGACTTATTCAAAGTGTAGGTTTACTAATACTCCAAAAGTCATGCTCAAGTGCACACATGTTACTAATTTCTATTTAGAGCTACACATGGTACTTACTCTTCTGTTTTCTTTCTAACGTGAGATTATTTAACAACATAATTCACATATTAATATTTAAAATACTAACAAGATATAGCTCAGAACTCGTTAGCAATTAACATTGGAAATATCACTAATAACATGTATATAATTTTTTGTTTTAGATAGCCTACTGAACACTGTCTCTTTCTTCCACCGTAAGGTGATACCACCTATTGTACCTTCTGGTTCTATGTATTTTGCATGAGTAAGTTGCAATTGTCTCCTAATTCTTTCCATTCAATTTCTTTTCTATTTAGTGTCTACGAGAAAGACTATGAAAAGGCAGTAGTTCTAGACGAGCTCTTTAAGAGCTCAAACTATCAGGAACTGCCACATCTATTAACACTTAACAGGCCAAAATTCTTATTAGCATTCGTGTGGTTAAGGACAGCCAGCGCTACCTATTGATTAATCTCCATCAAGGCATGTTCTTCCGTCTCAAGCACAACTTCCATGTGTTCCATCACAGTTTGAAGTACCGAGGAGGGAGAGCTCAGCTCACAATTAGACAAGTTGATTTTATGGGTCACTATTCATTCTTGTTGAAGCATAGTAAGATCTTGGAGGCATGGGCTCTTGCAAAGTTCTTTTGATTTTTTTAAACCTCGTTTGCTGAGCATGGCATTGGTTTGTGGCGTATTTTGGACTCATTGGTGGGCCGAGGAAGGCAATATCCTCGTGGTTTGCAACGACAAGGCAATAAGTATCCTTTTAGGTAAGAGCTGGGGCCAGTTATGGGCTTAACCGAATGGGCTTTTCAAAGTTGTCGTGTAGGCTGAAAAGAACTGACAGCTGTCTCCGTGTTTTGAATGCTCCTTCAGTTCCTCCCAACCTTTTATATCTCTTTACCACTACAAGAAGTTCCATTTGTTTGGAAAAGTGTGCCATGACGACAAGACAACACCGAATTTGTCTTGCCGCACTGGCAAATAAAACTGAAATGATAGAAACAGAGTTTTTTTTTTTTTTTTTTTAACACGGAAATAGCACAAATAATTTGATAATGTATATTCAGCGGTTGTAGATGTGTAATAAAAATTATGCGAATAATAAATTCAGAATACTTATTAAAATGCAAAACCATCAGAGATTTATGGATATACCTAAGTCCATGAAAATAGACGCCTGTATATACACTTTTATAAATTTAATATTTTAAAATTTTAAATTGAAATAAAAGTATTAAAGTCACGATATTATTTATTAAAATTTTATTATTTTTTTTTATTTTGAATTTTTGCGTTCTTCTCCAAGAAAAATTAAATTGCCAACAGTCCTTTCATGCAGGCACAATCTTTATCTTAAAAGAAAAACGCACGATAAGAAAAACTGATCTACCTCATCGGTCGGGTCAATGGCGAGTCTACTCGTGCCAGAGCTAAGAGATTTTCAAAGAATTAATCCCATAGATTTTATTCTAGGATTCGAATCACCTAAACAGATCAACGGGAAGCACATACAGAGACATAGCAAAATAGACATGATAGGATATAAATATCATAACGCACTTAACTTTGGAAAGAAATAAAGATACGAATATAGTTAGAACATATATACTATATTAAAATAATTGTCTTAAATTTTATTTTTACTTATTTACATCTATTTTTTAGATTTATTATGTGATTTATTTATATATTTATTATTATTTTTATGTATATAGTAATGTGTAATAATTTTCATGATTTTTATTAATTTAATTCTGAGTAAACAGGCAATTGTGTAAACGCATAATATGAGTTTTTACTTATAAGTGTAACATAAATTGTTAGTTAGGTTTTAGTTTTTATTGTCGAAATTACAAAAATATTTTATATATATCCTTAACGTATTTTCAATACATCGGAGCAATGTCTAGTCTTTTTTTTTTTTTTTTTTCTCAAAACGTTTTTGGGCAAACATATTTAGCTATGTGTCTGATGCATATTCGTATCAAACATAACATATTCCATTAATATCTGATGTCTGTGCATACTTGAATCAACCTAATAAATTTTAGCTCAATTCAAAGTGACCAGAGGAGCAAACTCAAGGAGCTATCCTCTTAAAAACCAGACTATATTTCACATATTTGATGGAGGTAAAGGTCGAATCGTGATCTCTGCCTCCTAGGGCTTGGATTTTAAGTGGGTATTCCAGAAGAAATCATTTTATTTAAATATATATGTTTCTCTGTATGCGAGGCCGTAACTAATCCAAAACAAAAAAAAAAAAAAAAAAAAAAAAAAGAAGAAAAAAAAAAAACAGGTTTCATATATGAAGATTGCTTAGCATTAGAAAGACTTATAGGCTAATTTCAGTTGAATTGGTAAATTAACTAGCCAATTTTTGGTTGAACTATAATTTCGTATCTCTCTTAGAATATTTTTTGTTACTCCATAAAATTAAATCACTATTGAGACAATTAATTATTACCCAGCCAAGCATATATCCTACCAATGAATTTAAATGCTTTACATTATTTTGGAAAATAAAAAATTTAGATATACTTTATATACTTATGGAATTATGCATATTTTGTTACAAATTGGTGTTCATTTCCTTATAATTATTTTTTGAAGAAATTTTTATTTAAAATTTTCAAATTCATAATAATCACTTCCGTAATAATCTAAAGGTTAATTAAAGTGAAAAATCAATTTATTCGCATCAAAATGAGCAAAACTTATTTTATGGTATTTACAAGTTATACAAACAATTAAAATGTATGTTTTCGTCACTCTACTAAATTGATAGATAGTTATCCAATCATAAACAAAGGTAGATGAATTGGTTATAAACACATAAAACATGATTGAGTTAAATTTGAATCCATAAAATATAAAAATGGAATTATTGATCCGCTGATTCAATGACTCAATGTGCCAGCCTGTTCTTCGATTTAGGTTTTGGAATAGTTTCTTTTTTTTTTTTTTAAGAGGATTCAGAACAAGTTTAATAACTACGCTTACATGTGTGTTTTTTTCTCCTAATCATTAAATAAGCTATGATATGATCGTATTGATATATAGTAGCAATTGTGACTTTACGATCTTTCTTTCTCTCTTTTCGATGAATGATTTAGGAGGCTTATTTGGTGATGAAAAGTTTATTTATAATAAAAAGTTTTATTCTCTTTGACATTGACGAACATCTATTCTTGAGTTAGTTTACACATAAACTGAGATTAAATCTCCTCTCAACAACTTTAAGGGCACACCTTCCACGTAATAAGTTGTCATTAATCATTATAACACCATAAGATAAAAAATGAGAGCAAGTAGCGTTCGGTAAAAACATTTTTTTAAAAAAAGTCAATGAAATGAGAATTTAAACCTTAAGCATTAGTTAGTTGGCGTGTCTATCCTCATTTTTCTTTTTTTTTTTTTTTATCAATCCCCCTTTTGTTTTTTTTACCTCAACGTAATAAATAATAAGAAGAAATAACATTTTACTATGAGAAATAATTTTAAAAATAATTCGAGTAGAATACATATTTTCAGTCATATTGATTAATAGTAAATAAATATAGATGTGTAATTACAAAATTATAAATTTTGTAGTACTAACTAAACTTTTTACATATATTTTGATGTATTCAGAAGTATATGTTGATGGTTCATAAACTTTTTTTTTTTATAGGTTAGAATGGAGACCATGTCAGTTATTACTTTTCATCCAACTTCCTTTCAATAAAATAAGTGATTATAACTGATTTAAAATCAAATTAGTTATTTTAATTATTAAATATTTATTTTTTTAATTATGACATTAAAAAATAAATATTTATCTTTAATCATATAAGTTACTTTAAGGATAATTTTAACATTTTCTCTCTTAACCTATATGATTACAAATAGGCGATACTTTTAATAATAACTATTACATATACTACCCGTACCAACTAGTTGAAACTCTATTTTACATAATTAGAAATTTTAATATATGAATCACGACAATTATACAATACTTTTAGAAATATTTCATTTCATGTATCGTAATGATAATAAATTTTCTAATTATACACTTTATCGAGACTAAACTTTATCGAATGAAAAAATTTATGTCTTAATTTATTCCAGTTTCAAGTAAACTTTACATGAATAATCTTTATGTATGTAAAATAAAATTTTATTTACAAATGACTAAAAAATCCCTAAATGCCAAAATATGAAATAATATAGTATAAAATAAAACTTAAGTAAAGCTAATAAGTCTTATATGATTTAGCCGACAATCCTTTAGTTATAGGATCAACAATCATAAGTTGAGTATTGATATGCTCTATTATAATTGTTGCTTTTCAACATGATTTATGATAACTAAATACTTTATATTAATATATTTGTTTTAGTTTCCAATTTTATTATTCTTTGAAAAGAACATTACAGTTGAATTATCACAGTATATTTTTAATGGTCTAGATATAAAATCCACAATTTTCAATTTTATGATAAAATTTTTTAACCATAAGGTCTATGTTGTAGTCTTATGACACATAATGAATTCTAGTTTCATAGTAGAAGAGACAATAACAATATGCTTAATACTTATCCAAGTTACAACATTTTTAGTAAGTATAAAAATGTATCAAGTAGTAGACTTTTTACTATTTATACAATCAGCGAAATCGATATCTAAATACTCGATCACCTCCAAATGGTTGGTATGTTTGTATGTAAGCTTATAATTCTTGGTTTCTTGTAGATATCTCATAACCTTTTAGGCAGTTATTTAATGTTCTTGCTTAAGATTACTCTAGTATCTTCCCAACATTCCTACTACAAATGCAATGTCATATCTAATACAGACCTATGCATACATAAGGCTTCTAACTACTAATGCATATGGTATATGCTTTAAATAGTAGACTTTTTACTATTTATAGCTAAGGAAAAGCCACTGGGCATAATAATAAAAGTTGGGAAAACCCCACCATTAGATAACAAACTTACTTAAAGCAATCCACCTCTAGTATAACCTAGCAAAGTGATGACCAATGTGATAGTGGTAAGTCTTTTTATGGAGATAAGTGCAATGACTTGTAAGTAATAGGTAATGAGAATTAATCAAATTAAGAAATTTATAGTAAGTAACCTAACAAACCCTCAAAGGTCTCTTATTCTTCCTTTCCAGGCCGTAACAAGGTAAATCGTAAGGAGGTATACAGGGACAAGGCACATAATCTTTTACCTATAAAACCTTCATGGTAACCTTGAAATCATTTTGTAAGTTCTCTTTATCATCTATGACCTCCTCTTATTAAGGGTTTCCCTTTAAAATTAGGAGGTTTATAAGTGAATTGTTAGCTTAAGTCTCTTTCATTATTAAAAAATACAAATATAACAAAAAAATAAGACACAAGAAACAACAAGGTAATAAATATTTTAAAAAAAAAATGGGGTAGAGAAAGACTCCTAACCTTATCAATTAAATAAAGGTACCGATGTATTTTTTAAGAAAATTTCAAACAATAGGTGTTATATAATAACTTAAGACAACTTGCGTGTTCAAAACCATATGTTTAAAGTTTCATATAATAGATCAACTTTAAAAGTGCTAACTGAATCATCACACTTAAGATGATTTTTAACATAATCATGACTTCCAAAAGAAGCCATAATCGCCTTTTAAGAGATAAGAAGGTGGAGAATAGATGATAAGGACCTCACTAACATTTCCTTAAGTTCAAAGCCAATCACTTTGGCTTGAAATCAACCTATAAGACACCCCATTACATTTTGAATTTAAAAATGCACCTCCAAACAAGCATTGCTAGTCAGGCATTGCCTTCCTTAATCGACATGACTATAAGGGCATTATCTGCTACTAACCCTACCATTCTTGTCAATTAGTAGCCTATAATCTACACCTCATACATTAGGCAAGCTCCTTTTAAATGCACTTGATGCTTTTGGACCAATGAAAACCTACTAAGCGACTCATAAATACCTCTAACCCTTACGAGTTGTGGTAATCCCTCTTTCCTCCTTACTTACTCTTTAAGCTACTTATTTATACTCTTTAAAAGTTCTTTATTGACTTAGGCATTAGAATATTAATACTAGTCACCAACCTAGCATCCATATCCTCTTTTTGTCTTGCAAAAGCCATTAAGTCCACTCAATTAAAGACCAACCTCATCACTAATTTTTAAAATTACTCTATCACATGTTAATAATGTATAATAAGAGAATATCAACGAATAAGCAATAAAAGAGTTCACATTAATTATACTTAAACTTTTAAGTTGGTAAGTTTATATTTAGGAGATGCAAAAGAGCAGTTTTTGCAATATTCTTTTTTTTTTTAAAAAAAAATCCAATCTAGCTTTTTAAGTTGTCATATATTATGCTTACAAGGCATTTGTTATAGGTAGCATCGTCATATACATAAACTAACAAAAACTATTAAGTGTCATCAACTCCATGTTACATTTAAACCCAAATTAAAGTCTATGATATATTTGCTAAAAAATAAAGTTCATATTAGATATAAGAAAAATTGATAAGTTTAGGTTTTTTTTTTTTGGTTATTAACCCTTAAATTAATATATATAGACTTCAAACATAATTATTAAGTACATCCCAAATATTAATATGGACAAAAAATTAAATTACTAAGTTATTGTTGAATTATGACAAATAAGCAACATATTAAAGTTGAATAGTTAAAAAAGGGAAGCAAAACTTTTAAAGCAAGATGAAAAAAGAAAGAAGGATTTAAAGTTACTCTAAAATAGACCACAATAAATACAATTAAATTAAGGAGAAAAAGTTAGCAAAAGACTAAACAAACTTCCACGAATTCAATTTAAGTGATGTGACCTTTCATCTTGGTCATTACAAAATTATATTACAAAATCATACAATATAAAAAAAAAAAACTTAACAATTTTGGTCTCCATTTTAGGTTCCTTTCAACTTCCTTACCATATAAGCCATTTTTATCATACTCAAGCAATTGATAGCCAACTAAAGCCTTAACCTTATTACTTTGTAGATTGTTTTCATCAAGCTCATACTATTATTGATTACTTGAAGCCCCAAGCAAAGATTGAGGGCAAAGCACATAATTCTTAAAAAGGGTTAGGCCGCATTCAAGTTGCATCTCAAGTATCTTATCCTATTAGATGTCAAAAGTCATGGACAAAATGAAGGGAAAAGATCTGACTAAAACATTAGCATTTTCTTTAAACTATAGCCTCCTTTTTAGTAGACAAACTCTTATTAGCACCTCATAAATCCTCTTTCAGCTCTTTCACCCTTCCTTTTATAATAACCACCATTGCATTCATCACATGAAAAGATAGCCATAAATCTTCCCAATCTTACTTTATCTTTCCAAAAACCTTGTCACCACCGTTGCAAAACTAACATTGCATGAATTGCTCAATCAACTTTTAGGCATTATTTGTATATAAGGTTTTATGCTTATTTTAGTGTAACATTGTGGCTCTAAAAGTTGGTTTCTTCTTCTTTCAAGAAGACTCAATAGGCACAGGATCAACAGCCTTAGGTAAAGGCTACACCTAAAAGGAAATATTGGCTACATATGAATGAACAATCTTAAAAGTTTCATCCTTGCCAAAGGCAATCTAAAAAGACAAGCTGCCCAAGTCACTCATTTACACCCCATTATGAATGCGTCCTTGAGGAATTAAGCTAGCTATAATCTCTATTAATGTTAAGTGAAAATTTATAATTTGTAACCTTTTAACAATGTCAAACTCAATACTACGAAGACTCGGTTAACCTAGCTTTGACTTTTGAATCCAAACTAAAGGATAAAGAACATTTGTCAAGTCCCTGACATAAATGAATCAAAAATGATACTCCATTAAATTATCAACATCTTGAAGCTTAATCACCTTTTTGTCATGCCAAGGGGAATTGTATAAGCTCGTTACATTAATGCTTGACCCCTTAAAGTGGTGTATGTGTAATAGAATAAGATGAGAAATAAGGAGCCTTGTAGCCTAAACAACACTCTTAGAGCTATTTAGGTTAACTCACCCATTGACATACCTTCAAGATGGGAAGAAACAAACCCTTATTTAGTTAAACAATAGAGATAATTGTATAACCTAAAAGAGCATGACAAGTCTCTTATCATCATAGGGCCAAATAACCCATATTCAAGTAAGATCAACCCAATCCCAAAATTTATAGTAGGTAACCCAATAAGCCCTCAATAGTCTCTCATTTTTCCTTTCCACACCTAAGGAGATATAAAAGGATAACCCTCATAATTCTCTATTTTCAAAACCTTCATGGCATACTTGAAATCATTTTATGAGTTTTCTCCATCATCTAAGGCTTCCTCTTATTGAAGGTTTCCGTTAATAAAGAAAAGGTATATAGGTAAAACGTTAACTTGAGTCTTTTTCATTATTTAGGAAATGTGAATAAAAAAATAGAATAAGGTGCAACAAATAACAAACAAGGTAATAAAGTTTGTATAAAAGAAAATGGGGTAAAAAGAGACTCCTAACCCTATCGATTAAATAGAAGAGCCAATACACATATTGAGAAGACATTAGATTAATAGGCATCATTTAATAGCCTAAGACAACATGTGTTTAGAAGTGCACATTTCAAGTTATATGCAATAGATTGATTTTAATGATGCTAACTAAAATCATCACACTTGAGATGATTTTTACGTGATCATGACTTCCAGAAGAAGCTATGATCGCTTTTTAAGGGGTGAGGAGGTAGGGTATAGGTGATAAAGACCCTGTTAATATCAACCCCACACCTTTCTCTAATCAATCACTTTGACATGACATCAACCTATAAGTTGAGACCCCATTACATTCTGAATTAAAGAATACATCTCTAAATAAACATTATTCATTAGGCATTGCCTCCCCTAACTAACATGCTTATACGGGTATTATTTGTTACCAACCCTACCACTCTTGTTAGTTAGTAGCCTACAACCTACACTCTATATACCAAACATGTTTCTCTTGGATGCACTTTATACCTTTAGACCAATAGAAACCTACCGAGGGACTTATAAATACTCTTAGCTCTCAAGGGTTAAGGTAATCACTTTCTCTTCTTTGCCTACTCACCAAGTTACTTTCTTATACTCTCCAATAGCTTTCTATTGATTTAGATATCATAATATTAATACTAGGCACTAGTCTAGCATCCCATAGCCTCCTTTTGTCTTACAAGAGCCCTTAAGTACACTCAATTAAAGACCAACCTCATCACTAATTTATGAGATTGCTCTATGACATGTTAATATTGTATAGTAAGAGAATATCAATGAACAATCAATAAAAGAGTTCATATTAATTAGAATTAACCTTTTAAGTTGGTACATAAAAGTTTTACGCTATGGATTCATGTTAGGAAAATGTGCTATAAGTTTAAGATCTCACACTAACTGTACTTTAAACAAAATATGAATTCTTTAAAGTATCATTTGTTCTGGTTGTAAGAATGCCAACTATGGTTATTAGAAGAGGTTATTATTTTGAAAAGAAAATAACTTTCCAAAAGAAAATCTATAAAAACAAACAAGGGATGTATAGTAAATAACCAAAAATAAAGTATAAAATTTTCTATTTTTGTCCAATCTAACATGATCTTTATTTTTTGACAAATAGATTATAAACTTTTAACATGAGTCTAAATCTAGCACTATGGTTATTAAAATAAGTTATTATTTTGAAAAGAAAATGACTTTTCAAAAAATAATCTATAAAAACAAACAAGGGATGCATAGTAAATAACAAAAAAAAGTATAAACTTTTTTATTTTTGTCCAATCTAACATGATCTTTATTTTTTGACAAATAGATTATGAACCTTTAACATAAGTCTAAATCTAACACTTTGTTAATGACACTTAACAATTTATGTTAATCTACCTAAATGGTGATTCCACCTGACATAAGGTGTCATGTAGGCAAAACACTTGACACTTAATTTGTTGAGTTAAAATTGAAAATTTTTAAAAAAGACCATTATTACTCAAATGACATACTTTAAGAAAAACTTTTAGATTTCACACTTAATTTTCATTAAAAGAAAAAACCAAACACAACTCTTTTATCTTTATCTCAATCCTTAAGACGTGTTGACCTTAAATCTCCAAACTACAATTTGATTTTAAAATCTCATTTACCCTAAATCCTTAATTATCATTATCTATTTTAATATTCTTGCTTAATGCTCAATGCTTAAATCTCATTTCCTTTGTTGCTATCGTTACTCTTCCCTTTTTCCTTCAACAAAACCTTATTCACCATTCCTCCTCTTAGTCTTCCCCCTAAAAAGAGGCCCAAACCAATTGATGTTCAAAGCTTAGCCAAATTGTTGGTGGTTTTCTCCCAAAAAGAGTCCTATCACACTTCTTCTGTCCATCTCTTTAGCTTTCTCATAGCTATTTACAATAGTTAATGTAAATGGGACCTTAAAGTAACATGGCATAAGTTATTAAGTGTTGGGGTTTTCAAAATAAAAATAAAAAGTTGTATCACTTAGGTTTTGAACTTAGGTAGGTTTTATGGGAGTAAAACCACACAACCACTAGTCTAATAATCATAGACAATTATTTATTGTGTACACTTATTAATTAACATGACTCGGAATAAATAACTAAAAATTGTGTCTGATGGGTTTTGATCCTAAGACCATTATGATGTATCTTAAAGGTTATAGTTGTCAAAAAGTAGTTACTTACAAGTTAGTAAGTAACTGTTTTATATGTTGTTTCATAATAAATGACAAAAATAAAGGAAAAGTTGCAACCCTTCAAATTCGAACCCCTAACCATTCATTCATTGGTCAAATTTTTAATCATTTGACCAAAAGTGACCATTGTCAAAAGTCACCACCACTTCTATAAATACTAATAGTTTGTCATTTGATTTAAAATTGAAAAAATTTTCTTTTCTCTTTTAATATTTTCATTATTTTATTAAGGATATTATTGTTTATAATATTACTACAAAAATATTATGAACAATTTCAAGATCAATTCTAAAAATACACAAACTTTTGAAGGGCTTAGTTTTAGTAGTGCAACCTACAATCAAGTATATTTCATTTTATTCTGTGAGGAAATTTGCATAAATTTTTGTTGCAAATTAGTGAAAGTAAATTTTTCCTTAAGAAAATTGGAATTAAATGCACAACTTGAAATAATTTTCTTTCAAGTTTCAATATAGCCGACAATTGTGCGCAACAATCTTAAGGCTCACACTAAGGTTGAAAAATTGAAAGAGTTGGCTTCTAAATTCATCAAATTAGAAAGATTTGGTAAATAAAACTTTATACACTAGAAAAAGAGGGTTTACTTTTTGTTATTGTCTTTAAAAGTGGCTTATGTTATAAATACTATAAGACCCAAAGATTTAAAAGATAAAACTATTGTTAATATTAGAAAGATACCAAAATGGGATACAAATGATGAGATATATATAGATGACATGTCCTAAATGCAATGAGTAATTCATTATTTGACATCTATTATAATTTTCAAATTATAAAAAAAAACTATGGAAGAAATTAAAGACAAGATATATGCAAAAGAATGGATGAAATTATAAGATGATTGATAATAGATCAGTAATGAAATAATTTGCTAAAATTGAGAGAAAATTTAATCATTTTTCACAACATAAGATGTTTGTGGATTAAATTATTATTGTGAGTTCAAAAATAGACAAATTCCCTCTTTTATGAAAAGATTTCAAGAAAAGCCTAAAGCATAAAACAAAGGGTATTTTTCTTGAAAAGCTTGTTAATAATCTTTGTGTAGAAGAAGAGTTTTGCATGCAAGAAGAAAATAAAGAGCATGTCCTTCATGTCTCAAAAGTGAATGTATTTAAGGAAAGACAATCAAGCAAGTTCTTTAACAAAAGGAATAGTCAATCTAAAGATGACAAAAAGCAACATAAAAGGTAGAAGAAAAATGAAAAATGTCATTTTTGTTAGAAGAAATGACACCATAAATATAAGTATCGACCTTTTAAAAAGGAAAAGGAAAAACAAGCTTATACTGGAGCAGCAAATGAGAAAATGATTTATGTTATCATAGACACCAATTTAGTGAAAGATGACAATGCTTGGTGGATTGATTTTAAAGCTTTCCAATATATTTCCAAAAATGAATGTTTCTGTAAGAGATTGTAACTGATAATACTGTTGTATACATGGGAAATTCTACTATCGTTCCTATTATGAAAATTGAGGAAGTAGAATTACAATTCACTTTTGGAAAAGTGATTACTCTCATAAATGTATTTTATATTCTAGAAGTTAGAAAAAATCTGATTTTAGAATAATCTTGTGAACAAATATGGATGTACATTTGTATTTAAATTTAATAATTTTATCCTCTCAAAATAAGGTGTATTTATAGAAAAAGATTACTTTTGTGATGAAATGTTCAAACTCAATATTGATGCAAATAATAATAATAATTATTATTATTATACTTATATTGTTATGCATCCTTATTTATGACATAATAAATTTTAAAAGGTAACAAGACATATTTAAATTAAAATTATTACCACATTTTGATAAATCTAAAGGAAAATGCACAACTTATATGTTAACAAAAATAACTAAAAGTTCATTTTCAAATATTTAGATATCTTTGAGTATATTAGAATTAATTTATAGTTATGTGTATGATTTGCATAACACCTTAACACTAAGAGGGAAAAGATATTTTATGGCATTCATTGATGATTACTCTAGATTTTTCCGTGTTTATTTGTTATATACTAAAAATAAAGTTATTGAATAATTTAAAATCTATAAATCTGAAGTTAAATTACAATGTAAATCTATTATTAAACGCTTGCAATCTAATAGAGGAGGAGAATATTATGATATTGCATTTTTTGAGTTCACAAAAATTATTCATCAAACTACTGCTCCTTATACACCACAATAGAGTAGTTTTGCTAAATGTAAAAATTGAACATTGATAGAAATGGTCAATGTCATATTGTCAAATTTTTGCTTAAAACATGAATTTTAGGGTAAGACATTGCTTATAACATGCCACATTTTGAATAAAATTTCAATTAAAAGTAATAAAACAACAACATATGAGTTTTGAAATAAAAGAAAACTAAACCTTAAATTTCTAAAGAGTTTAGGGATGTAAATTAATTGTTAGAATTTCTAAACTCAAAAGGAAAAAATTAGTTGAAAGGAGAATTGAGTGTAATTTTTTGGGATATGCACATAATAGTAAGACCTATCAATTCATGGTTATAAAACCTAATAACTCTATGTTTGTTAACACAATTATAGAATCAAGGGATCTATTTTTTATGAAAATAGGTCCATGTCTATTTCTAAACTTTTAGAATAGAAACAAGATTTTGATAAGGAAAATGATGTGTTGGCAAAAGGAAATGAAAATGATGAAGTCATTGAACTTTGTAAGAGCAAAAAGAGCAAGGAAAGAAAAGTTTTTTTGTTCTAATTATTTTATGTTCTTAGTACAAGAAATAAGAAAATCAGTAAGTAATCAAATTTCTTATTACTTTAATAGTAAAGATGATCCTAAAACATTTAATGAAATGATCAAATCACAAGATGTCATGTTTTGGAAGGAAACAATAAATAATAGAATGAATTCAATTATGAGTAATAAAACTTGGAAATTAGTAAACCTCCCATTTAGGACAAAGCCAATTAGATGTTAATGGATTTTCAAAAGGAAAATGAAGGTTAACAAAACCATGGATAAGTTTAAAGCTAAAAAGCTAAACTAGTTGCAAAAAGCTTTACACAAAATCATGGTGTCAATTATTTTGATACATAATCATCATTAGTTAGAATTGTTATGATCAGGCTACTCATTACACTTACCTTAATTCATAGCATAGTAATTCATCAAATGGATGTGGAAACAACATTCCTAAATGGTGAATTAGAAGAAGAAGTACATATGAAGCAACCTAAGAGATTTATTGTTCCTGGTCAAAAGAAAAATATGTGTAAATTGGTTAAGTCCTTGTATGAACTAAAATAAGCACTTTAGTAATGACACCAAAATTTTGATCAAGTGGTACTTGCTGATGAATTCAAGATTAATAAATCAAAAAAATGCATTTATAACAAGATTAAAGATGGAAAATGAGTTATTATGGTCAAAAGAAAAAGGTGAATAAATTGGTTAAGTCCTTATATGGACTAAAACAAACACCTAAGCAATAACACCAAAACTTTGATCATGTGGTACTTGTTGACAAATTCAAGATTAATGAATAAAAAAAAATATGTTTATAACAAATTCAAAGAAGGAAAATGTGTTATTATCTGTTTGAATGTGGATGACATGTTGACTTTTGGGACTACCTTAGAACAATTTAAAGTTAGTAAAATATTTTTGTCGAATAATTTTGACATGAAATACATGGGTGAAGCAAATGTCATATGGAATCAAAATCTTATAAGATCAAAAGAGAATAACATTTTCTCAATCACATTACATTGAAAATGTTCTCAGTAAGTATAATCATTTAGATTATATTATAGTCTATATTCTATTTGAACCTAACGTGAAATTTACCAAAAATGTTCGAAGTCCAGTATTTTAACTAGAATATGTTAAAGTAATAGGATGTCTAATGTATGCAATGATATGCATAAGGCCAAACATAGTTTGTGCAATTGGCAAAATGAGTAGATACATAAGTAATCCAAATAACATGCATTGATATAAAGTAGACACAATCCTAAAGTACCTAAAGAAAACACAAAATTATAGTATAAGTTATATTGGTTACGCTTTTATTTTAAAATGATACTTAAATATCAATTGGATCACTAATAAAGATGATCATACTTTAACTAGTTGATGAATCTTTATACTTGGTAAGGGTGCAATTTGTTAGGGTTCTAAGAAACAAACTTGCATAGCATATTCCACAATGGCTACAAAATTTGTAGCACTAGTTTCAACAAGTAAAAAAACAAAATGGTTAAGGAATTTGTTTTATAAGATTCCTTTGTGGGAAAAGCCAATAACACTCATTTGTATACATTGTGATAGTATTGTGACTGTAGTAAAAGTATATAGTCAAGTATATAATGGTAAATGATGTGTCCCACATCAGTTCTGAGGGAAGTCTTTAGGTTGTTTATAAGGGTTGGGTCAACCTTCCATTCAAGAGCTAGCTTTTGTGGTGGAGTTAGGGTTCAATCCCTTATCAGTAAATCTAGACATATAGAACTAAGACCCAATTATGTGAGAGACTAGATTACGAATGGAGTAGTCACAATAAATTTTGTAAGATCAAGTCAAAATATAGTTAATCTTTTGACAAAAGGATTAACAAGAGATATGGTAATTAAGACATTAAGAGGGATGAGTCTCAAGCCTATAAATACAAATCACCTATGATGGAAACTTAAACTCAATGTTTGATATAACGTCAAGTCTTGAGTTCAATGAGTCAAAATACATCATCAATGTGATTAAAATACTATACAAATCATTTACATCTCAAGGTTACATAGTATTTGGTATTCGTAGTTAAATTGGGAAGATGAACTTAAGACTCTTAACATACTTAAAAATTGCTTTATGGCAAAGATCGTAGCATACCTATATGAATATGAAATGTTTAGGTCATTCCAATAAGTTAAAGGTCTTGACTTGAAAAAATTCCTAAAAAGGATATAGACGCAATGATCTTTAATATATCAATTATTTAAAATAGAAATATCATGTTATATGGTTATTTATATAAATTTTTTTTCCAACTTGGCAAAAAGAATAGTTGGTTCAAAACTTGTCTACCACATTATTCAAATATGTTGTAATATATTTTTCATTATGTAAAGATCCAATCTGTAAAATACCTTTATTTATATAAATTACTATCAAAATTGTTGAAAATCTTTGATACTTTTAATATTTTGAAAATAAAAGGAGATTGTTAAGGTTTAAAAAAAAATGAAAAGTTGTACCCCTCAAATTTTGAACTTGGGTAAGTTGTGTGGGAGCAAAACCATATAACTATTAGTCTAATTGTCATGAACAATTATTTATTGTATCCACTCATTAATAAACGTGACTAAAAATAAAGATGATGAAGGATTGTTGAGGTTTTTAAAATAAAAATGAAAAGTTGTATCACATGGGTTTTGAATCTAGGTGAATTATATGGGTGCAAAACCACACAATAACTAATCTATCTATATGGGTTTTAAATTTACTAGACTAATGAGTAGTTACTTGTAAGTTAGCAAATAACTAGTTTATATGTCATTTCACAATAAATAACAAAAAGAAAGGAAAAGTTACACCCCTTTAGATTCAAATTCATAACCATTTATTCAATGGTCAATTTTTAACTACTAGACCAAGGGCAACCATTGTCAAAAGTCACTAACACTTTTATAAATACTGATAATTCATCATTTGTTTTACATATAAAAAATTTTCTTTTTCTCTTTTAATGTTTTCAATATTCCATTAAGGATCATATTATCATTTAGAATATTGTTATAAAAATATTATTAACAATTTAAAAAATAATTTTAAAAATACACAAATTTATCGAGTACTTGATTTCAGTAGTATAATATGCAATCCAGTATACTTTATTTTATCTTATGAGAAATTTGCATAAACTTCTATTGCAAATTAGTATAGGCAAATTTTTCCTTAAGAAAAGTAGTATTAAGTACACAACTTGAAACCTTTTTTTTGTTTTTCAATTTTCAGTATAGTACACAATTTTGCACAATACTATATATGCTAGTTTCTTCTCTATTTTTACACTAGAATAATAAAAATTGAAAATTTTTATTCAAATGAAATGATGAAGGATCATGATGGAAGTGAATAGCAATTGGAAATTTCATCTATAATGAAAGATTTGCATGACTTCTATACAACTTTATATCATTTTTCTTTCTTTATCTACCTACTAATACTATTTAATTGAAAATAAATAAGAATAATAATAATAATTGGACTAAACAAATTAAAGGAATAGTCTATCAACATATGAAGAAAAAATGATACTAAAGAATTTGCTTAATGTCAATTAGAGGAAAAACAAGTCAATGGTACACTTAAAGTGCTTTATGAAATAACTTGATAAGTTCACAATTAGAAAATTGTTAAGTGTAATCAACACTATGCTACATTTAGACATAAATTAAAAGTTTGTAATTTATTTACCAAAAAATAAAGTTTATATTAAATTTTATAAAAATTGAAATGTTATATTTTTTCTAATTATTAACCCTTGAATATAATATATATATATATATATATACTTAAAACATAGTAATTAAGTTCAACCCAAATATCAATCTAGAAAAAAAAAAAGTCACTAAGTTACCGTTAAATGGGCGTTGAACTAGCATATCATTAATATTTAATATTTTATAATATTTATTTATATTTTATATTTTTTTCATAGTTATTTAAGCTTTAAATGAATGTGAACTTGACTTTTATAATTATAAAAATAAAATTATACTTATTTATTAAATATTTTATGATAATTTTATTATTTTAATGTAAAATATAAATATATATTATGAGATGTTTCAAATAAAATAAATTTTGATTAAATTAAAGATTAAATTTGATATTTTAAATTTTAAATTTTACATTTAACTATTTTTAATGATAAAATATGTTGATATAAAATTTTAAAAATTAAAAGTAAAAAAATTGGATTGAATCACTTATAATAATCGAATCAATTTAAATTAAAGATCTAATTTTTTTAGGAAACCAAATTGAGATAGGGCTGAAATCACTAATTTATTGATGCGATCAATTAACTTGTAACAACAATGATTAAAAGCAAGGGGAGGTCAAGGTAACGGCCCAAAAGATTGCAATAATCCCAATGGTTGAGAGAAGCGGTCTAGTCTTTATAGAACGGGACCCACCTTGATTTGATGGTAGATACCCCCATGCATGACCTGTCCCATTCCACCTTCACGCCACGTCCGCGAGTGGCGTTTCCGTTGAAAGCCACTGCATTCGTTGCAATTTATTGGTCCTCCGTCAAAACGAAGCGTTTTTTAGCCGACCCAAAACAAAGAAAGTTGACAACAAACGAAGAGTTAACAGGCCAGAGTAAAGGTTTTACCAAGGGTCCCCGTTTTCCTGACCACGGTTAATCTTGAACCCAAGAACGGAGAGCACGCTTTAACCATGGTTAAATTGTCCACCGATTTTTTATAAACCTCACAGAGAAAGGAGGAAATAAAAAATAAAGAAAACTGAAGCAAGCAAGCAAACAAACAAACAAACTGTTTCTGTAGAGAGAGAGAGAGCAAGCAAATTGCTCTTGTTAGAGAGAGAAAGTGAGCTTGCAGGGGGGAAAATGGCACTTAACATCGACGTCGACGACGCCTGGAAATGCCCACGGCACCCCTCCGGCCGCCGCAGAACTGGAATCTGCCACGTGTGCCTCCGCCAGAGGCTCGCTTTGCTCTGCCCTGAATGTGCCAACGAGCGGCCGTGTAACTGTTACGCTGCCTCCTCGTCTTCCTCTTCGGCCCGTTCGTCTTTCTCCTGTTATTCTCGTTTCTCTGCTACTGCCGCCGAAGGAAGCGGAGCCGTAGGCCGAGTTTCGTCTCTGATAGAAAGCGAGCCGGCCTTCCGTCGCTCGATGTCGGTAGCTGGCCGGTCACTCCGGTCGAAGCCTGCCATCAGCAGCGAGTACTCCTTCACTAAAGACAGGACGAGATTTCCGCCTTTGTTCTCGTCGCTGAAATTTTGGTCGCCTTTCAAGAACAGCAGCGGCAGCAGGAGCAAAAGAGTCGAGGTGGAGAGAGACGACGCGTTAGCCAGTATTGAGAATGGCGGAAAGAAGAAGACCGACGAGGAGGAGCGCGGGAGGATGATGATGATGACGATGATGAGGAAGTCGAGGTCAGTAGCCGTCGCCTCAGATTTCGGTATTGCTGACATCAGATCAACTAAAAGCAAGGGCTGGTATTTCCCTAGTCCGATCAAGGTTTTACGGCAGTCAATTTCTAAAGGAATGGCCCAAGAAAGATCGCCTTTGTACAGAGGCTAATATTTCTTCTTCTTTTTTCGAATATATATATATATATATATATACATATCGATAAAGCTATTAATTATATATATGTTTGTTTTTCTTTTGCTTGGTCGAGGTTCAAGAAAGGGTATTTGAATTGATTTTGAATAAAAATTATGTGTTAATGTTACAAAATTTGGATTTCATGAGTTGTGGTGATTATACTTCCGAATTTTTTTATGTATTTTTTGGTTTGGGGGGGGGGGGAATTTATATTATTTGTTGTAGGAAATTATAAATTTCGTGATGATAACGATGATGATGATGTTGATGATTAAGGGGAAGTTAGTTAAATGATTGGCGAAGAGGACGCCGCAGACTGTTGAGAATCCCCTCGGTATTACTAAACAGCTTTGTAATGGTAATTCGGGACCCACCTGGCTTGTGGTTTGGAGATCCAAAACCAAAATTAAAAATATATATACATATATTCATAATGGAAAGCCAGCCATTGTTGATAAGGTGGTGTGATGTACATCAAGGAAGCAGTCGTCCTGGGTATCAATTTTGTCAACTAAACATTTAGAAGAAACATATATATATACTGAGGCATTTTAAAACCGTGAAAATGACTCCATGAGAGAGAAGAGAAGCTAGAAAGTTTTCAGAAAGGAGAGGCATCGCAGACCTAAAGGTACCAAACTAAAATTTGGCATTAGGATCTTTCACAGTGTTTTTGGTTTGAGAGAAAATCCTGGGAAATAAAAGAGCGTGCAAGAAAATGGCCAAGAAATGTCAAATTTGTGTGTTTGGATAACTATGGGAAAAAAAAAAAACAAAAAGCCCGTTAGAAAATCATATGAAAATTTTTTATCATGTTTGTTTCTAAAAAAAAAATTAAAATTAAATTCTATTGCTTTTCATTTAATTATATAAATGAAAAAATTCGAGCGAACTGTTATTAAATCGATCGAACTAAATATTTGGCAAGCATGTCATCCCATTTACAGTCCTGAGGAGACGAGCATTATAAGAAAACTCTGATGAGACGATAATAATTCATAATTGCAACCCAAGAAAGAGTGGGGGAATTTCCACCTTTAAAACAAGGGGAAACAGCGAACAATTATTCAAACGAGGTGCTATTACGTCAACTATAATATTGCATTATTACACTTCTTTATCAAACAGGAAGAACTGATAAATTTTGTTGGAATATTCTTTTGGGGTTATATCACATGAAATAAATTTTCTTTTTTCTTTTTTTTTTAATTCCTCAATATGTGAGTAGTCTGATATATATATATATATATATATATATATATATATATATATAACTGGACCTAGACCCCAACCATACCACCACGCCAAGATATTTTAAAAAATTCACCTTTTGCCTTTGCTTGTGGTCATTCTGTTCCATGAAGCCTAGTGAAGAAAAGTCATTGGGTATCCGAGCTTTCCCATCAAAACCGATTTGCTAGCTTAGCTATTTCAATCATAAAAAGTTCTCAAGAGAAGGAAGAAACTTATGATGTGTGTTAGAATGGCCCGGAAGATTGCTTTTTTAAGTAAAACTTCCTGGCAAGCGCGTGACAAAAATTATTTCTTCCAGCTACTCAGCTTCTTGCACATCCAATCAAGCACCAAATCAAAAAAATTTCTTCATGGAATAACCAACCATCATCGGTAGGCCCAAATATTTTTAAGGTCTTTTTGTGGCCGTGACTCCCAAACAATTTTGTATTGTAACTTCTAACTCTAACGGCACTTTGCAGCTGAATAATAGTTCAATTCTTTCTAAATTAAATTTTTAATCCGATACTAGTTCTTAGTGAGAAACGATGACTGGGCTATGGATGCTTCTGTGATAACTAAACTATCGTTGGCAAAGAACAAGTGAGTGATTGTTGGCACACGCTTGCAAATCTGCATACCATGTAGCTGGCCTAGACCGATGACCTGATATAACATAGGAGAACCCTTCCGCACACAACAAGAAGAGAAATGGCAAGAGGGGGTCACCTTGCAGTAAGTCCCTGAAGGTTTGAACTGCTCCCTTGAATCAAAATTCACCACAATTGAGTAAGGTGCGGAGGATGTCACATATCTCGTTTCCAAAGTCACCCAATTAAATGCAAACCCCATTTTAAGCATGATCCTCCCTGAAAAAAAGAGAGGGAAAAAAAACACTTCATTATACTCTATTATATGGGTCTTGCTCATATCCAATTTAAACGTCCTCTATAATTTTTTTTTGCTCTTGTATCTTTGTTTCATGCTATGAAGCTGCTCAGAAGTAATCAAAGTATTGTTAGTAATCAAGCGCTTTAAAACAAAGGCGATTTGGGTTTCTAAAATGATATCCGGAAGAAGACCTTTTAGTCTATTTGCAATAGATTTTAGTAATAAGTTTGAAAAAATCGTCACAAAAAGTAATAGATCTTTAAAAAACCATGGATATATTTTGCAAAATTCGTGCTTTACCAAAATGTTAATTATCAAATGCAATGTAAGAATATTCTCTTATGTTTTAGGGCTGATAAGTAAACTACACATAAAGAGTGACATTTATAAGTATTTGCTCCTAATCATTTCAAATAAGATTAATATAAAAATTTATCCAAACTTTTATGCCCACACATTTTAACAAATACATCTCAATATTTCAAAAGTGTTAATTTGGTAATTTTAGAAATTATGAAAAATATATATATATACTCCACTCCCCACTCCATGGAGAGAAATAAAAAAATTAAAAAAAAAAATTGAAGAAGAATTTACAATTTACTTATATACTGTGCTTTTCCTGCCGCGGCGGTTTTAAAGCCAAGGATACTACTCCTAGCCGCAATTTGGGAGTCGCATGAACTTAAAAATTGCTTTGTCTTTGGACCAGACAATGCAGGATCAGAAGCGACCAATGAACCTTCAGTTTGGGAGATTCCAAGGGGAGATGCAAACATCATCTTCAAGTAAGGGTTTTATTTGTTATTGCCTTTTTTTTTATTGGAGATGCGTCATGTAAAAACAAATTTAGCTCTAATAATTGAACTAGGAGGTAGACTATTTTCTCTTTCGTACAAATGTATGCAAATGTTTATTTTCAGTTAAATATCAGCAGAGCCAGCAATTACTCGTTGTGGGGGCAAAATAAAAAATAAAAAACAACAAAATGAGACCGATTCAGATTTTCCACCACTGAATTCCACGTGCCTCCGTCATTGGCGATTATGTTCGTGGAATTATAAGTTGTCAGACAAATTGTAATGATCGAAAATAATCTGACATAGTTAGTACTCATCGTGCTTGCATTGGATCGACCCTGTAATTGTATTATAGAAATTCCCTAAATTTTGGAGTTTAGTAGTTGGACTGCTAATAAATTTATTTATTTATTTCGTCCATTGAGATGTTCATTATTCGATGAATTATAAGATAAAACTAATTCTCTTCATTTCTATATAAAATTTGTACTTTCTTCTCATGAATAGATATCGCAATCTACCTTGAAGATAGAGGAGGTTAAGTTCTAAAAGCCAATAAATATATTTAAACCGCATGTTTGCTTTCTTAGGCCAACCAAATGATTATCACAATAATTCAGCCGGTACTCACAAAAGTAGACATTGGTTTTCTGTTCAATTACTATATATAAGATTATAATTGTTCAATCTGATGTCATCCACACATCTGATTTACGCATTGGACAATATATTGATGGCCAAGTAAGAGTCAAAAAGCCAAAAGAGAGTCTGGTCAAGCTTGTGGCATAGCAATAGAATTCAAATAAAATCAATTACGTTGTTCATTATTTTCTAAACGATTAATTAGCAGTGCCATTGCTCAATGCCAAAAGGCTATATAGCTCATGCGGTTGGTCGTTCCTTTTTCGTTTGGACAGAACAGAAGGGAAAGACTGTTACAAGATTATATGAACAAACATAGTAATTTTAATTTCTATGCGAATCTGAGGAATCTTAGCACATGTAAAATTTGTTACGCCAAAAAAAAAAAAAAAAAAAAAGAAAAAAGTTAAGAACTCAACAAACTAATTCATCATTTCTTTTAATACTGCAGTCCTACAAGTTTTCAAAGAAAATAATTCCCTATAGCTCTCCTGATTGGTAATTTATTATTTTTATGTGACAGACCATCAGACTTGTTAGCATACCAGGCATGTGCCTGGATTATAAATTAATGATTTATCAGCCAGAGTTTTGCAAGACAAATTGTCAAACCATGACCATTAGCACCTTTTCTTACATACTATTGCCATTGCCAACAATTTTTATCCCCTAAATGATAAAGACCGCAGGTCTCATGAATTATTATTATGTTGTCGACTACACTTGGGCACAAAGATTTGACTCCAGGACCTTCGCCATGAATGCAATATTTAGTCTAACTAATCACCGCCTAAATCCTATCCCCATCACCAATATACTTACAGGCCCACGTTTTCTCCTCCTTTCCAGGTTAGACATTGTGGCTCACACTGATTATTAAAAAGATGAAAAAGAACTTCTTCTGGTGATTTTGTGATCCCTAGTTTCATCTTTTCAATCAATTTTTTTTTCCCTTGTCATAGAAGTTTTAACAGACGATATAATCTATTTTTCTCTTGCTTTTGTTCCATTGAAAGTTCTACATTTCTACAGCAAACCTTTTTATCTTGTAGGCTTCCGTTCTTGTAGTTCAATTAATAGATACAAAATTTGTGATTTTAAATTGGAGCCCTTAGCTTCTAAAACATTTTCTTACTAGAGGATTTAGTGGGTCATAAACTGATCATAGTGATGTAAATAATGACCCTCCCTCCTAAAAAAAAATAAAAAATCATGTGTGGTTGCCAAGTACCAATCAGCGAAACATGTCCTTGAAAAATATGAGGGTGGCCTAAGTGGAAAGGTTGGAATTTGGGGCCCAATGGTCAATTAATGTGACTGGTGTGAAGAGAATCTTGGGTGGGCACCTGGCTAGTGGATATTATTCAAACCCAAAAAGCCCTACAACAGAAAGAAAGAGGACTCTGACATATCCATTATAATTATACCAATCTAGCAGAGATTGCTTTTAAAAGCCAAGCAAACAGAAACGAAGGCGAAAAGGTTTTCAAAAGAACTGGAATTCTTTGCAGACTGTAACACGACCCCACGAGGCTGTACTAGACTTGGACAAGGGACCACCAATTTTGCTCTTGTCAGGATCACGTACCATTAGTTCCTTTATGTTCTTTGCCACGAGCGTTATTATTATTGCCTCCTTTTGGACACCCACGCAACTCAATTCCTCTGGAATTATGGATTCTCGAAGCAAGTAATGTAAGCCATGCCTTTTAATGGTAAAGAACTTTTTCCCAGTGACTTACAGGATAGAATTCTATGAATCAGGCGAAGGCGTTTTTGGAGGTTAACCAGAAAGGGGTTGATGACATATATATTAATAATTGATAGGTGAAATGCGACCTTTTGAACATGGAACAAAATCGAATACCCTAAATGAATATGTTAATAATAATTTTTTTTCTTTTTAAATTTTCTTGTATTTTCCTGTATTTAATTTTCAAGGGCCAGAGAGTTGCTTTTAAGAAAGAAAGAAAGAAAAATAAAAATAAAAATTGGATGCAACTTCAGTCGGTTATACCATCCCATTTGCTTTTTGATGATATGAAGTATATGACACGTTGCTGCCCTTTTTACCAAAAAGATAAATTTAAAAAAGAGCAAGAAACCTTTAATGTTTGCAATTATGTCGACCAAGTGCAACTGGAACACACTCTATTAAGGACCTCTTGACTAGGGCACCTGTTTGAATTGATAAATTCCGTAAAATCACGAAATGATTCAAGTTGACTGTTTATTCTTCTGATTTTTTTTTTCTTAATTTTTTGTTTTTTTTATAGTTTATCTCTTGGAATACATGATCCAGGAAAAGGGAAACAGAGGGAGACCAAAAAGGACATGGCAAGGAGATGGAATCAAAGTTCTTAAATTCAATTAAAAAAATAATACCAACTTGAGATTCGAGGAAATGCAAGATGATCATCTTTTTCTCGGACAATGACAATGGATGGTTAGAAGGTTCAAGAAGATGAAAGTTCTCTTTGCTTAAAACTTTGTGTGTGTGTGTGGTTTCCGGATAAAGCAATAAAACAGATACAAATCAATAAAACAATTGGTTCTGTTTACTATGGTTTTTCCGATCAATTTTGCACCGGCTTTGCTTCAGGCACCTAAGCCAAAAGCAATAGCTATGACAATATCATCAAGAGCTTAACACAAAATTTACGAGATCGTGGTAACAAAATTGATGAGCACCAAAGCCAGAAGAAATGACTACGACAATTTCAAGAGCTTTACACAATATTGATGGATTCTCACATTCCCATAAAGGCACATATCTTCTATACGAACAAAAGTTATTAACAATAACTAAAAGTTAATAATATATGGCTGTTAATTTTGTATAACAATACATCACATTAAGCGAATTAATCAGAATTCTTAAGAGCATACTAAATAGTTAAGAGTTTTGGAGATATATCTTAAAAGAGACTTAGATCAAGTTAAGTGTTGCATTGATAAAAAATAAAAATAAAAAATGAAAGAACTATTTTTAATGGGAAAAAAGAGAAGAAGAAAAAGATTGTGTTTATTAAAGTTTCCATCCAAAAAACTATGTACCAGAGTTTGGACGGTATATTCATCGACTGTGGACACCTTTCTGCACAGCAGATCCAATCTTAACTCAATGTACCCAATCTTCAACTTATTTTCATTTTTTCTGCCGGCCACTTTTAAGGGTCCCCCTCTAATCACTATGACTTCTTCACAAAATAAAAATGACAAGGGTCCTTTCTTCTCTTTTTTTTTTTATATTTTATTATTACTTTTTTTAACTATGATGGTAATGGTGCCAGGGTCTGATCATCTGCTTGAAAATAAACGTTCAAAGATTTCCCAGAAGTACTTCAGTTGCTTTGCCATATATATGATAGTTCCTAGATCTAGTAAAATTATTTATATTCTACTTTAATTCAGAATTTTTAGTCCCAATTAAAAATTGAAAGTTTGGAAATAATGATGATACTGCAAAACCATCAAACGTATCAAAACAATGGTAGGGAAATTCATCGATTAGTGATATGTTAGTTTGCCGTGATGACAAAAGAAGGATGAAGGAGCTAGAAAAATTATCAATCCGCCAAATCAATTAAAACTTTATAACACTGACACAAACTGTGTTGAAGAGAGAAATAAGAGAGTAAGATGTATGCTATTATCATAATCTTTAATTTAGCATCGATGATTCATTAGTTGGGATCATGTAAGGAATTACTATAAATATATAACCAACATTTACTTGTTATTTTTGGTAAGCAACAGCAAATGTCTTTTCCCTCCCCAAAAAAAAAAAAAAAATGTATTGTTTCCATAGTATATAGTTCGTCAATGGTCCTAATCTACTTGATTGAATCCGTGTCCCCGTGAAGGTCCAGTTGGGGAATGGAACAAGTAGAAGAGCAACAACACATGGGGTGCAATGCCCCGCCATGGACGTGAATGTGTCGTTTTCCAATTGGTCGCACGTTGCCCTTGATTGATTAGGTCACAGTGACCACCCCCCCCCAACCCTCTTTTTAAATTTCTCTTTTGAGTTTTCTTTGCTCTATTAGCTATGACAGTAAAGATATATATACATATTTCTACAATTTTTATACTTTTTTTTTGTCATTTCTCTTTTGAGTTTTTTTTTTAATCTATTAGCTAAGATATAACAACAATTTTTTTATTTGTATAAATTTTATATTTTTTTAGATTAGAATTCAAAATTTTTAAAATAAATATATTTTTAAATTTTGTAATAACTAAAATATTTTTCATAAACTTTTTTTTTTATTTTATTTTTCCTTTTCGATTACTACTACTGTTAGGCCACCAAGTCTTTTGATCGTGAAAGAAAGTGACTTCTCTCAAATTGCTCAATTAGGGGCTTTTGGGACATGCCGTTTCTACCCCACGCAATGCGACAGACATACGCACACGGTTGCAAAGCAAAAGCAAAAACACTTTAGTTTTCTTTTATTTTTAACGACTCTGAAAAGTTGCACAGAGCAATTGTCGCGTATAGCGATAAACATGCCTGGCGTGTAAGTGTTTTGCGTCGTTGGAATAAAGGCATCTATTCAGGAGCTTATTGGCAGGGGCAAACCTGTTTCGGTTCCATTCTAATTTTAATTTGTAAGTGTTAGAGGCTGGTTTTAGGGTTGGAAAGAATTAGAATCAAACCGCTGACTAGATAGTTCAACTTCGACTCACGTTATGATTCTCCTCTGATTTTGATTTTATTTTCAGTTCTTGTGACTGAGAAATTAAAATTGAAAAATAAAAAAAAATTATAAAAATGAAGAATAAGAATTGATATTTTTGAGAAAATCAATATTTAATTATTATTTTGATGAAAATTATTTCTAATGAGTAAATTTTTTTAATATATTTAATTATTTAAATTAAAAATTATAAAGTATTACATATAAAGTGTCAAGAGTTTAATTTTATAGTCTATTGATAAAAGATAATTATGTTTATTAATTTAAAAATAATAAAAAATAATTATTAAATCTTATAAATTAAAAAAATCATGTCACTACTTTTTAAAGTAACATTCCCCTTCAGGTAGACTAATATTACATTATGGAAACCATTTCGCAAAAAAATGATAAAATTTTAATGTAGCATTTTTAATTGAAAGATTTGTCCACTAAAGAAAAATTTAAGTTCTAACTTAATTGGTATTTTTAATAATATATTGGTCTAAAATAATTTGCAATTGAACATTAACTTTTCTTGTAGAAGTAATGTTGAATAGTTGGTTTTGTGTAACCACATTAATTCTCTCCTAATTTTCCCTTCAAGTAGGAGATACGAAGGAAAAAATATATTTTAAACCATATTAGTACATCAAGATGATAAATTATATAACCAATGTATTCAAGAATTTTGTATAATATAAAAAACCAAAAAGAAATTTCATTGATGGGCGAACAATGATAGGTAACTGTAGATATGATTGAACCTTAAAATCCAATCTCTCATTAAAAACTCATATTCAATATAGTGTTTATCAATATGCTATTTCATATGGGTTTAGGTTGTCATAAGGTTGTCTTTCATAAGCCAAAGTAAGTTTTTATCAACTTGGTCCATGTGAAAAGACCTAGTTATATATCTTGCAAGATTAGGCAAAACTCAACTATAAACAACTTCAAATGGGAACATCTTTATTTAAGCATGATAAGAGGTATTGTACCACCACTTAACCCAAATAAGTCATTTCACTCAATCCTTTAGCTCATCACTTGCAAGTTAACAAAGGTAATTCACCAAATACCTGTTAATTATCTCAGTCTATCTATTTGTATCCATTGCAAATAAAAGAATTCCTTCCATAAATTACTAATGAAAACTTTATCTCAATCATTGATGATAGATTTAAGAGCATTATGCAATTTCACAATATCTTTTACAAAATCTTGCGAAATAATATTAGCATCATAAGGATGACTAACAGTACAAAAATGAGTACAATTAATCAAATGATCCATGGTAACAAAAATAGTAGTTTTACATTAAGAAAATGAAAGTCGCTTAATAAAGTCTTTAAAGATAATTGTTCATGCTTCTTTCAAAATAGAAAAAAGTTAAAGAAGACCTAGATATGTCATAGATTCACTCTTATTATATTGGCAAACATCACATCAGTTACAAATTTTTTATTTCACTTTTCATACCTATTAAATAAAATTTATGACAAATGTGCTTATAGATACAAAGAAATCTTAAGTGTTCAATAGTTAGGAATGCATGAAACTTTTATAAAATTGTGTCATTATAATGAAAATTAGGAACAAGTACCATCTTGTCCTTGTATTGTAAGTCTGTAGAATGTTAAGTGTAACGAGCAATCAAATTATGATCTTTCTATAATTTCTTAATGATTTTTAGAGTTTCGAAATCATCTCACTAGTAATTTCAACTTTGCACAAAGGTATTACAAGTAAAGATGAAGATTGTTGTCAATTCAGCATGCTTTAGAATGTGAGATAATGTATTAGCTATAAGATTCCCAGTTTTCTTCTTATAAACAATCCCATAATCATATCAAAGGAATTTAAAGATTCACTTCTACTACTACTTTATGGAAGAGATCTATTGTTCTAATAAATATTTAAGACTTTTTTAATTAATCTAATCAAGTAAGAATGTCATTTTATAATTGTATGAATCACAACTAACATCTCTTGGTCATAAACAAACATAGTGATATGTTTTGACGATAAATCATTATTGGTAAAAGTTATAGGATAACACTCTTATATTAACACTATACCAATTCTAACTCTAGATGTATCAAATTCAATAATAAATACTTTATTAAAGTCAAGTAAGGCAAAAACAAATATGAAGGTTATAACATGCTTAAGGCGAACACATACTTCCTCCATTGTGTCATTCCATTTAAATGAATTTTTCTTTAAAAAAGCTATTAAATTACCATTGATTTTCCTATAATCACGAATAAACTTACAATAATAGCTAATTAATCCCAAGAAGCCACGTAATATCTTAATTATTTTTGGAAATGACCAATCTAGCATCACATGAACTTTGGAAGAATCAATTGTACACCTTTTTTAAAAATAATGTGGCCAAGATATTTCATCATTGGATTAACAAAACTACATTTTGACTTATTAATAAATAAAAACTCATCATGCAAAGTAATGAATACAATGTATAAATGTGACAAATAAGCATCAAGAGAAGAATTATACATAAAAATATCATAAAAAAATATTATGACAAACTTACACAAATATGATTGTAATATGTCTTTTATTAAACTCTAAAATATTGAAGAAGTATTGGTAGACCTAAAAGGCATAACTAAAAACTTGTAATGGACATCATGTTTTCTAAAATTTAGCTTCTAAATATCCTCCTTATTGATCTAAATCTAATTATAAACTGATCACAAATTAAGTTTAGTGAATAGTTAGACACTTCCTAACTCATCTAGTAGTTTATCAACAATAGGAATATAATATTTATCATTCACAATATTGTGGTTAAGTGTCTAATAATCCACACACATCTTCTAACATTTATCTTTCTTCTTTACTTGGAGAACATGAGAAAAGTAAAGAAGTAAAGACTAACACTGAGTCTAATAATGCCAACTTTCAATGTCTTCTTCACAATTTTCTTGATATCTTCCTTTTGGAAATGCGGACAATGAAAAAGTTGGACATTGGTGGGCGTACTCCTAAGCAATAAGGGAATACGATGATCATATGCTATCATTAGGGGTAGCCTTATAGGCTTTACAAATAAATCAAAGAATTCAATCAATAATAAATTTACCTCTTTCCCATTGGTAAAATGAGATTTTGTTACCTCTGCATTATACAGATACATAAAGAACCCTTGTCTTACTTTTTATAAAACTATCCATTTGATGACTTGTAATAGTAGTGATTTTACCATCATGTCTTCCTTATAACTCTACTGCGTGCCCATTCAATAAAAACTTCATTGTTAACTTAAAAAATTTCTAAATAATATCTCTCAAGGTTCACAATCAATTAATATAAAAAACAATCTTATAATCTTTTAAAGGTAATAAAAAAGATATCAATATAAACAGTATAACCTTATAATAAGAACTTTACCTTTATACACTTTCCTTGGCATGTTAAATTTTTCTTAAGGTTAGCAAACTTGTCACAATTTCCTATTAAAAAAATAAATTTCATGACAATCTTTTTATCCATAAAATTATTGGTACTGTCTGAGTTAAAAAAATATTACCACTAGTCATATTCTGAGGAATCCATTAATTTTTATGGATTGTGGATTGGAATATCCTACCAAAGTATGAACTACAACCTCATTCATATATTTGAAATGGTTGTCGTTAACATCTAGATACATGTGATCATCATCTTAATCATCAGCTTCCTCAACTAGCTCAATCATTAAAAACTCTTTTTGTTTACATAAATGTTTTTTTTATGTCATTTATCATTGCAATGTCAACATAGTCCTTTTGTCATCTGCACTTTTAACTATTCTTGAGTCAAACATCTAGTGTTAATGGGATGAATTGAAGAAGATGATTTAGGGTTAACATCAATAGGTTTGGTCTACTAACTCCTATAAAAAAATAGGCAATGATTTTTAGTGTCTAACTTCTTCTCCTATAGGCAAGCGAAGAAGATAATTATTGCTATTATTTATGGCTGACTTACCTTGACTTCACGTTAGATTCATGAATAAGTCTTTCAATAAACGTCCTTACTAATTTCTTTTTTAACCAAAATTTTAGCTTCATTGGTGATTACAAACAATAACTATGATATCCTAATATTGTTTATGTCTAACGAATTTTTCTAAGTTATCCATCAACGTTGTGATATTTTTAAGACCCAAAGTGCACAAAAAGGCATTTTGTGAAATCATTCTAAATTAATACTTTAGTACATGTTTCAAACCAATCATACCATTAGATAGTATCGTCCTTATTTAAATAAAGACAATTTAGACCTTAGATTCGTCCATTGTATGATAAAAAGGAAAATATTTTTCAATTATAAAAATCCAATATACAAGATCACTCTTATTTTAGCAAGGAAATTTCAACTTTATGTGTAGTTATGTTTAGTTATGGTCAATACCTCTAGAAAACTCCATTGGTTCTTTTTATTTATTAGTATATTTAAAAGTATTGCCTCCCTAATAGTGTTTCACTAAATAAGAAATATTTGTTCGATCCTTTTGAGAGATTCTTGCATGAGAGATGTTGATTTTTCAACACTAGATATTCTAGTATCATAATTAGATGAGTTGTGAGAAAAAATTATGTAAGACTTCAAATCAATAATGCCAAAATTTTTCTGTTATTGTTAGGTGAAGGGCATCAACTAAATGTTTTCTTTTTTTGTTAATATAGTGGTTATGGAACAAAATTAAAATCCTTAAGAACATCGTTCCAATAATAAATGATGAGAAATTAAAGATTGAAAAATAAGAAAATTGCAAAAAATAAAAGATGAAGATTGGCAAAATTTGCCTCCAATAAATAAAATTTTTTGATATATTTAATTACATGAATGATAAAGTCGTAGGACATTATATATATATATAATATCAAAATTCTAATTTGAGAACCTACTAACAATGAAGTAATTATGCCTATTAATTTTAAAAAATAAAAAATAATTATTAAATCAAATAAATTAAAAAAAAATCATATTAGCTTAAATGATTTAAATTTTCATTCCTACTCCAGTTTTAATCAAATTTGTATCAATTGCATATTTTTTTTTAATTCTAAATTAAAAGCATATCAATGTTCTAATTCTAACTTGAAGTTCATAATTGACTCGAGTTTTGGTTTCGATTTTTGTTTAATTTTATTTTGATTCAATTTTATTTCCAACCAAAATTATGGTTAGGCTTGCTTATGGGGCTTACCAAGTAATAATATAGATTTTAAAACAGTTTGATATTTATCAATCAACTATTTCGTTCTTTATTTATAGTCGAGCAATAACAACATTCTTTCAATAGTTAAGTTAACAAAGGATAAATGGGGTCATAAATGAGTTGAGTTAAGATGAACTAAAATTAAAATGTTCAAATTTATCTCATTTAATAGATAAGCCTAAAATGATATTTGATGTATTAATCATTTAACTTATAAGAAAAAATGAATTCAACGCTTTTTTTTTAAGGAAAAGATGTAACCTTCATTTAATAAAGAAAATGCAATACATCTTTATCAAATAAATAAAGACATGAGGCAAATGACTCCTAATATAAACAATTTCCCCTAAAATTAACAGAGCTTCCTTTGCTAAAGCATGTTCAATTCTATTTGTTGCTTTTGGAGCATGGCTGATACTAGACCTTTAAAAGTGAGATATTAACACCTTGATGACCTCGACTAAGAGTTCATTTGTTGAGAAGGTCAGTAGTTGATCATAGTAACCCCTTACTATCTCCAAACTGTTATATTTAATGAATATGTTTTAAATGTCTTATGCTTATGCCTTTTGGAGAGCCACCCTTATAGTTATCAACTCTAATGTTGTAGGAGAGAAAGTACATGGTACACAATGAGAGAAAACAAATAGTAGTTCACCTCTACTTCTAAAAAATGCCACCTTAACATCTCTTTCCTATAGCAACATCAGTGTTAATCCTAGCCTAATTTAACATGGGTCTCGTCTAGCAAACCTATTGATCATACTACTATGTACGTTGGTTTAAAGGAGTAAGTATAGATTTAAAGTCCTTGTGCAGATGCATTGTCATGCTAATAATTTAGTACCACTGCAAATATTTAAGCTTTATCTACAATAAATTTCTACCTCTCCAAAGAGCCAAAGTGATCATGATTGTCTATTTTAGGTTTTCAATATTGTTGGTTTGGCTAAGGAATTTGAGCTAATCCCATAAATATCATGCCTTTGTCAACCATGGGAAGTAAAATAAAGCATAGGAATTGTTTTAGAATCTATTCCATATTATTGGGACGAGGAATCAACATTCATTCCTTCTTGTACTTGATTAGCATTTGTTGGAAGATAGTTTTTACAAACCCTCCAAATAAAATGTTTAGCCTTACTTGATATTTGTAAATGCCATATAACTTCCATACTTCATTATTATCATGTAAAGTTATATGGCATTTACAAAATTCATGTTAAAAGTGAGAAATGTTGTAAATTGATAGATTTTCAAAACCCAATTAACATAGTTTTTAGATTTGATCAACTAGTCATTTTATGATTCTTGGGTTAGTTGTTGTCTTACTATTATATATTTATTACTAGCTATTATGTATCATAATAACACTTACTGTTTATTATCGTTAAAAGTTATGTTTAATATAATTTTATTTTATAAGTTATTAATTTATAATTATTATAAATTAATTTATTCCTCTTATTCTTATAAGATAGCAGACACCACTCTCAATAATTCATGGCTTATTAATGAGTTAATTCAAATATTTTTATTAATTCACTATATGAAATACACACTAATGAAAAGATTTATTGTATTTTATAAGGATAATCACTATAAACTACTATATTAAACCAATTTATTTATAAGATTAGAAACTATTTTTAAAAATAATACTTAATATACTTTAAACACCATAATTTTTTATTAATTTACCTTTTTTACAAACATTATATTATTTTATTAATTATTTTCCTACAATCTCATTGCCATCTTGAAACCACCATCTCGAAACCAGTAAGCCCACGAGAGTTATATCCACGTAGCCTCTTCCCTCTTCGATAACTCATCAATCTTAGCCTGAATAGACTTAGAGTGATGATAGATTAGCTTTAGTAGGACTTTGCTCCAAGATGAGCTGCCACTGTCTATAATCTCGAAGTTTCTCATTTAAGTGTTAGTTTACACCAAAGCTTTGCTATAGCCTTCCACTGTGAGACAGACAAAGTTGGAGACATGAAGATAAACAAGTTTCTTCAATATGTTAACTGCACATAACTCCATTTTTTTGTTCATTTAAAGCTTTTTTGGTGAACGATGTCTACTAAATTTAGCATGACTTAGGCCGAACTTGGACAAACTTAGGCTTAACTCACACAACAAAGGAACCTAAAAATAAGGTTTATTTAGTAGCAGCCGTATATTTTGATGGGGCTGGGCTCATCAATTTCGATGAATTCATAGGTTAGGTTGATGCTACTGGACCTGCAAAGTGCCAACAGTCAGTCACGTCCATAATAACATTACCTTTGCCTAGCTGGAGTATGGAACCATCCACATTACACAGTGACAAGTGCAACCAAATTTGACCAGTCAACGATTGAGAGCATTTAACGAACCTTTTCTAGTTTATGGATAGGGGCACTATGGCGACGTCCAAGGTTCACTGGCCGTCCAAGTACTGCTCATCCTCTTACCTTTCATTTATATTGTCACTGTTTCTCACTTTCTGACCAAGATTTCTTAGCTGCTATTGTCACTATTGATGAGCCTTATAATTATGCTCAAGCTATTAAGGATGAGTGTTGGCGCTTGACAATGAAACAAACAAGAAATTGCTACTCTTGAAGAAAATTAGACTTAGACCCTAGAAGAATTGCCCTCGAGAAAACATGATTTAGGTTCTAAATTAGGTATATAAATTCAAGTACAAGTCTGACGGTTTTGTGGTGCATTTTGAGGTACATTTGGTTGCTGAAGGCTAAAGTCAAGTTTAAGGTATAGATTATCATGACAACTTTGCCCTCGTTGTGAAATTGACCATAGTTTGCAGTCTTCTTGCTACTGCAGCTGCCAGAAATTGTTCTTAGTCAGTGCCATGTATGCCTTGGATTTGTTGCAAGATGTTGGTGCCCTTAGTTGCAAGTCTTATGATTTTTCCGTGGATCAAAAGTAAGGGTTATCTGCAATTGATGGTTCCTCCCTGTCTGATCCAACCCAATTCCATCGTTTATTGTGTTTGACAATTACTAGACCTGACATTTGTTATGTAGTGCACGTTTTATCTCAATATGTGCAGGACCCTCGTGAGCCATATCTTGATGCTGCTATGCGGTTGGTCCGTTACATTAAAATGTCTTCTGGCCAATGTATCTTGCTTTCATTTTCCAGTGATTTAACTCTTGCAGTCATTTTCCAGTAATGTCTCTCTGGGGTCATAATGCTCCTAGCTATTAGCGAAATCTATAGTATCAATATCTCATATCCCCACTCACTAATCTTCTCGCACAAAATAGAAACCGACATTCCCATACAGCCTAGTGCAACCTTTTAACCCTATATTATATAAATTTTGCTGGAATAAATTCTCCATTAGTATATCTTAATGATGGATCAAGTCAAATCAAATCTTAGAGTGAACCGATTATTATCAACATAATCTATACAAAAATGTGCAAAACATTAACGGAAAATCAATTCCAAGCATTGTTATATATTTATATAATTAGTTCTCTCTCTCCTGAACAAAACAAAAATGTATCTAATCCAACGAGTAAGAAAAAGGTAAGAAGAGGGATATGTCATTTGAAAGCAAATTTTAAAACTTGACAATGATTTTGTCTACTTTAAGACAAAACATGCTATTTTCTCCATTGTTTTCAGAAAATGTTCAGTCTCATGATCCAAAATGGATCATTTTTGTGGCAAGAACCGATCAAAGAATTTTATAAAGTTCGTTATACTCCTAAAAGTGGTTCTTTTCATCTAATATTTCATAGGAATAAATGAAAATGTTTAGTGATTCTAATGTCTAACAAATTAAACAAATTTCTCTTATGGTTCGCCACTCAATCATTTAGGAGGAACCTTTTACAGTCCAACATTAGCTACATAAAGTTTCTCTTAGCCAAACAATATTTTGAAAATGATTAGGTAAAGAACTAGTCTCATACGCTCAATTTGGCAAGACAAAATATGCCAAATTATATTACTTAGCGCTTGTGTTCTGGTCCTTTATTTTGAAAGTAAGTTTCTAATCATTTTGCATAAAAATTTTTAAAAAAAAAAGTGATTTTGATCATTTTTAAAAATAAATCCTCAATGTATACATTTGAGCTGAATGGATTTGCTAACACTAACAAAATATATTGATTGTATTGTTGAATTTTTTGAATAATGATATTAAAATAATTTTAAATAATATTTTTATCAACAACTCAATTATAACGTGACTTAATTAGAAAAAATAATTTTATATATTAATGCACTATTAAGGACTATAATTTCGAACTTAATTTGAATATTGATAGATATGTATAATTTAAACTAAACAATTATGTATGTGTGTGTGTGTGTGTGTGTGTGTGTATATAACTGATCATTTCTCTTTTTAACATATATAAAAATTCAATCTAAAGATATATAATTACAATAAAGGTTAGAAGAAAAAAAATTAGTTATAAGAATAAAACAAACTCTATAAACACATTAATATTTTTAATTTTTCTAAACTCGAATATATTATTTATAGTATTATTTATATGAATATATATAATTTAAAAATTAATATTTAATAATGATGTTCTTATAAGAAATCTAACAAGTTGTATCAAAATTTATAATTTTAAGATTTTAATATTTTTTGTATATGATAAATAATAGATACTCAATTATTAATTGTTCAATAACCAAAAGTAAGATTTCATATGGTTATGACTTTAAGGAATTATGTATTCTTTCTTTAAGTTCATAACCACATAAATTAGTAATTATTAATTTTCTATTTATAATTGTTCGGTTTTAATGGTGTTTATTTTTTTCAAAAAAAAGTATGTTTAACCTTGTATATAATACAATTTTATTGTTAAACAAGTGAACTAAAGAAATTATCAATTTCATTAATGTGAAGGGTAATACTTGGTTCTTGATTATCAGTAAATATTAAATAATATGTATGATGATTATTAAATAAAAATAAAAAAAGGGAAAAAAAACAAGGAAAACAAGACTTATTATTATGGGTTAACGTAGCACAACTTAAAATTGTATTAGGAAACTCAAATATTGCTAATTTCATTATTGTTTTTAAAGGTAAGTGGTTGTGGTGGGAAACTCAAATATTTTCAATCCTATTATTGTTTTTAAAGGCAAGAGGTTACAAAGTCATGCAAAAATGGTCCCTATAAAAATAAAACTTTTGTTTTTTATAAAGAAAGAATTGTTTGCAACCATTATGTCAATCCTATCATGTTAATTAGGATCTCACATAATGAACAATAGCTAATTATACTTGAGGAATTGGTAATTTTTTATTTTACTATTTAAAATCTAACCAAATTTTCTGTAAAGAAAAAAACATAATATTTTGTGTATCCTATATTTCATTATTATAATTTCAATTTAAACGAATATGAATTGTATATATTAGTAACAAACTTATGAATCTAAATATTGTGATACTTATTATTCATGAATATTAAATTATATTTTATATACATGTATTAAAATTATAGTTTATTAGTTACCAAAATAACTAAACTATAATGTTTAAATTGGCATAAATGTATTATTTTTATTATTTATTATTCATCAAAGTGACCAAACTAAAATATTTAACAACATGTATAAATAAGTCATTTAATTATGATTTTAATGAAAGGTCTATAAATTAAAAATAATTAGATAAATTGGCGTTATCAATCATTAAAAATTGAGGATTTACCAAAAGCTAAACTATTATTCCATAATTAGTAATATGATTGAGGTAAATTAATATTTTGGTTAAATATATTTTTTTATTTTAAGATATCAAATATATTTAATTGAAAATATTTAATTAGCTATTAAAATTAATGATATTACTTATAATAATGTATTATAGGATTTTTCAAAGGAGAATTACCATGCACTCTAATGGTTTTATAATTAAATCCAATTTATGATTAATTATAAATATTTATGACTATACATTATTATAACTCACTTGTATGTTTCAATTGCTATTTTATTTAAGTATTGAACATTTCAAAATGATATGAACAACTTATGCATTATAAATATTAACTTGTGTTATTAGTGAGTAAGTCTAATGTTATTACAAATTCAAGCACTAAATAAGAGAAATTACATTATAACTGTAAGGAAAAAATAATAAGTTAAGTTTTATATTTATAAAAGTAATTAGTGTTAACAATATTAAAAAAAAACAGTTTACAAATAAAAGGTACAAAAGAATACTTACAGCTTGAGAAAAAATAATATTTTTTTACAATCACTAGTGCTTTTATGAGAGAACTCATGATTATTGAGTTTATTAGGTTATAAATTATGTAAAAGTATATTATTGATACGACTAATTCTGCAACAATACCTAAGACAATAAGATTAATGGTAAATGACTCCTTTTTCGTACAATTCATTTTAAAATTGTTATCTTCTGAATATGAATCATTTTAAATTCATTACAACATTATAAAAGAAAAAGGGAAATGTTAACATATTGGCTAGTATGCTTATTCGAGAGGAAACAAAAATCAAATAAAATTAAGTGAGTCATTTCATTAATATGATAAATAGGAAAGTTGGAAAATAAATGAAAGTGAATTTTAACCAATTTAAAAAAGGAAAAAGCCTACTTGTGTTATTTAACCTAAAAAGAAGTAATAATGGGGTGATAAATATCAATTTTATAAAGAATGTTGGACACTATCAAAAAAATTATCTAAAACATAAAATTTGGTTCAAAAAGAAAGAAAAATTAAATATCTTAATATGTTTTGAATCAAAATTAACTTGATTATGATGCTACTACTCATTTACATAATATAATGTAAGAGATTTATTACAATTCAATTATTTCAATTTATATAAGAATACAATCATTATTGGGTCATGTATTCTTAATGATAATGTATATAAACTAAAACTTGATCATAATTTGTTGAATCCCTACTTAGTATGCATCACAATATTGGCACTAAATGTAGCACAATAAATAAAAATTTTTATTACCTGTGGTACAAATTTTTAGGTCATATTTTCAAAGAAAAATTAGTAAAATTAGTCAATAATGAGATTCTTTTGAATCTAGATTTTGCTAATTTCAAAATATGTATAAATGGTATTAAGTGTAAGCAAACTAAATATAGCATAAAAGAAGTTGCAAAAAGCACTTAGTTTCTACAAATTATATATATTGATATCTATAGATCTTTTGACACTATAGCTCTTGATGAAGAATTGAACCTCATCACCTTTATAAATATATTTTTTATATTATAGTTATGTCTAAAAATTTAAGCAATTATATATCTTCAAGGTATGTATAAAGAAAGTTAAGAGCAATTAAAAAAAATGTCAAAATGTAAGATTTTATAATAGTGATGAATATTATATAAAATATAAGAATTTGGAGCATTGTCCAAGTCTATTTCTAAAATTTCTCGAAAGTTATGACATATCTATATAGTAAATTAGGTTAAACACACCTTAGTAAAAGGTATTATGTTGTTTATTTACAAGAATCAGATTTTAATATTAAAATCAATAAAGATCTCGTTTTCATTTCCATAGTCATAAAATTATCGAATATAATTTTGAAGTTAGTGACTTAGTACAACTTAGAGTTATACCAAATGGATATGAAAACTACCTTTATTAATCAAAATCTTGAAAAGGAAATTTACATAAATCAACTTGAAGTTTTTTTTTAATAAAATATAAAGATCAAATGTTGTGTAGACTAAAGAAATTAATATATAGATTAAAACAACTTTACTTCAAATGATATATTAAGTTTAATAAGATCATGACATCTTTTAAATTCAATAAAGAATACTATTAATTGGTATATATACCAAAAGCCTAATAAGAGTAAGTTTGTTTTTTAGTATTGTATATTGGCAATATATTACTTGTTGCTAATATTTTACAGATATTGCATGAGGTTAAATATATTGACAATATATTACTTACTACTAATATTTTATATATATTATGTGAGGTTAAATAATTTTTCTAAAAAAATTATAATAAAAGATATAGAAAAAACATTTTATGTAATAAAAATAAATAAATATTTTATGATAGATCATGAGGACCACTAAGATTGTTTTAAAATAACTATATCAAAAAAATTCTAAAATATCTAATATGAGAAAGTATTTGCCTATAATTATTCTCATATAGAAAGATAACAAATTTAGTGTCATGTAATGTTCCAAAATGATGTGAAACATAAGAAAATTGAATCAATTCCATATGTCTATGTTATTAGTAATTTAATATATTTACTATCCTCTGCTAAATTGGATATTAGTTTCATGTTTAAAATGTTAGGTAAGTGTAAAAATAATCCTAAAATATATTACTAGTAAGTTACAAAAAAAAGTATTAAGATACTTAAAAGAATAAAAAATTGCATACTTATGTATGAAAAATCCAACCATTTAAAAGTAATTGGATATTCAGATTTAGATTTGCTAAATCCATTAATAGCAAAAATTTATTTTTGATTATTTGTTCTTATTAAGAGAATGAGCAGGATTGTAAAATGATGAAAAAAATTTATCATTATTCCATTTATTATAAAAATATAATTTATGATATAATTTAAAGTTGTAATTCATGTATTATGACAGTGAAATTTATTTTAGGACTTGAAGTTGTTTACATCATTAGCAAATAAGTGAAAATTTATATAATAATTTTACAGTAGTATAATTTTTTTCAATAGTCATAAATATTAAAAGAGTATTAAGTTTAATAAGAATTGAAGTATTTTTTTTATTAAAGAGAAAATTCGAAAATAAAAAATGTCTATAAAGCAATAATTGACTCATAATAATAAATGAATATGAAAATTTATAACTAACATTATATAGATAACATACTCTCAAAATGGGTCTTACTTGTATTAATGATAATTGAATATGTATGATGTAATAATACTCTGACTTCACTTATATATTTCGAACATCCATTATTATTGTGCATATTATTATTTTACAATTAAGAGAAAAATTTTGAGACATTATTGTAAACTATTATGAAATTATATATATATCTTATAAATATGATGTAATAAATTATAAGTAATGTAATTTATGTAATTAAGTGTTCTGAATAAATAGGACATGACATTCATAACCTATACTAAACAATTTATCAAACTAAAGCATTATGATGAAATTCTAAGAGTTATTATTGTCACTTGCATATAAGGATTAATGTAATGGGTTATAATTAGGTTAAGTGGGAGAATGTTAGAATTTTTCAAATAATAATGTTAAAATAATTCTGAACAATATTTTTATTAAGAACTCAATCATGGTATAACTTAATTAATGAAAAATGATTCTATACATTATTTTATTATTAAAAATTATAATATCAAATTTAATTTGGGTATAAATGGATATATCTAATTTAAATTATAAAATTGTGTGTGTGTGTGTGTGTGTATATATATATATATAAACATATATATAACCAATCATCTCTCTTTGTAATATATACAAAAATTCAATTTAAAAGTGTATGATTACAATAAAGATCAATAGAAAAAAGTCAATTATTAAATTGAGACAAACTCTTTAAACATATTAATAATTTTAACTTTTACAAATTTAAGTATGTTATTTATAATATTTTTAGATGAATATATTTAATTTTAAAATTCAAATAATTAATATTTAATAAATGTGGTTTTATTAAGAAATCTAAAATATATCACTCCTAACATGAGATCAACCAATTCCATCTTTTGGGCTCCTCCTGTCAATAAAGCATGCCTATGGTTTTTGGCACAAGCTCGTTTCGCATGATAAATTAAGGTCGTGTGTCCTATTAGAGAGTTAATATACACATGAACCTTTCCTACGGTTTTTTCTATAAGTAGAATCAAGTTTCATCAAGAAGATTAAGAGTTAATAAAAGATAAGGAGAGTTTACAGGAACAAGAACTAAAGTCAAATAACAAAATTAATTTGTCTAGTAGTTTCTTATTTCGCTAAACCATATTTAACAAAATTAAAATTCTTAATAGTGTGATCAAAGAACCAACCAACCAACACTAATACAAAGGAATTCTAAACTTTTGGATACTAAAGACGCTGTTATTTATGCTTCAATCAAGTGAATACGATATTGGAAACTTATTTCAAAATAAATTATTTATGCTTAACGGCATTATTAGAAGTCATTAGTTTATTGATTGTAAGATAGTCGATAATCAAGTATGGTTTAGCATCACTAACAGAGCAAGACAAAATGCTCATTCAAGTCCTTTAAAGCGCCCCCAATATCTATTAAACTCAATTTTCTTTTGACTTGACTATTCACATATTCCTTTTTAGAAAGAACACTTGAAGAAGAATCCACAACCAAGGTTTTTGGTCGATTGATACAATGCACTACTTTGATGCATCTGGGTATCTATAGAAGAGTCAAAATTCTTTACTCTTAGCCGAAGATTTAACAAGAACACTACTAGATCAAATAGGAAATTCCTATTTCGAAGTCTATAAGACAAGCTTATTTGGTTGCTATTAGAATTCATATCACAATAAATATATATATATATATTTATTTATTTATTTATTTATTTATTTGTTTATTTATTTATTTATTTATTTATTTTGGTGTATGATTGCATTCTAAATGTCTAATTGGCTATTTATAGGTTATGATCTCACATGTCATGCCATTTAGTAGTAGTAGAGCTATTAGGACTATTTTTACTTTTTAGGTTCAAATGTTGGTAGATTTTTTGGGCATTTGAATGCATTCATTTTCTTTGTCTTTCCCCAACAGTTAGTTCACCTTCGATTTTACAGGCAAAGAAGTAAAGGTTAGCAATAACAGGTCTTCCCACAAATCACTTAAAACACTTTTCACGCTGTGGCTCTAAACAATTAAGGGATCTTGATTATAAAAAGAAAAAGAAAATCTTGTTGAGATGCCTGACCAATGACTGTTTGAATAAGAATGCCATAGATCATATTACCGATGATATGTGCTTCTCTGCTTTTTCTTTGGCTTAATCTTAAAAAGTCACACTGGGTAACAAATATAAATAATCAATCAATCTTTTATTTTATTCTAAATAACTAATTAAAATTGTTAAAAAGAATTTATTATTCCTACTTATATTTTCCTAAATTATACCCATGTCATGATCCTCATAAAAGAAAAG
This sequence comes from Kandelia obovata, assembly GCA_021464305.1. Classification (NCBI taxonomy): domain Eukaryota; kingdom Viridiplantae; phylum Streptophyta; class Magnoliopsida; order Malpighiales; family Rhizophoraceae; genus Kandelia; species Kandelia obovata. Next base: position 5,211,486 of record CM038484.1, on the reverse strand, counting down.
AAAGAAAAACAAAATGGTGGCAAAGAATATACGGTTGAGGTTTATGAAATTTAGAATTTCAGAATGAATTATCTATTTTTTTATTTTTATTTTTTAATTTTTCTGTTTTATATCAACCCCTAAAGTTGTGGGGAAAGAAAAAAAAGGAAAAAAGAAAAGGTTTCAATTACGACATTTTAAAAGAAATGCCCAGTGAAATATATACATCCAGAATGCTGAAGGCACAGTAACCATATGAAAAACAAAAATGTTTTATAACAAGAAAAAGAAAAATTCAGGATACAAAAGTATTTAAAAAAATTGGAAAAAACTCTTTAGCATGCCGGGAATTGCATTCCTGTAATCACAGTTGGCTTTCGTCGATGTTTACACTGTCCCTCGAATCATCGGAGACTATGGGTTGCGAACTAGGCACAAAGGAGGCCGGCGATTCTGCTGGAGTTGACCATCCACTCTCGATCATTGGGCACTGCCTGATCATGTCACCCTCCCCATTTCCATTCATCATGACCAAGTTACATGGGATTCTTCTTGCGAAAAACTCTTTGTTCTTCCTCTGATGCCTGTCACCAACCAAAATGACAATGTTAGTCTGATCCAAAGTTGAATTTTGATCTATGATCCATGTTTCAATGATTATAAAATACTGGAATCCACTCACTGGTAAAGAAAAAGGTGTCTAAGAAGATGTATAGATGAGACACATAGAATTGAAGAGTTTATATTTTGATATCGTAAAAAAATAAAAAAAATGTGGACTTTTCTAATTTGATTCGCTGTTTTTTTTTTTAAAAAAAAAAAAAAAACTAAATCAAGTTGCTTCAATGTCAAATATAAGAAAGGGTGGGGGGAGAAATTAAGTGGAGATGAGGTAGAACAAGGAATTTATGTTAGAGGAAACAATAGAAAGATGAGGCATAGATACATATTAGAGGTGGAAAAGTTGAGAGCCAAAGTGAGAATTTTGAGGAGGAGGTATGCATTGCATTTAAGAGGGGATGCTTAAACATTAGAGCAAATGTTTAAATTTTAGAAAACATTAGGGGGCCAAAGTCAACGTATCAGGCATTTGGGGGCCAAACTCAACAAATTAGGAGTTTGGGTGGTATGCAGAGTGTCACGTTTTTTGCAAAAACCTTAAACTTGGGATAAATTTATAAATTTTGAAAAGAATACTAGTGGGCTCACGATTGGTGACAAGGAAACTTTTTTTTTTTTTTTTGTCAAATGGAAACATGTAGTGAATTTTTTTAAGAAGAAAAAAATTCAATTCAAGTTTGTGTAATACATTAAATTTCTTTAAAAAAAATTTACACCTATCATTATTCAAACAAAATATTTAGGACAAATAACAAAAGATAAACAAAGTAACAGTGGGGCTCGCCTTAGCTCTTTCCTTGCTTGGACTTCGGCCTGCTATTCAAGCGGGCCATTCCTTTGAGGGCTAATGTGCTAACAGTAGCGTTTACAGTTCGGTTAATTAGTCGAAAATTAATCTCAATAAAAAAATTGAAAATTCTAATTTTTATGTAAAATATATGATTTGATGCATTTTTTTTAAAAAAAAAAATTATGGTTGTCATTATATTAATTAAATAAGCGATTTTTTGATACATAATATACTTTATTGATATTTGTTTCTTAGAGAAAGTTTATAGTAACAATTTTCACTCTTATTAGAATAATATATGTGTGTGTGTGTGTGTGGGTGTGTGTGTGTGTGTGTGTGTGGGTGTGTGTGTGTGTGTGTGTGTGTGTGTGTGTATGTATATAGGTTTTGTTCGGTTAACTGCAGTATTCTAATATTAAAAACCTCAACTGAATATCAAAAAAATCGATTTATATTGACTTAAGTTAACAAGTTATAAATTTCAGTTAAAGTTCTGTTGGATTTTGTCTTATTAACCCAAGTTCCTGTCTCTTATACACATCTAGATGTGTATAAGAGACAGGTGTGTGTGTGTGTATGTATGTATGTATATAGGTTTTGTTCGGTTAACTGCAGTATTCTAATATTAAAAACCTTAACTGAATATCAAAAAAATCGATTTATATTGATTTAAGTTAACAAGTTATAAATTTCAGTTAAAGTTCTGTTGGATTTTGTCTTATTAACCCAAGTTCTGACCTGTCGAAGACGACCCATGTTGGATCAAGGCTTGTGATCTTTTCAACCACCTGCAGTCTTGGAGGAAACCCCATTATTACTTCCTTTTGTGGCACAACCTGCAATTACAATGTTACATGTGCATTATTCACCAGAGGTTTCCAACAAATGACTGTGCTTTCAGAAGTGAGCTTGGGACAGGTTTTTTTTTTTTTTTTTTTCCATACCCCGTATTTTTGGCAGAGGTCTAGAATTGCTTGAAGCCTGACAAACCTGGCATCACTACTCCATTCACTTTTCTCTTTAGCAAAATGCAGATCTTGAAATTCCACAGCCCAGACATCCTGCGATGTCTTTGAGGACACTGCAGCCCAGAAATGATTCATGTTAATGAACCAAATTACAGAATCAAAGACGCTTAGGCAACCTGATATAGAAAAAAAAATTGGACTGTATCAGAAAGGCTTAAAAATTGGAAACTCACAGGCGATGTTAAGCCAGGGCATTACTCCGAGAAGGGTGATGGTACAGCCGGCGGATGCTATATTCTTCAGAGCCCATTCAAGTGGCCCTGTGGTGAACTCCTTGAGCCCATCCGTGACAATGACCACATGTCTACTTCTAGTGCTTGCTGAGCCTGAAGATTGGCCCTCCATAAGAGAGTCTGCTAATAACGGTCTCCGGGAACTTATTCCTCCAAAAGGGCTTAGCATTGCTCTGCCTGCTCCTCTTCCGAATAAAAAAGTCATTTCATTGCACTGCAAGAAAAATAAAGGTGGGAGAAGGAATGCTTGGTTTGGTGCTGTGGTGATGTATACTTTTATAATTAGTCTCAAGACTGTCTGCATAGGAAAAACCAAAATGGGGTTATTAGATGCAACATATGGTTGCTTTGTAAACGTTAAAAACTAAGGCTTTTTTCAGCATCTTACATTGATGCCAAAACTTCAAGGGCCTATGCAGCTCAATCAAAGATGCTGATTTGAAAGTAGCGACGAAGAGCCTTGTTGTGTTTCACAGTTTGTATGAACAATCGAGATAGAGTTCAATTGAAAGAAACTTGTCCCCGGTGGGATTAGAGGCCAAAAAAAAAAAATGAATAGCCAAGGTCTCTTGACCTTCCTCCATTTTCCAAGCAATGACCTACACCATGAGATATTATCTGGGTGTTCCATTGCGCATCACATTTGCAGAGGCACAAATGCTAGTTTTGTCAACGGAATGCAAAACGTGTCACGTTATCTACCGAGGGTATTCAGATTTGCAGGGTATTCGTTGCAATTTTTTGTCGTGATTTGGAAAAGTAGATGCTGCCCAACTCTTCCTAAGGTGGCAGGCCCAACATGTAACATTTCTTTATGTCATTAACAACTGGGGCTTGTTTCCACGGTAAGAGGACAATGATTGCAAAAACAGTGCGAAAATGTTTCGCAGAAAGGATCAGTGGAAGCCACTCGCCTACACACTACATAAAACCTTCGAGAATAATTGATTTTTTTATTATTTTTTATTTTATTTTATTTTGTATAGCAGTGAAAAAACATGCATGGTGCCAACTTGCAATAAGGGCGCAGGATATTGGCAAAAATAAGGCATAAATTTTATTTACCAGGAAACCAGTACCCAGATCTCGCACACATGAAAATTTTTCCAAAATTGCACATCAATCAAATACCCATTTTGCACACTTTGAACCTTAACTGTCTTGAAACAACGGTGACTCAAAAAGCTTGATGCCATACACTTTTTGTTCCCTTTCAAAGCACTGGCTTTGCTAGGGAAGGTGGAAGTTAGAAATGCAGACATGAAAGTAAAGAACAAGATGCATTTTTCACTCCTCAGTGTTCTCCTTTCCTGTTAATATCATATCATAGCGCAGTTGGGAATTGGGATGCCCATGGTGGTCATCCCTTTGCACTTAAGAAAAACACTCATGGAATTAAACTTCTCCTAGAAATGACAACTGAGAGGATACCAGTAAACAACATAGATTTGCATCACTTTTTTTTTTTAATGTACATCAGGAAAAATGTACACTGCAACACTGAAATTGAGAAAGACCACTTTTAAAATCCAGAAGCAAGGTGCTAAAAATAATGGAAGATTGCTGACAAAAAGGGACCAAATGAACCTCAAATTTTCCTAATCATTAGGTATACCCAAACCAGAATGCCAACTACTGTCATTACCAACTGCAAGAGGGAAGGCAATATATAGGCCACATTCAACTTCAATACTTTAAGGATTATCACATCAACTGTAGTAAGTGTGGCTGTGTAATTAACCCAGTAACCTGACATTAGCCAGAAACTCAAGTAACTAAGAAAAAAAGTAAAAACAGTTCAACGCAAAGCAGCCATATGACCAAAAGATTTACAGCGGGAACCAGAAGGGCTGGACCTTTTACATGGGGATGAACCTAGTCCCCTCTTCTTGTCATTTCCAAGCATAAGATTTATAATTTCCTTGCTCCTTAAACTAGGCATGTTCCTTTTTGTGTATCTCAAAGCTTCCTCTATCTCTGAAAGCTTACCAGCCCTTGTTGAATGTCTTTTGCAGCTTATTCGATTCTCCGCTTTCAAATGATGAAGAGGAATCTGATGTCTGACCCCTGAAATTTATATGCATGTTATTGTAGTTCTAGACCAAGTTACCAAAGCTGGTAGAAGAGTATTGAGTTTTGTAAGTTCCCTTACCTGATGGCCCCACTTTTGTAATTGGATGCAGAGATTGGGGTGGCGTTGCAGGATGGAGACCATTTCCAATAATTCTGTTGCTAGCCTCATTGCGAATATTTTGTTTGACAGAAGGCAGAACAGATAATTTCTCATTGTAAGAAATTGCATCATGGCATTCACCTAATCCACATGGCTCAGAAACACCAATCATGGGGTCAACACCATCTTTAGATTCGTCCCAGCATATATTTCTTTCACTTTTACTCGTTCCACAAGAAATCTGCTCAGAATCTCCCAGTGCCTCATCCAAAATCTCACCATTCTTCCTCTCAAACAATTTTCCAGAAGACAAGGTGATTGAAGTTCCATCAGCTGCATCTTCATTTACAACACCTTTGCCATTTTCAACATTAGTCATGCCAATTTCTGAAGTGCATTCGCCATCCATGTTCTCCAGAACTGATTTAGGTGATGTACTTGTAATGCTAAGATTTGAACATAGGTTTTGTGTGTCTATCAAACTTGAGAACCAGGGTGTATCCTCTCTGGCATAGAATAAAATATAGGCAGCTTGAGATAGCACAAAATCTTCTTCAACCTTGATGACCTTCCAAATAAAAATGAAGTATTATCAGACTGTTTGCACATTTTTCCAACATTACATCCAAGACCAATTATTCATGACTAGTATGCGTTATGCACAATTAAATGGAACCTCATCAGAAATTGGAAATTATGGCAAACATTTTTAAACTATGAGACCGCCAAGGACTTTATCCATTGTGCACATTCCAAATACTTCGTGCCATAGAAAAGAAAAAGAACAGTCCAGGCAAGATGATTTTTAGCTGAAAAATGCCAGAGATATAAAACTAATATTAAAATATGAATCCCTCCACAACTTGTAATACCAATATCTCAACCATAAATTTTGACAAGAAAAAGCCCAGATAAAAAATATAAGTCCATATTTCAAATAACATGGTTATTGACAGCAAAAGTAAGATTTTTAGCATTTTTCTTTTGTAAAGTCAATGACCATGGATTACCTGATAACTGCTGGAAGAAGCAAAAGTTACAATTCACAAGAAAGAAATTGATTGGGAATTTAGAAGGCTTAAAAATTATTTAAACAGAATAACACTACCACGTACTTTTTGAACCCAAGGCTTTGCTACTTCAGGGAATTCAAAATATAATACATAATGTAACCACTCCACCCAAAAAGTCTGGTTTTAGTTCAAGATGATCAATATGTAGAATCAGAACAAATTATCACTGAATATTATGTTGGAATGTACACTGAAGTTTAAAGAAGGTTCAAAATTAAAAACTAAACTTTTCAAAAAAAAAAAAAAAGTAATAAAACTTGTACAATTTATCAAGATATGACTCTACCAATAATCACAGCAGAATCTGGATAGTATATTTTGGCCCTTTAAGAAATAAGTAATACTACATTTGCTAAGGTCTTCACTAAGAATCTATAACAAAATGATGAGATATGGGATATGGACCAAAAGTTTTTGAACATCTATGCAGCTCCACCTGCCAACATTAATGAGCGGAGTATTGTAAAAATATATGTTAGAACCAAACTATGTGACATTAATTGTTAAAATGTTCCCAGTGTGAATTTTAGTATCATTTGCATTACTCAAATAAATTAAATAGGAACCAATAATGCAACCTCAAGCAAAATTATGATCGATTACCAAACAAAAACTGAATCTGACAATATTTACCATTGAGTCATCCAATTTGTGCCATGTGCCCGGAGATGACCGTACATAACAAAAGTAATGTCCAGAAGTAGGCAAAAGTCCATCATGCACTACAATGGCGTATAGTTGGTAATTCAAGTCTGCCTGTTGGAAAAAAGGGAAAAAAACGGAATGTTATAATTATTACTTGAAAGTAAAACAGTATTACAAGCAAACACCTTTTCTTTCTGATAAGTTACAAGGAAACTCATTTTCAAATGTGAGCTCTAATGCTTTATCTTCCCAAACGTCATTGATCTTTCATGACAATACTGAATTAGATTGGAAAGAGAACCTAGATTGCCTCAACTTGAAAATTCTCCATATCATCCATGTGATAATTAGCACTAACACATTTATTTCAAAGCTAAATGCTTTAAAAGTTGCTAGCATCATTATCCCACCAGTTATAAACTTATCTGACTTACATTACCCTCTTCACTGCAAATGGTGTAGGGCTTCAAGTTCAACTCCAATGGAAAATCCACATGCTTTCCAATCTTCTCTATTGATAATCCATCAGACTTGAATCTCTTCAAATGCATAATAGCAACTGAAGGAGCCCAGTGCAGCATAAGTTGCTTCTCCTTGGATGCTTCTTCATTGCAGTTCTCACACATTAGTTTTGCCTCTGAGACTTCGATTTTCTCCACCTTGGTAAAAGATTCCAGAGCACACTGAAGAGTGCCCACATCTTCAATCTCCAAACTGAGGTCAATCAGGGCCTCATACTTATTTGAACGGTGACCACAATTGCAACATTGCAACTAAAAATTCAAATGGGAATGCAAGAAAAAAATTAGTCAAAGAAGTTTTTGGAAAAAAGAAAGGCTGCATTGCACACATAAATACTCCATAAAATGAGAGGATCATTTCCTATCAAATCAGTTAGTGAGACAATACAACAAGTATGAAAAACCATTAAAAGTGATTTAGCCGTGCTTACTTTGCTTACAAGTCGACCACCGAATACTGACTCCACTATATTATCTTCTACTGAAGACAGCATCTCACCATTTGGGAAGGAATCCAAAAAACATCTCTCAAGTCTATTAAGTAAGCATTGGAGGAATTCGTGGGCATCTTCCTGGTAGTATCTCTGGAAACTAGAAGAAATGTCTTATTATTAATGGGTTAAGGATCACAAGCAATTATAAAACTGAAAGGTTGTCCAACAAGTGTCATGTATAGATATATACTATAGGAGCGTTCAAAACATCAATCCTTCTACAACTGAATGAGACAAAAATAACTTAATTTTGCGAATTGGGAATATCTAATTCTTTTAAATTCAGTTCCAACTGGTAGAAGGTAACAATTGTTAATTGTTATTCAAAGATACACAAGAGATGTACGCATTAGCTCATACCAAAAAAGACAGGGTGACCTGGTACTGCATGTTACTTAGTAATTAACAGATAAGGATACGATTCAAATTGTCGAAAAGTTTGACTGGTGAGATCACTTTCCCAGAAGAAGCTAAAGAGAGTTCAATATGCTCGCAAAGAGCACAATGCATACAGAATCCTTCAGCATCACCTGCAAATACCCAATTTTCAACATTAAATTTTAAACTAAAAACCAATAAAACAACTGGGACAGTAAGGTGACATTCCAGCAAACTCACAGGGCACCGTGTGATTGGAAGAACGAAGAGCGTTAACCAGTGACACGGTATGTGTAAAGCATTGCAAGATTGCATTGATAAAGCATGTATTACCGAGATTTGAAAGCCCAGCACCCTGCAAAACCAAAATTAAAGAGGGGAAAAAAGAAAAAGAAAAAGAAAAGATCACCAACTCAGAACACAAGTGTAATTGAATTCAAACACATTAAGTATTAACAAACACAAACCAGGAAAAGTTGAAACAATTACGCAGAGACTCACCACTCCAGTAGGTCCAGTTCTCTGCATAAGAAACGAGAAACTAGGAGGCTTATCTTCGGGGGTCTCGCTTTCTCTTACTGAAGAATCCCAACCTGTGTGCCACCTGCATCGTCTGTGGCACCAATACCCACCATGGTTAGGACAAGGAAAACGACAGCGTGATGGTTTACCCATGGATTCTTCATCCCCTTTTTCGATCTCCGAATCCATCGCAGAGCCAATTCGATTTGGCGATGAACTGATCTCCGACTGGCCATCCAAGGCCCCTTTAGGCTGAGATGGTAAAGACCCATCGGCAGTTTCAGCCATTACAGGCAGAATCAAAGAAGACCCGCCAAGATTTGGCTCAGCTGCCAAACGCGCCAGTCTCCCAATAAGGAAGGAAGAAAAAAAAACCCCAAAAACAAAAACAAAAGAAAAGGAGACAGATAATTGAAGAGAATTTTGAGATATTTGAGGAGAATTTTGACCAGTTTTCCTATTTGAAAACAAGGGAGGGAGAGCTTTGAGGGCTTTCTTTTAGAAACGTTTTTCAAAAGGGAGGGAAAACTGAACCGCCCTTTTCTCTTGTTTTTTTTTTTTTTTGACAGTTTTTGGCTGATCCAAATGGCCAAATTATTAATAAAATAAAACAATGGAAGAGAGAGAGAGAGAGAGAGAGAGAGAAAGATACCAATGTCCTTTTTCCCTTAAAAAAAAAAGTAAGGGATACAGAGAAGTTGATATAAAGAGAAAAACCTTAATAAAGTAATTAAGAAGGTGTTTTCTTTGGGTTAAGAAAAACATTGAATTATTAATTAAATAATAAGCATGTTTTAATTCTCACAAACCTCAGTTTGATATATATATTTAAATTAAATTATTAATAATAATTTAATTTTTTTAAATTGTCAACAAACTTAAAATCATTTAAATTATCGTGAATAATTGTAAATTAATTTGATTAATTTGTTAATTTGAAAAAAAACAATTAAAAATTTAAATGAAACAAAATACATAAAATATTTCTCGCTACTTCCCTATACTAACGCAACTCCTTTTCAGGAACGTCAGACCTGACATTTGCACCAAGCTTCAAGGATGTACGGACAACCCCCTTCTCTTGTCATGTCCATGTCGGCACAGTAAAAACATGTCTAGATAAAAAAAAATTTAGACGCGTTTTACTGTGGACATCACTAAAACAAGTTGCAGTACACGCCTGGAGTTTTTATTAAACTGCAACACAATATTTTGGTACATATATAAGTAAAAATATATTCATATTTATCAATAATATAATAATTAGTTTATCTCTATTTATATTAATAATTTTTTTAAAATTATTACATAATATTTTTGTTGTGCAAGTTAAATAAAAAAAATATTAAAATTAAACAAATATCATAACATAATATTTTTATAAAAAATTAATTAAAATTACAAAAAAGTTTTTATGTTAATAATACCAAACTTAGGTTAACTCGGTACATTACATGAATTTTAGATATTTAATAAAAATATTAAAATAACAAATTTTTTGATATATTTTTAATTATAATTAATTTTTTAAAAATTTAAATTAAAAAAAAGTTGAGTGAAATTAACTTATTTTAATTATTAATCATAATTAGTTTTATAATTAATTTAAGAGTTTTTAACTTGTGTTAAAGGGATCGAATGAAATTAAAAATAAATAATTTATTAAAAATTGAAGTAAATTTTATTATTACATATTGATAATAATTAAATTTATAATCAATAATTTTATTATAATTCATTATTGACATTAATTTTGAAGAAAAATTACTTTAGTAAAAAAATTAATATTTGAAATTGAATAATTTGATTAAGAGAAATTAAAAGAACTAATTTAAAATACTATAAATCATATGAGTTTATTAAAAAAAAATCTTAAAATTAAATAAACACCACAACATTGATTTTTTTTTCTTCAAAATCATTGATTTTTACTTAATTTTGATAATATTAATATATATAGATAGATAAATATGTATAATATAAATCAAAAAACAAATTTCATTTTTAATGTTATGTTTTGTTACAACAAGATATCAATGACAACTTATAACAATGCATTATGGTTTAGTTAAATATGTCAAAACACATTAAGTTTCTTTTTCTTTTTCTTATAGGTTATTTTATTAATTGTAAGCATTCAACTATTATATAATGATAAGTATTAGTTTTCTAGTCTTCCTTTGTAATTTATTCCTTATCAAATCATATGCAGTAACACTTAATTAAAGTAAGAAATTTTCAAGATGATATCAAATTAGGCAAATACAAACTTTAATATCACTTAATGTGTTGTTTTGTGAAAACAAAGTTATACTTGATTAAGGCCAAAAAAAAAGTAGATTTCTTAATGAAAAAGACAACGAGAATGACTACATCTTCTATTGAAAGCATGCATTCATTAGAATATTAGGATAGATTAGTTTTTAAGCTTATACACATATTTATAGCTAAAGCCTTTAGCTAATTGCAAAGATATTTTAACTTTAACAAGAAAATACTTAATGATAAATCAAAAAAATATTATAATTTAATAAAAAAATAGCTAATGACAAATCAAAACAAAAGGCAATTCTTGAATAACCAATATAGTTATTGAATATTTAGTTAAAATTCATAATTAGACTAAAATAGCATAAAATAAGTAAATAAATTACAAACTAAGAATTACAACATAATTTGTAGGGTGGTACAAAATAATCTTTGTGACATGTAATATGTCTTACATCTTACCATTCCATTAGAAATAAGCTTAATCTCGAGTTAATAATGAAGAACAAGCATATTTCAAATCATAAGAATAAGTACTTAGAGTACATCGATGTCTTAAGTTTCCTTGTAGGTTATTGTTGTCTTGTCATAAAAAGTTGATAAATGACAAATCCTAATTTATCTAATTGATTATTCATTTCAACAAATATAAAATCAAAAAGAACTTAGGACTTATGGGTTATAGGTTGAGATTCAAAAACTTGTTTTTTGGCAAATCAATAACAATATTAGGTTTTAACTCTTCAACAAAATCTTACTCAATTTCACAAATAATTACTATTCATGATTTACAAGCATGTTTAGGTAGATTATCAAATACCACATATTTAACTTTTTTTTTAATTATTAATTCTTAAACTAATGGAGTATAAGAATAAATAAAACTACTTTATTGTACATATTAAACCTCTTGAATATATGAATTCATGTTTAATAAAGAACTCATATCCACATACTTTATGCTATAATTAAATGATTATAATGCATCATGATACTTTTTACAACAATTTTTAAAATATTGACTCAATATTTTATTTAACCTATATAAAATCACATTATAATAATTAAGGTAAAAATCCAAAACCAACAATTTATACATCCTTAGTTATGATTGAATTTTGGATTTACCTTTTTAGAGTCAATATCATTAAGCATCAGCTCACCAATGAGTTATATCATAATTAAGTTTTACAAACCTTACCTTTTCTTCCTTGTCAATATTATTGAATTTAGAATAAACTCTAGTACCACTTAAAGGGTCAATTCACCTTTTAATTTCCATAAAACCTTAAAGTGGTTGCAGAGATCTAAATGCCTAATGTATTGTCCTAATAGTTTAATTATAAGGGTGTGCTACTAATGTTACCTGAGGACCTTTCGTTTTTCCTTAGAGAGTCAAATATGGGTGCACTCATCTACAAAAGTTCAAAAGATGTTCTCCTTGGAACTAGTAGGGGTCTCTTCTTTTTTGTCATGTTTAACATGAAGCAATGGGCAAGGGGTCATTGAGCAGCCTAAGACCTTTTCCTTGAAAGTCATCTTAGCACCCTAGATATATCATTTACATTAACAATCTCAGTAGTTTTTTTTTTTCTTCTTTTTAATGTTTTGGTCTAGAAGATCATTTTCTTTAAATGAAGATATGCACTTAGGATTTTTCTATATCAAAAGGGCAAAAAGGTTAAGAAGAGGGTTCAATCAATTAAATAAAAACTTAAGAAAGAATAACTTTCGACCTAATCCTAATAGTGTTTAAAGATTGAGTTTAATGGAACTAATTTGTCGTCCATATGAATAATAAAATCTAACTTAATCAAAATCACTATAATTCTTATTGAAATAATTTTACAATGTATGTGAAAAAAAATTGGAAGCATATAAATCAAATGTCATATAAAACTTCCAAGAGTTGAGAATCCTAAAACAATTCAAGTTGTTTAAAGTAAAATATAAAAAAACTCAAAGAATATAACTATCAATTTTACATACCTCAAATTCTTTTTCATTATAATAGTATTGTTAAGAAAAGATCTAAAATTGCTTACAAAAATATTATGATAAACATGCAACTTAAAGGCTAAAAACATATTTAGACAAAACAATAATCATTAGACTGATAACTCATTTTATTAAGTGTAAGGGAGTGATGACAGTAAAGACATATAATAAGAATGAATATACTATTTAAAACCACCAAAAACTATTTCTAATATCTATTGTTAAAGTTATGTAACTAAAAAGGTTAATTGGATATGTGCTTGAGAGATTTTAAAAAAGTGTGTAACCAAGAAGTATGGTTAAATAGAAAAAGTAGATTTAGAAATAAATATTAAATTTTTTATTAATTTTAAGAAATTTTGATATTAAGGAGTGACCTTATTAAAAACTCTTTTATTATAAAATAATAATAATAATAATTAAATATGTGAAAATAACTAAAAACCTAATTTTTTTTAAAAAAATGTTTTTTAAATTTAGAATTAAGAAGACTTAAAGTGAAGGTTCTCTCACTTAGCACAATACTTAAATATATATAAATATATGAATATAATAATATTTACATAAGATATTATTACCTTTTAAGTCAAAGTACATAAATATGTTATCTTTTTTAACTTCATTTATATGTAGAAAATACTCTGTTATGTGTCATACATTTGAAGTCCTACAAAATCAAAGGATAAGTACATAAGACCACTTTATTTGGTGATAGAAAAATGCTTAAGTTATGGAAACGTACCATTGTAATGTTGGCTAAAAAAAAAAACTTCAACATAATAGTTATACTAATTTTTAAGCTTGTATGATGCATAATTTTTTTTTTTAGTTTATGCTATAATATAAAAATTGTAACATTAACATTAAAAATTTTTCAATCACTAAAACAAAAATAAAAGAAAACAAGAACAAAGAAAAAAAATATCTCATGAAAATAAAAAAAAATTATCATTATTGAAAAAGAAAAATAACTAGTATAGTAAAATTAAAATCCAAAATAAAAAGAAAAAAATGACAAATAAGAGTGGACCATCCATAATAACTATAGAACAACTCATCCACAAAGAGAACATTACTTATAAGGTCTTGTTGATATTAGTTTTGAAATCCCTTCATGGATCAATATTTACTTTACTGTTTCTTTTTTTTCTTTAAACCTCCTTTAACCAAAAATATTTTAATAAAAAATAAAAAAAATTAGGTGTCAAATTAGAGAAATTATAAAAAAATAGGGAAGTAACGTGGTTTATAAAAAAAAGTAAATTTAGAGATATACTTAGGGTAATTGGCTAGTAACCTATTAAAAACTCTCTTATTATTATCAAAATTATATATATAAAAACTCTTCATAGTCTTTAGAAGGAAAAAAAAACTTTTTTAACAAGTTATTAAAAATAAATTAGGTGATAACCTATTAAGAAATGTTTTGGATTAGATTTAAAAAGTAAGGAGAAATATGATGAAATTTTCTCTTAACTTTAGCAATACTATATTGTATATAAATTTGTAATTAATGGATAAAAACATCTATTTGATAGACAATAACATGTAGACAAATATGAAACAATTTAATGGTATATAATGAAATTTTTCTATAAAAAAAATTATTAGCTAAACTAGGCATATTGGAATAATTCAATTAAAATTTGATATATTAAATTAAATGTTGACTTTAATAAGGCTAATAAAAAAAACCAAACTAATCCAAAAATATCATACACCCTTGAATTTTTTTATAAAAAATATTATATTTTAAGCAAATATATTGAATTTGTAATAAATATACATTAAATTTGCAATTAAATATGTCAAATTTTAAATAACAAACAAGTAAATTAGTTTTAAAATATCTAAAATATTAATTTGGTACCTAATGATTATGATTAAAGTTTTTTGTAAACATGAATAACTTGTGCCTTTACCTTTTTACCTAACATTTCACTTACTAGATTTACGATTTCAAACTTACCTCTTCACTTTATATTTATAGTTTTCTTTTTTCTTATTTTTGTTAAAAAAGAGACTGAGAAATGAAAAGAGAATAAGAGAGTCATTAAAACTCCAATATAAAAGAATATTTTTCTAATTAATTGCATTATAAACACGAGATATTCAAATCTTTCTTATTAAATGTCTTGTATTGATTCCAAATCTAAAAATATACCTAGAATATTTTTACGTTAATTTAAAATAGTGTCATGTATTAATTTCAAATAAAAACAAAAAAATATTTCTAAATTTTAAGAATAATATAAATTATAATTTAATTATAATTAAAAAATAAAAATATTTCAACAAGACATACAATTTGTATTATACATGAGATATCAACTAGTTCATATGTATATTATTATTGTTAAAATTAATAGAAAGCTTTAGGGATTATCTCTTTTTACCATGTGATGATTTCTCCTTAATTTATAAATCAAGACTATTGTGTAATAATACTTCTTTAATTTATAAATTAAGAAAAGTAAAAAAAAAGTACTTAAAATTTAATCCTCTTTATATTTTTCTCTTTTTTTTTTTGAAAAGGAAAAACTAATAATTTAATGTAATTTTAAATTTTTCCTTTTTCTTGTAAAAGGAAAAAAAATTATACCATCTAAGTTTTCTTAGAAAAGAAAAAATTATTGACAATTTAACACAAATTAAAAATAAAAACTTATTTAATTTTTTTATAATTTAAAATAATAAAAGAATTATTTATAAATTACCTTTTTAAAAAAATTCAATAAAAAACTATTTAACTCTCTTTCAATCTATCTTTTTTATCATGGTAAAACAACAAAAGTATAATGCTACTTCTAAATTTTTAAATTTTTTATTTATTCTTTCTTTCTCTTTGAATGATTATACTTCTAATTTAAATTTTCATCATTTTTATATTTTAATTTTAATTATTTCTTTTACTATTCAACTATTCATATTACAATATCATAGAAGATGACGAGTTACAATGTAAGTTTTTACTATTTTCAGACTTTTAACTCTTTTTTAACTTTCAATTCTAAAATTGTGGTGTTTCTTTATTATCTAAATTTTAAACCACATGAAAGGTGTTTACTATATAAACTTTTACAAGATTGCATGTGTAAACGGGAACTTCTTTACTTGTATTGACTCGTTATATCATTCAACATCTATAAGAATATGTTCATTTTTTATTTTTTGCAAAAGCATAATAATTAAATTTTATCATAATATTCAATATAACTCATCTTAAAACTTTTTAAAATTTAATTTTTTTATATTGTTTCTGTTAGATTCTTAAAAAAGAAATATACTATCTCAAATTCTCTATTAATTATCTTAAAAAAATTACTCCTTAATTTTATTTTTTAATAAAAAAATCCACTAAATTCACCTAATTTTTTAAAGGAAAAAAAATACCATAAAATTTCCCTTTTGTTTGCTTAAAAAAGGGGAAAAATTTTTTTTTAAAAAAACTATGCATTAATTCTCCCTTTTGTTTTCTTAAAAAAATACTTATAATTTTTTTTATTTTTTTAAATGACATATAATTAAAAATACGCTTATTCACCAATATTATAAACTCTAGCATTATATGAGTCCAGCAATAACAGATGATATAAAGAAAAGGAAAAATAAAACTCATTTAGCCTAATTGATGCGTAATGGAGTTCATTTGAAATGGTTGAAATGATTAATAATTAGAGATTCATCGGATTTAAGACGGTAAACTTTCCGTATGTACCTTTATATTCCTTATTATCCCTAAGCCTCTCTCTCTCTCTATCGTTTCCGTTTTTCTTCTTGTTTCTTTTTTTTTTTCAACAAATGGGTATCGCACTTACTTTTGCAAGCTTCAAAAGTCCCACGATATACCTAACATCAAATTGTGTTTTGCAATTTTGCAAAGTGACTTAACCAAGGAGGATATTCGGGTTAAAGCTGGGCTTAATGCTGGAGAAGAGCATGAGTCTTGCAAAAGGGAATGACGATCAAGTCAGTAGATAAAATGCATGAGAGTAGTATTTTAGCTGTAACCCTGTATTAGCATTAGTGTGTGTTGGTCCAATTCATAAAGTACTGCAGTAAATGAGTTTTAAATAGCAATGACACAAGTAAGTAAGGGGATCTGCTTCTCGAGGTGTAAAATAACTAGGAAGTAGGTTTTAGGGTGTAGATGGAGGTGCCCAAGGGATCCCAAACTCGTCCTAAGTGGATTGTTTTTAGTTTACAGGTCGTCCGGAACTCTCGAGATGTGAGTTCATCAGTTAAGGTTTCGTGAGCCTAGGTCAGTACTCAGCCTAGTAATTGTTATTAGGCCTCCTCATCACAAATTATTATTATTATTTATTTATTTTTTTACAAATTTGGATATCCATTTATGATTTATATGAAAAACATGGGAAATTGAAAAAACCGTGGTAGAACTTTCAATCTCTCGATCCTCTCCCAAAGAATTTTACTTTTGTGAACAACCAGGTTGAGCATGAATTGATATGTTGCCAACTTCACAGTCAGCATGTTTTTCTTTTCTTTTCTTTTTCTTCTTTTGTTGTGCTATTTTATTTACAACTCCTAGTCCTAGGCACAGGTAAGGTTTTAAGCGCATCTTGCTGAAAAATATAGGCTAAACGTATCGAAATTTCAATCTTAAACGTAGCTCTTCCAATTTTTGTTGTTCATGTTTCCTTTTCCTTGTGCACTCCGAAGTGAATGAATTGGTTGATTGTGCACATTTTGTAAAACTTAAATTTGTTGCTATGTTAGACTCACAAGTTGTTTCCCCATTCTTCCATGTCATTCAATAACCATCCCACTTATCCAGGGTTTCTAGTAATTCAATCACCGAATATTCTGCTTACCTTTTCATCAAACCGCCGATGGTCATCTGTGCAACAGGGCTTATAAATTTTTCAGTAGACCTTATACAAAAACTTATCAAATTATAGCATGTCTTCGGAAAAGCTAACATCAAAGAAATTTCATGGAGTACAAAAGGGGTGGACCAACCATGTCTTTGTCTTGTGAATGTTTCAACTGAGAAACCAAAGAGAGTATCGTCACAGGATAGGAATACGCCTTAGGCGACTTATTGCAATGACTAAACCAACTACCAAATGTATCGAGCTAGTTTTTAAACAATTACAAAAATAGAAGTGTTCAGCAGAAGTTTGTTTCGTATAACTGAGTACATTACAGGATGGGATGGCCAAGCCTGGGAAAGCCACAATTGTTCTCAAAACCAGTGTCCTACAGAATAATGCCACAAGTCTGAACAATATTAATTTTACCTTGGAAACATTCATCCTCCAAAAAAAAAAAAAATTTAGTGATGTTCCCATTCTACATTCCACTACACAAGAAGTATCAGCAGGTACTGTAACCTGACTCTCCAGATATTTTCAAACATAGAAACATCAATATCAGAGGACTCTGTCTTGAAGATCAGTAATAAAGGTGGATGCTAATGAGGTGAGCTTCTTCCCAGTCTCTCCCGCAATATTCTTGAGGGAAGAGAGGTCTTGTTGTGCCTGAAAAGTGGAGAGAAGAAAACGACTTGATCAATGCATGAGAAGAAAGTGTGATTTTCAATATAATCAATGAAAAATCAAGCAATTTGCAAGCAGTTCAGAAAACTACAACATACCTGAAAGGAGATTCGGTTGATGAGGTCGCTTGCAGCAATATCAACAGATGAGTCGCTATTGCTGTGACCAAACAGATCAGCACTGGAGATTGCGGTTGAACCCTGGAGACGACATGAAAATTATCAGACCAGCCTAATAGCAAATCTCAGAAAAAAGTTACTATATTTGTCATCATTTGGATTGAACTAACCAATTCCTATGAAAACATAAGTTTCAAAATGTTGAGTAATTTCCAGGGAAGGAATACAAGCAGTATGACAGGCATCATATGTTTCATTAAGTCCTCAGATTGTGACTTGCGAGGAATAATACCATGGGGGCTAACGATTGTCTGACTCTTTTGTTTGCTTTAATTGTTTGCAAATACCTTTCCTCTTACTCTTTTATCATTGGGAAAATAGCATAAGATGAACCTGAAAGTCACTGTTACTTGAAACAAGACTTAATTGGCTAATCTTCTGGCGAATAGTCAGTGACACAAGGGTGAAACAAAAAGACAAGCACCATTAATGGAAGAGAAAATATATATATATATTGTAACACTTGAAATTCTGAACACCAGTTGCTAGAGTCGGTTACAACTAAATAATGAAGTTAACAGCAAAGAAGGCATACCGAGAACTTCTGCAAAGTAACTTGAGCATCAACATCAGTAGCTTTGGTCTGATTCCCAAAAAACTGGGCTGATGAAATTGATTTTGCATCTGAGAATTTTTTCCTTGCTTCATCTGTTTCTTGGACCTGTAACAACAGATGTCAGAACAAGAAAGTACAGATTAAACACATAATCCATAAAACAAATTAAAGCACATAATGATTCAACACTTTCCAAGGAACTCCAAAAGTTTAGATCAATTTCTCTAATTAGGGCTTGTGTAATTAAAGAAAGTGAAATTAGCATCATAATAACTAGGAAAATGAGACCAAAATTAACCAACAAAAGTCATAATATTAAATTCCTTCTAATAAATTTTGAAGGCACAAATTTCGGAGGATGATCACTTCAGAAGCATTTCTAACCAAACGTCCCCACATTTTTTTGCATGTAGTGCAGATCCAGAAGAAGAAAAATCCCTCAAGATCTTCAACAAAAAATGTAAAGTAGCCACAAATTTAACTTCAAGTACTGTGGGACCTCATGGTTGATGCTGAATTTTTTCTTAATTTTATTGATGTACAGTGACAGGGACATACATTATATGCTCTACTTGTGATAATCCTTAGTAAAATGAATAAATAAAAAAAAGAAAAAATAATTTTCTTCTTATTCTGATCACTGAATTCTTGGCATTATCTGATCAACACAACATCAGGTTGCATTTTACATGCCATGGAGAGAGAGAGAGAGAGATCTATACCAAGAAACTTTAGGTCTGCTTCCTAAAAGCATGCGAAGATAAAATAGAGAGAACTAATCTAAAGCACATATACAGATACAACAAAACACGGACACTGTGACACATTTACTTTGAAAACATAAGGACACAGACAAATGTAAATAAAAATTATAAATATGAATCTAAGCAAATGGGTTATTGTGCTGTTCACAAATGTAAATGCACAATGTGGGTCTTCACTTACAAGCGTAACATGAACTTTTGTTTAAGTTTCAACTTTTGCTTTTCTTTTTAACTTTTTGAAGGACATGTTTTACCCTATCAGACACATGTTGGCCACATGTGGGGGGTGTGTCCATGTTTGTCATAGGTCCAACAAAGCATGCCTCACTTATTCGTCATGTCAGTGCATCCTTGAAAATAATGCAGTCAAGTTGAAAAGCACAAGTTTTTCAAATGATCAATCTGGATCTGCTAGCTATCTTATTGAACAAATGTTGATTTTCTGTCTTTTCTACCCATATTTCCATACTCACTAAGTTGTTACAGCTACCATAAAAATGACATAGTATATTCCTTCTTGGATTCAGATTCAATGAAAAACCATATACATTCAATAATATTTACTTCTTCGGCTAGAGATAACAGCACTGGACAAGTGAAAGAACGGATTCTCAAGCACAGCATGCAAATGTACTCATATTTCAAGTCTACTGGATGCTAGGACTCCCATGTCTCCCTTCATTTGCCATTAGGCTTTAGATGTTTTTGCAACCAGATAATTGCCAATGTCAAAAGTAATTCTTCCATGATTACCCTTTTCCCAAGTTTTTTTGGAACTCATGATCTCTTAGTGTAGTTTGTAATGCAATGTTGATTTCACAACCAAATTCTTGCCAATGTCAATAGTAAATATTGACATGATTACCTTTTTCCCCAAGTGTTTTTATTTTTGGAAATCATGATCTGTTATTGTAATGCATTATTGATAATATATGTCAAATTCATGCCAAAAAAAAGGGTAAAAAATAGAGACAAGGTTTAACATTTATGTAATATATGGTAACTGAATAAATAATTAGTGCCTCCGGTATGTTATTCCATGAACTGACATCCCCAATTATTGATTTACTCCCTAGAATTCTTTCTTTAGGAAAAGTGCCCAAAAAGTTGTTACTGGACCAATATTCTTCAAAGCATACAGCTAGACCCAAGTTAACAGAGGAAAAAAAATCAAAAAAAAGAAAAAAGAGTTACAAAAGCAAGATATCAAATGAACTTCATTCCAAGGTAAATTAAGCCCTCAACAGAATGTTCAATCTAACGAAAGTAAAATGCAGCTTAAATTGAGCTTCCCAGTTTAACGTTCTTGATTCTGGATTCATCTCAATATTATTTGCTTTCAACTTCTTATGTGAAACATCCAAATCATACAGACTAAAAACTAATGATGAAAGGATTTTAATGCTTTTTTCTCTTCAAGAGAAGCTTGATGAAAATCTTACTAGGAAGAAAAAAAACACAATAAATTAATCAGAAAATGATTAAAATAATGCCATCTAAGTATATCCTCATATAACCATATAAGTCTACCTGTGATATCCATCTAATGGCAAAAATATGGTTCAGATTCCTTTTAAATATTGATGTTTGGATTTCAAAGTGATAGCCAACAAGGTAAATTGTTGTGTCAAACTCACAATCTATTTGAGGACCACAGAATTTTGCATAGTACTCTAAAATTGTCGGTTAGGAGGTAGTGTAATACAGGCCATGTAGTTTACCTGAACTTTTGAGGAATTTGAGCCCCCTTTCTTCAGAAAACCACTATCCATTCCAAAATCTGCAAAGAAGCTTGAAGACTTTGGAGGAGAAACGTGGCTAATCACTTGTGGCACTCCAGAAATCAGATCAGTAGATTGGACATTATCCACATATTCAAAGCGAGATGTGAAAGATGTCCCAGAAGTTGGGGTATCATTAGTAGAGGAAGGAACAGGAAGAGCTGGTTCCTCAGGCTTTTGATCATAAAGATTCTCACTGGGCTGCAATTAACAAGCTTCACATATTCAAACTAAAGAATACAGAGAACAAGCACGTGACAGATATCATTTCCAAGACAGTTTTGCCAATAGGCATTGGTCAATTAAGGCAAATGTAAGAATCTACCTTTGTAGTGAGCTTTCTAGCCCCAAGCCCCCCTGTCTTCCCAGTTTTCTTGGCTCCCAAAGGCTTCTTAACTGAAGTGATAATTGGATGGGAAGCTTTTGGGGAAGGAGTATGATCTGCCGTTTCTTGCCTTCCTAATGAGCTTTCTTTGGAAATATCATTGACCTTGACATCTGGAACTCCGTTTGCTCCTTGGGATGAATTAGAGGCAACTGGTGATGAGGGCAAACCTGCATCTTCTGCCATACTTTTAGCAACTTCTTTGGAGAGCAATTGTCTATACAAATCCGCAGCTCTAGATGTATATTTGGCCTCAATTTTTCCCCCATCAGTCCAACCATGTTGCTTAAAGAAAACCTGTGCACGATTGTTTCCACCAAAGCACATAGTTTTAAGTTGCTCAGGAGTCCATGAGTCCAAGTTTGTAGACCTAGACACACAAATAAAATTAAATTTTTGTAATTATAGCTTATTCCCTAAAGAAGAAATGAAAAGGGAAAGATGACAAACAAAAGAGATACTGCAGGCATCATCAACAAATACTGTGACAATGGGCTCAAATGCTAACTAATTCCATGAATACAACAAACTAGACCATTGGTAATAGTTCCACACATGGTCTCCAATTCTAGGGTAATTTGTGAACTGTTTAGAGCATTGGTCTTGAAAATAGGTCCATTTCCCATTTCTTGCTGCAAATGGCATCCTTCACAAGGATATTGAAGCACAAAAATTTTGCAGCAAATAATGCCATGTGCATTTCTCTATTACATGTTCTATTAATCAACTGATGAGATACAACCTAATTTTACCAACTTTTAGTTACAGAGAAATAAGTATGATGGATGGTCAGTTTGAACCAATTTTAACACAACAGACTTCTCTGAGGAAAAACAGTAGACCTTAAAAAAATCAAATTCACCATGTGAATTTGAGAGCATAGTCATTAGATAAAGCCTGTATAATTGCAAATGAATATGAAGCTCTTCAATTTATGAATTCTTTTTTTTTTACATTTGGCATTAGATTTCAAAAACAAAATCAAATCTTTAGGTGCCAGTGTGTGTATCCATATAAGTAGCTGTAAAAGTTTTTCATCTGAAACAATACCAAATACCAATATGCCCCATATGTCTATGTGTGATTGTGCATGTGCTGAAACCAACCTTATGAGTAACATTCACAGCACATTAATTCACATATATAACAAATTTGATGCCCTTGAGTTATGTCATCAAGTGGCATACATATGCACATATATAGTTAATTTGAACCACATTCTAACTAAAGATAAAATTTTGTGCTCTTCACAGAAAGGCTTTTCTTTACAAAATGAAAATAACAAAATCACCATATAAGGAAAATTAATCTATATCAACTTATTTTCCAGAGCAAAGAGATCTGTTAGCAAAACATTATGTTACAGACAGCTTAAACTGTCTTTGAACTGTTTTGTTTTGCCTGCCTAAACTACATTCCATTCAATCGCAAATCACTTGCAAATGATAACAAAGCCCTCAACTCATGACAGAAAATCCAATTTCTCACTACCCAGCACCAATTATAACTTTCTGGCATGCATTAAGGACCTTCTGCATATAGCTTGAGTTGCTCTAAAGTTAATCAACCACATTTGCATTTGAGACTATGTTCATCTAAATCGATTCAAACCATCTAAAGAAGCATCCACAACTTGAATCAACAAATAAAACAACAAAGCAGACTACAAGCAACTAAAGGGAATTTAAAAAAAAAAAAAAAAATTTTATAGACATTGCAAAGCTTGCACATCAAGGCTGTTGAGAAGGATAGAAATCAATCCACTTGTTTTGTTCAAATTGATAAACTTTTTCCTGTTTCTTTTCTAATAAACAATGCCCAGGGTATATCCAATAGCACTTCCGCGAAAAACAAACTCACAGCCTTGCAGTCTCCTAACTGATCGTACCATTTCCACGAAATACAATTTGACAGTCTGTTTCTTTTTTAATTTCTCATTACATTCTACAGCCTATCATTATCCTAGGACGGAACAAAACATCAAACCCAAAATAACCATTGCAAGTTGTTAAAAAAAAAAACCATTGGAAAATCACAACTAAAAATTCAAATTAATTAATAAAAATTAGATCCCAGAAAAAAAAAGTATAACAAACAAAACCATCTTGGATTACCTCACGAAGCTGACGTGCACGCCGAGGCTGCGATGAACAGCGGAGCAATCGATGCAAAGGAAGATCCCAAAGGTCACAGAAGCCCAAGTGGGGTTCTTGGCATTGCAATCAAAACAAATCTAAAAGCAAAAGAAACCAAAAACCCCCAGAATCCAAACCATCAAGATCCCATAACAATTCCTATTGATCCCAACCAGATCTACGATAAAACAGAGAAAAATGGACCAAAAAATAAAAATAAAAATAAATAAGAAACAAAAAATAACGACAGAAAACACAAACCTTGTTCTCGGACTTGGCTTTGAGTTTCTTGAACACGGCGTTCTTGTCAGTCAAGCTCTCGGACGCCATGTTAAAATTCCACTTCAAGAACTCCGACACAGAGAGAGAGAGACAAAGACAGAGAGAGGAAATGGGTTTTCGAAGAGGCGATGCGTTATTGCGAACACCTCCTCTCCTGAGATTTTTACAGGCTCACAAAACAGGAGACAGCGCGAGAGACAGATTTTTTTTTTTTTTTGTCGACTTGGTTATTGTTGTCAGAAACGCGGCCAGATGGTTCTAAAATTCGAGCTTTTGCTTAACTTATGTTTCCGATAATACCCTTGTCTGGTGCCTTTGGGTTCTGTGATCTGTTGGTCCGTGGGTTGCTTTTCCGATAAAATGACGTGAATACCCCTGTAATTAATGGGAGAGCAAAGAGGTGACGTATTACCGACCGTGAAAGAGAATGTGCTGCTCCGAGACTTTGAAGCTCAGCCAACGAACCAATGTGTACTTCGTGACTATATTTATTAGTTGTTTTACGAAACAAATGGGATGCTTTGCTTCAAAAACTTAGATTTAAAGTTTGTATTTATATATATATATATATATATATATATATAATTCATCAAAACGAAGAACTTTTCATTTAATTACAAATATCTTAACAAATTCTTTTATAAGATATACAAGTTTAGAGGAGAACAGTAATTGACGTAATAATAATTAATTGTTAAAATTTTAAACATAAATTATATAATCAAAAGATTTTATATTGAAAATGAGATAAAAATAAGTGAAAAAAATTAATATCTTTAAATTTAAAATTAAAATATAATATTAAATTTATAAATTATATTTAAATTTCTCCTTAATTTTGACATATTATATTTATTTAACCAGTAATATAAGATTGGATGGTTAAATAAAGAAATAAAATCAATTTAATATTTTTAAGTTTTAGTTAAGATATTATATTAATCTAATAAAATTATTACTTATTTAAATTTTTTTTGTTTTTCATTTCCTTTTTTTTGCTTTTGTTAATGTTTAGTTAATCCATTAGCTATATAATTGACACTTCCAGCGATATGTGTGATGGTCCAGTTTGGGTTGCCTTGAAGATAACTTATTGTATTATTGAATTCCTTGCTCAACTTCCATGGTGGCATTTCTTCATTATTCAACCAAGACAATACAATAAAAGAGTCTGATTCAAGGATGAAGCTTCTCTACATTAGATCTGCACTGGAGGAAGGGAAGAGAGTCTCATAATTTTTAGGATTGCAAGGAGCTCCATAAAGTTAGAATCTAACACGCATATGAAACATCCATTGTCGTCCTTCCAATGGCTCTAGGTTCAAGTGAGACAGTTCAGTTTTTATATTAGTGCATTGGAAGAGACATTGCATTTGTCTCCTTAAGCTAGAGATTAATTTTCATTAGTACCAAACGTGGGAGCACTTCCCATTCTGATTGTTCTCCATTGAATGCGAGCTTATTTCTTATTAACTAGGCAATCAAAACAACAGCGCAAAAGATAATTATATGACAAGTGGCATGCCTTGCTTGACTATTTTTTGTTGGACAGAAGTGGTCCAAGGCCACTGGGAAAAACTATTTTGGAATATTTTTTTAAGAAAAAAGAACAAAGGTGGAATTTTTTTTTTAAAAAAATTATATTTAGCATATTTTATTTTGTGTTAGGTAACAATTTTGACACCTTATATTTTAAAATATATCAAAAAAAATATAATATTAATAAAAATCATTCATTAAAGTCAATAAAAATAGTTGCCTTTTAATAAACTTTATCATGTTACAAAAAATAACTCTAAAAATTAATAAAAAATAAAAAAATGAGCAAAAAAAATTTGTTCCTTTCAATTTTTTAATAGCAATACTATGATTAAAAAAAAAACTAACACAATAAATAATTTAAACCCAAAATTTGTTAAAAAAAATTTATGATTAACTTAATATATTAAGAAAAATTTAGATTTTTTATAATATTTATAATGACACTTTTTATAATTACTTAAAATATCCTCTAATAAATACTTAGTGGAGTATGTTAATTATTATAATTTTTTTTTATAATGATGTTTTTATATTATATTTAAAAATATAAGAGGTAAATTTTTATTATATTTTAAATAAAACATATTAAATATAAATTTTTTTATTTTTAAAAAGTACTTTATGTCTTTATTGTTGAAGAAAGGAAAATTGAATATAGCTGTGCTAACGTGGGCAAGTCGTCACAACCCTGTGCTGGTCACAAAAGGCTTGGGGCCTCAATTCGGAGACCGATCTTGGGCCAATTATTGTGCTGCTAATTTGGAACGGATTTGGAAATCTATCTCTATAATTTTTTTAATTAAAAAATTTATTAAATAATAAAAATAATTTTTAAAATATTTATATTTTTTTCTTAGAATTAAAATTTAAAAATAATTTTTTTAATAATTGAGATGAATTTCTTTACAATTAAATAATATAATATAATATAATTTGTATTTTATTTTATTTTTACTTTATTAAAGTGTTATTGTTGAAACTTTAAATTGTAATTTGTAAATTGCATAATTATTTTTTTTTCTTTTTTTTTTCTATTTAATCTAAAAATTCACTATTACAAATAAGAAAATATATCTTATTTGAGATAATACATGTATATTACAAATTATATATCTATAAATTTAATATTTTATAAGTATAAAAATTTAAGAATAAAATATTCTAAAATCCAATTGAATATAAGAAATTTTTAGAACTTTGAAATCTCTCATAAGTGAGTAATTTATAAAAAATCATAAAATAATTTTTTTGTTAGAATTAAAGGTTATAATTATAAATATCTTTAAAAATTTTTAAAACTTTTTAAAAAATTTATTATGAGAATTAATAAAAATATATATTATCTTATTTTAAAATATGAGAAATTGATTATTTTTTTATTTCTATCCCTTTTGAAAATATATAAAAATATATTCTTATTAACATAAATGCTACATATTTTAATATGTTTTGTATATGGTATACTTAACTCTCTACAACTTTCTTTCAATAGGTTAAGGTTAAATCAACCGATAATGGATATATAGTCAAAAGAAATTTTATGAATCAATTTTTTCAAACATCATGTCTCTAATTTTACTATAATCTTCTTGTAATGTGTGGCGTTAGAAATATCGTTAAAAATGTCAAGCTACTGAAACAATTTACCTAAAAAAGAAAATCTGGAACTGAGGCAAATGATCTTCAATTCCTTTGTAATTGCATTTTTAAAAATTTTAAATTTTTATATTTGGAACACTAGAAAATAATATTTCATATAATATAAACATTTTATTTACTGGCAAGAAAAATAATAAATGACAGAAAAACGGTTAATGACAAAGAAATTTAGGAATTTAAAATGTAACAAACACTCATACAAAATTAGTGAAGACATGATCAAAGATGAAGTTATAAGAAAGAAGAAGAAAACGAATATTTTAATAATTAAACAGAGATAACCTTATTTAAATTGCCATTAAAAGAAAAAAAAAAAAAACTTGTTCAATGTCTCCTACAATGGGTCTGTGTTGGGCTGAAATTCCGGTGGACCTACGGTCTACCCCACACTGCTTATTTTTATTTTTTTGACCCATTGAAAATGAATGTGAATAGGACCAACACATTGTTATAACTACAAGAGCAATTCAAAAGGCAAGTCCTTCGTTATAACTACAGCAAAAGATCAAGACTAAAAAATTATATATATCATAATGGGACCTCCACCCCCATTGCTTAAGAAAGTTTCTGCTCCTAATTTCACAGTCCCTTTTGGAAAATTGTGAAGCACACTTTCATTTATCATAATCTGCCCTTCTAGAACAACGTGAAAAGAACATATTTTCCGCGTGGAAGATAATGATATGACCTAACATGTCCACTTGCTACTGGGTTCCATTGCATTTGGACGATGCCCCCATTCATTATTCTTTGTCCTTAAAGATACATGAAAAAGACATAGGAGGAATTTGGACATTTGGTTGGGTACAAGATTCGGCAAACCTAGACTGCGACTGAGATAAAAATTAACAACATTTTTCTTCAAACCCCAGAAGGAATAACAGATTTTCAAAACAAATTTTTGTGCCCACGATCCAGCCCTTGCAAATTTAGGAACCGTTTGATTCTACTTCATCTGTTTTTGTTGTCGGTTGGTACAAAAGTTCGTTTCCAGGAATGCACCACCAGGAATACCTTATAAGTTATCCTAGACGTGTACATTTGACCATGGAACCTGATCTTCGATGTAGAATCCTTAATAGGGTCTTCGATGTTTCTTCTATTATGCTTATTCACTTCTCTGAAAGTTGGAAAATTTGAGCTCTGAAGCGCTCTTCCTCTGCAGAAAGAGGTTTGATAAAAGTAATGGCATTGAGAATTTTTCTTTTTCTTCTTTTTTTTTTTTCCTTTGGTCCGCTCAGAGTTTGTGGTGACTGGTAACAGATGAATATGTACAAGAAGTTAAAATTTCATCATCTCTCATAGGTAAAAACATTTATCTACTTAGTCATCCACACCATTTTAAAAGATGGTATTGTGATGAAATTTTACTGTTCCACGATAAGACGGGCTTTTAAATTTTATATATGTGAGTTTTGTACACCCAATAAGCTACTTAAATTAACTCAACTCTATTATTCACTGTTAACTATAATAGAAGGAAAGAGTACGCAACGATCATATGTAATGATGAGATCTTTACTAAATTCAATCATAAAAAACATGACAAAATTTCAACTTACTTAAAAAAAGCGAAGACACACCTAATATACAACAATTACGCATCCTACACGACATATCAACCACAAAAAAGAAAAAAAAAAAACATTTGAAACAATTGGACACACGTAGAACAACTATTCGGACAATATCCTGAGGCAAGAAGCAATTCCGTTGTTATGGGTCTCAACCGTCGACCATGAATGGAGTTGCCGCAGCAGAGTGGCATCCGTTTGATTTCGACCTTAATACAACACCAGATCGGCGCATGGATGGTGAAAGTAGCAAAATCGGCGGCCGGCGAGTGCGAAAAGGTGATTTCCTCCTTGATGATCACTGCAATGGCGGGGGCACGGTAACTGCAAGTTTGAACTTATTACGATTCTTTTTCTAAAATTGGTCATAGAAAGTCGATTTTTTTTTCTCACTCTCTGTTTTTTTTTTTTTAATATTAAAGTTAGGAATCATTACTGAAGTGTACACTTACACTTGTTCTCTCTTCTCCCTTTATTCACAATAATTTTCAACTATATTATTGACAATGAAAATAAATAAATTTTTATTTCTCAAGTAGTGCATTTATTGACATATTGTAGTGTTTGTGTCGTATCCTATATTTATCGCCTTATCTTCTAACATATGCTATGTTATATGTTGTTTACTGTTAAACAAACGGAGTCCAAGTAATTTACCGTAGGTTTTAGGTGTTAATTGGAATTTTTATTTTATTTTTTGAACAAATTCAACATCTTATCATATAAGAATCCGAAGTGGGATAAATTACAATTATATCATAATGCTTGAGTTTTTTTTTTTCATTTTTATGGAACTTAAAGAGATAAAACCTTAGTTTTTAACTAAGTGTTTTACTTGTAAGAGTACATGAATTTATTTAAAAGAAGATATGCATAAAAAAAAAAGATAAATGTGTGAAGGAATATGAAATTATACAGTATTTACACACACACATATATATACACCCAATATTTTGTGACAATTTATTATATAAACTAAAAGATAAAATAAATAGAAATAAATTATAAATTATTAAAAAAATACAAAATTAAATCATTAAATCACCTTAATTTTAGTAGTTTCAAATCATTCAAATTTTGATAATCACTAGATCTAGATCTTCAAATTACTATACCATAAAATATTTATAATAACAGTTAAAAGGCATTAATTAATATGATAAAGATTTTGTTTGACAATCCTTGAGATTAATGATAGTGATTTTATTGAATTTTACACCATACTTCATAAATGCATAAGTGATGGTTGTTTAGTTAATGAGTAAGGTTTAAAATTTTTATTACAATAGTTTCGGGTACTAAAAGTAGTGACATTAATATTAAAAGGCAATTTTTTTAAAATGAAATGGTAGGATTCATGAGATTTAAAGATAACAGTTTTTAGACATAAATACAACAATTTTGAGTGATAAATTCAATAGTTTTGAAACATAAAAATAATAGTTATCAAATATATAAAAAAATGTTTTGAATAATAAAGATAGTGATATTGAAACATGAAGAAAAAATTTTTAAATTTAATGGCAACAATTTTAATTAATAAGCATGTTAGCTTTTTAATTAGAAAATCATTAATTTTAGATTGTGTATACTAATTTTCTACTTCCAACTGCTCATAATTAATATACAAATTTTAAAATAATTAATATTTTTCCAATTTGCAAAGCATCCAAATGAACATATTAAATGTATCATATAGGGTATGTAAGTATAAAATATAAACAAACATTATCATCATGTGCACATGTTTAATATAATCTACAAATGTTTAACATTTCCAATATATATGTTTGAAAAATATTATTATCACCATCATTGTTATCATCCGATAAAAAAAACAATTAAATGAGTATGAATTTTAGTAATTAAAAATATAATCAATTAATTATAATTGAATAAACTAAAATCACAAATCAAATAAACAAATGACTATGCCTTTGGGCAAACTTGGTTGTGTAGATTATGGCTAAAGGATCAATTATTTGGTTGTTTAATCCTTTACCTTTTGATTGAATCTTCTCTATTTCAATTTAAACCTAATGATAACATGTAGTTCAAGATTAACAAAATATAAATTGATTTTATACTCAAATTCGACTTAATACCAACAAATGTTTGGCTTGTACTTTTGTTAGATTGTTTGTATACTTTGTTTGATTTTTTTTTATGTGCAAGTAGTCTTGAACTTGTCTATATAAGAATGTGACTCCTTATTGAGATTTGCATCCTTTTGTTAATAATTAAAAAATGAAAATAATTGCAAATATCACTTGGCCAAACCAACCAAAAATAACTATATGAAAGACATATAGTTACAAATTACAAAATCTAAATTTTTTTAGCAAGTAAAATTTTAAAAAAAATCAAATATATTATTTACAATAACATGATTATTCTTACCATTTATTCTTAAATGCATGTAAAGCTCTTCTGACTTGCTTGTGCATATTTGTTTGCTTTTATCGATTTGTAATGTCAGTTCTTGTCATTTCTTATATAAACATATGCAAAAGAATATAATTAAAATAATTTCTTATATAAATAAAAATCAAATTCAACAAATACATGTTTTGGTTAGAATGAATTTGTAATTCTTTTGAGTTCAAATATACAAGTAACTCAAAAAATTGCTCAATGGATACAATTTTGGATGTGCTTTATTTTAACTTTGTCAATTTTGTATTTAGTCTCTTCAATTGGTATTTATATAATTTCTAATTTGTCACAATTGTTATTAATACCCATTTTCTTCTTTTATTAAGAACCAAATATTTTTCCTACATTGATTAAAATACAATTAATAGTTGAAAATAAAAATGAGAACCAATTCTCTAAATGAAAAAAATTAAGAAAAACAAAGAAAATAGCCAAAAAAATAGAAATGGAGGTGTGAAGTGCATGACAAAGCTTTATGACCTCAAATTAAAAGACAAAACCATAAATTAGAAAAAAAATTGAGCAAGATTTTCACTAATTACACAAACCCAAAAATGTGGATTCCTTAAAAGAGACTAATTTAAGGACTAATAAGACACCCATTTTAAAGAGAAAAACTAATAAGAGAAACCATTAAATCTAATTAACTCAAATAGGGTTAGACATACAGATATGCATATATATTTATATGTATTTTTAAGTGGTGAGAGTTTGTAAAAATGCACTCTTAAGTTCACTGAGTTGGGTGACGGTGTTTAAAAATCTCTTATGAAACTAAAGCTAAAGCTAGAGAGAGAAGCTTAAAATCAATCGACAAAGAGAGATAGAAAATTGTATTTGATAATTTGAGTCACTCAAAGTTCTTGAAATTACTTTTTTTTTATTAATATTCAAGGCAACAAAATTTATAAAAATTTAATTGAGAGAGAGAGAATTGAGAGATACAAACTTGCAAGAGATGATTAAAGGAAAAAGTCAAAAGATCGAATAGTTATGGTTTGCAATTGAGGAAGCAAGTTAACATAAAGCAAGACGACAAATACAGGATATGGTCATCCATAAACTCTAAATATAAAGTTTATAAAATAAATATACTTTGTAAAGGAAATGATGATGAGATTGTGATTACTGAGATACATATTGCATAAAAGTATTAGTGCTAAATAATCTTAATCAATGCGTTATCAAGATAAAACATTGATGAAGTTGTGAGACTAATATGTGTTTTATTCCTTTTTTTTTTTAATGAAAGTAGTGGATTTCATAAATTAAAGTGAAAAGATATTTGAACAAATATAAGGGTACATGTTAAATTAACAAGTTCACTAAATTGACACGCAATGAGAATTCTTAAATGGAATATTACTTATGTGTTTAGTGAATTTCTCTTATGATGATTGTGGAAATAATTCTTATACTTGAAATCACCAAAATATCTCATATAAGAATTAATATGTTTTGATTTTATCTCTAGGTTATTTTAATAAATGGTCACTTATAAAGGTAAATGTTAGACATATCATGAATTACATAAATATAGTTAAGTGATTAATAAAATATTTGTCACCCTAAAGTAATCATAGGAGAATGTTTCATTTATTTTTAATGAGTATTGATTTAAGAAATTATTATAAAAGCTGGAAAGATGACTTGTAAGAAGTTATAATATCATTTATGAAATTAACAATCATATGAAAATTAATATAATTAGATAATATTAAAGATACATCAATTACATACTTTATCTTATTAAAATATTAGTGTGATTAAAAGATTGAATTACATTGATAGACTATGCATTGAAAGGATCAGTTAAACTACTTTAATAGTTTTAATATTTGAGTGATCATGATATATGACTAAATGTCAATCTTAATTTATGAATATAAATTGATTAATTGAAAAATTTATGATAAATTAAAGGATTTTAATTTATCTAATCCTCTAATATTACAATTTACATTCATTGCTAACATATTGAGATTCTAATAAGTCACACAAAGAAAGACAATTTGAGTAAATATAAAATAGAATTAAGTTGAACTTGATTGATAAGTTTGAAAAGTTTATAAGTCAAATATATGATTTTTAAAAATACAATAAAATCCATATTTATAATTAAAAAATAATTTTTGTAGCCTAAAATCCTTTTAGGGGAAAGGGTAAAGAGAGAGATTGCTAACCATAAACTGTTAGACATATGACAACTAACTTTATAGTAAGGTATTTATAACGATTATGACTCTTAAACTTTATTATGAAGATTTGTGTTAATTAATGAGAACTTACTAATTAAACTTGAAAGAGAAAAACAATTATAGATTATCTTAGTAATAATTATGTCTACTAAGTTATCTTGTAATTATATTTAACAAATTAAAATTTTAAATTTATACTTTCACTACATATTTATTTAATAAATATTTTTATAATTTATAATAAATGAATTATTGGATTGCAACTTTTCCAAGAATTAATAACATTAGATTTTCAATGAACTTTTCAATTGTACTATTAATGAAGCCGAGCTTATTTTTGGCTAAAAAGGCAAACTCTTGTTGCTCTCCTTCATTAGAAATAATTGTCACTTAAAACAACTTAATGATAGAAGAATCATTTCTAGATTGTGTGAAAAATAAAGGAAATATGATGAAAACATATCCACATTAGAATCGACAAAGTTTTCTTAAACAGTTGAAGAACTTCCAGCATTAGAAGACAATTTGTAAATAACCAAAATTCAAAAAATTGATGGCATTAGTGACAATTTGATTTAAAAAAGAGTTGACATTATGAATGAACATGCTTTTATACCTATAGAAGAAAATGAATATGCGTAAATAAAAGCAAAAAGTGAAAGAATATGAATTCTTATGGTCATCCTTACAATTACATAAATGTTTTCATGTAACACATATACAATTTTCTGCTACAATTTGTTAACAAAGGCATAAAGATAAAATAGAAAGAAATAAGGCACAAATCACCAAAATTATGCAACATCGAATCATCCAAATTTTAGGAATATCAAATCGTTCAAATTTGGGCAAGATCACAACATAAAGGATGAAAAGTAATTAATTTGCTATGTCAAGATCACGATAGCCACCTTCAGAATCATGCAAGTTGTAATAGATCCTACCAATTAGTCAGACTAAGGTTGCTAGTATAATTAAAGAATGCATGTCATAGGTGAGTAAGTGGTCAGGGAGAACTGGTTGTTGGGAGATTGCAAGCTGGGTGGACTGAGACCAATAGGGCCCAATCGAACATTTACGTCCCGTCAAGGTGCGCCTAATTATAGTTAAGGTGAGTAAATTACAATCAAACTAACTTTAGTGAGTGCATAGTCCAATTTTTGAGGAATGAGACATGTGGGCTAAGATTGGAAGAAGGGACAAAAAAAAAGAACTCTTGTTTTCTTCTTTCATTAATGATTTTACTTTATTGAAAAAGAATCTTATCATTGTTTTCTCCTTTTTCCAGCTCCACCCCTAAAAAATAAACACAATTTAGCTTCCAAATATTCTATAAAACAAGCACAAAATATCAATAATCAATTCACTTACATTGCATGGACGCAAATCTAAAGCATCAATGACGTGGGTTTATTTTACACTATCATGCATGGAAGATATATATTTATTATTTTGTCATTAAATTATAATAATGTATCAAAATATTAAAAATTTACAATAATTATGACAATATATTATATGAGGTTATATTTAGAATGTATCTAAATTACCATATTTATAGAATTTTCTCGTAATTAATGAAAGAAAGAGATGCAATAGGTTTTTCCTTTTGTCCCAGTCGTGGACGTGCTCATTTCTTTTAAGAGTTTATAAAGAAAAGAATTTTGACACTAAATAATAGTGTAGAAATGATATTTGGTAGTCACACACTTTTTAAGTCAAATAGATTTATCTAACCAACATATTTTTTTCTTGGGACATAGTCATGCTTATAATAATAATAATTATTAATTGTACATTTTAGTATGTATTTTGAATTTATCATAATATAATTTTAATTGTATATTTATAACAATCAATTGCATAAATAATGTTGAATCTATATTGTCACATCATTTATTTTGTGTGTTTATGTATATAAAGTTGTGATGATCTAATGTTTCATTTTCTTTAATATTTTTTTTCTTTTTGTGGTATTTTATTTAGGGTATTTAGCAGAAAATGAGTCGTGGAATTGAAGGGTTAATTTTGAGGTTAAAGGAAAAATTTTTTAAGCCGTTAAAAGTGGCTTTATACCTATATGTATGGACATAATGAATCTTTTACTTTTAATGGTCCATAAATCTCACCAATTTGGTGGTCATGGGGTAAGGAAGATGAAAAAAAGGGGAAAGTTCCATGGATTCAATTTTTATGTGAAGAGACTTATCATTTTGTATAAGTATAAGAAGTGAGCATTTATTCATGGACTTAAAGAATTGGACACTTTTGTACCTAAAACGTAAACTTAAAGGATCTTCCCATTGGCTTGAATAACTTTATTTGATATCCATTTTTATTGATTAGGATATTGCAGAAACTGAGATCTATGCTTAATCGAACATTTTTTTTCTTGTTTACCATCATATAGTTGACATATGAAAAATAAGTAATATTTCTCATACCAAACATTTTATAATGCTTATTTAAATGATTTTATAATCTTCTTTTGAAAGAGGACTGGAGTACTATAAGGAGTTTTGGACGATTGTATATAGTATGTGATGAGAACCATAACGATGATGACTGGAAAGGTCTAATAGATACAAAAGGTTCAATAACACAAGCTAATGATGTGAACTGTAGAGATGATGGCTGGAAGAGATGTGTATAAGAGACAGACTTATCACTCCCAATTCCTTTCTGTTCTGGAGTGTGGCGTCCATATCCTTCTTAAATACTCTAGGTTCGTGTTCCTTCAAATATTGGGTCTAGGATTTGTGTTATTTAACTCTGGTTTAGCTTTCCTAGTTCATCTTTGATTCCTTGTGTACGTTGGGTCCCTTGGGATTTTCAGCTTCAGTTGGTATCAGAGCCTGTTTTTAAATCAGGTTGAATCCATTCACCCTCCAATTTTCTACCTTGTGATTTATTTATTTTGATTGATTTTGTGCATTACCATTCAAACACACAAATTTGTTTGTTTGCAATCCTTCTCCCTTTGTTTATTCGTTAAGCTCATAAACGTGCCAATTCCAATTCCAATTGTGGCATGTAAGTATTTTACAGTTATTTCGTGTTAATAAAAAAAAAGAAAAAAGAAAAAAAAAAAGATCAACGAAAAACAAAAAGAAAAAAAAAAGAAAAAGAAAAGAAAGAAGAAGCAAGGATTAACTACTCAAGTCCTGACTTTTGTGAGTTTAGTTCATTAAATTCGTTTGCCTTGATATCCTTTTTCCCTTTTAGTTGCTTGTTCTCCAAATTGTTCAATTCTATGCCATTTGTCATATTTTGTTCAGAATCAAACATCTTGATTTATGTTGTTTAGTTCTTTATAGAGCTGAAAGGGGAAATCTGAGTGGTAAAAGGCAAGAGAGAAAGTTCATATAAAGGAAAAAACCATCAAGAGTGTAAACACAAAGGAGTGTGACATGATCTTTTGAGTGAAACACGTGAGGGAGCATTCTGTGAGGTATCTTAATTATTTTGTGTAAAAGTAATACTATCATGTCCAAGGACAAAGGTGCAGCTCAGGAGGGAGCTGGTGATGTGTCCTTCATGATCAAAGCAATGCAACAACAATTTGAGCGCATAAATACTAGATTTGATGATATGCGGGAGAGGATGGAGGAGCAAGCTAATATAATAGCAGAGTTGCAAATGAGGCATGGGGAATATGAGGCTCTCAGAGCAAAAAGGCAGTTGAGAAGTGCCCATGAGCATGAAGATGATGTAGACGATGATGAATTTCATGATCAAACTACAGTGGTTAAAACTCTTAACGATAGAAGGGATCGAAGAGAATTTGGGAGACAAGACACCTATGACCATAATTTAGGCACTATTAAATTGACAATTCCTCCATTTCAAGGTAAAAATGATCCTGATGTATACCTAGAATGAGAGAAGAAGGTTGAATTGGTTTTTGACTGCCACAACTATTTTGAGGAGAAAAAGGTAAAACTTGCTGCAGTTAAATTTACTGATTATGCTATTATTTGGTGGGATCAACTTGTTTTGACTAGGAGAAGGAATCGTGAGCAGCCTATTGATACATGAGAGGAGATGAAGGCTATTATGAGGAGGAGATTTGTCCCTAATCACCATTACAGGGAGTTGTATCGAAGGCTACAAGGGCTCATTCAAGGCACCAAAAGTGTGGAGGACTACCACAAGGAGATGGAGATTACCATGATTAGGGCAAATGTAGAAGAAGATAGAGAGGCAACTATGGCTTGATTTCTGCAAGGGCTAAATAGGGACATAGAAAACGTGGTTGAATTGCAACATTATGTGGAATTAGAAGACATGGTGCACATGGCAATAAAAGTTGAAAGACAACTTAAACGAAAGGGTTCCACACAGTTTGTTCAGAATTCGGTTTCTACCTCATCTTGGAAGCCAAATTAGAGTAAAAGGGACGATATGGCCAATTACAAGTCCAAAGCCGAGTTATCCAAGCAAAAGAATGTGGGTTCTAGTAAGGAGGCAAGTAATTTTGAGCTCCAAGCAAGTAGAAATAGAGATGTTAAATGTTTTAAGTGTTTGGGCATGGGTCACATTGCATCTCAATGTCCAAATAAGCGTGCAATGATATTACAAAGTAATGAAGATGTGGAAACTGAAAATGAATCAGATGATGATTCTTTGTCTTCATCAAAGGCTGAAAGTGATGGAGAGGAGTATCCAGTTAATGGTGTAGCTCTTGTCACAAGGCGAGCATTGAATGTGCAAGTAAAGGAAGAAAATGAGGTGCAACGAGATAACATCTTTCAGACAAAGTGTCTGATCAAGGATAAGGTATGTAGTATGATTATTAATGGTGGGAGTTGCACTAATGTTGCTAGCAAAACTATGGTTGAGAAATTGAATTTACATACTATGAAGCATCCTAGGCCATATAAACTTCAGTGGTTGAATGAGAACGGTGAAGTCAAGGTGAATGAGCAAGTTCTTATATCATTTTCTATCGGAAGGTACCACGATAAAGTTTTATGTGACGTTTTACCTATGCATGCGGTTCATATTCTACTAGGAAGACCATGACAATTTGACAAACGAGTTATGCATGACAGCTTCAAGAATCGATACTCTTTCGTAATGAATGAAAAACCCATCACTCTTGTACCTTTATCACCTCAACAAGCTTATGAGGATCAATTAAGGATTAAAAATGAGAGTGAACCAAAAAAAGAGATTGATAAAAGAGAAAAGAGAGGAAAAAATGTGAGGATACAAGAAAAAGAGAAGAAAAGAGAGAGTTTCTATGTAAAAGAAAGTGATGTCAAAAGAGCATTCTATACCAATCAATTTGTGATCCTATTTTTGTACAAGGAGGCTTATTTTAACACTAACAAATTTAACCCATATTTACCTAGTGTTGTTGTTGCTTTATTGCAGGAATTTGAAAATGTATTCCCTAACGATGTTCCAAGCGGATTGCCACCTAATAGAGGAATTGAGCATCAAATTGATTTCATCCCGGGTGCATCCATCCCTAATACAAATAGGCAGCTTAATAAGAAGTAATTCTTTGAGGAGACCAGAGAAGCTTTCCAAGGCAAGGTTTGAGGAGCTTATTTCCAAAGGACATGTGAGAGAAAGCATGAGTCTATATGTTATTCCTGTCCTACTTATACCAAAAAGGATGAGACTTGGAGGATGTGCGTTGATTGTCGAGCAATCAACAAAATCACTGTAAAGTATCGTCACCGCCTACCTAGATTAGATGACATGTTAGATAAATTGCATGGTTCATGTGTCTTTTCTAAGAATTGATTTGAAAAGTGGATATCATCAAATTAGAATGAGAGAGGAAGATGAGTGAAAAACAACTTTCAAACTAAGTACGGTTTGTATGAATGACTTGTTATGCCATTTGGTTTCACTAATGCACCGAGTACTTTTTATGTGACTAATGAAGTCATGTTTGCGTCATTCATTGGTAAATTTTGTACTTATGTATTTTTGATGATATTCTAGTCTATAGTAAAACCCTAGAAGAGCATCTGTATCATTTACGTTCATTGTAAGTGTTTTAACGTTCTGAGAAATTGTATGCTAACTTACATAAAATGTTCCTTTGTACTAATCAAATCACATTTCTTGGCTATATTTGTCAGTGCTAAAGGTGTTGAGGTTGATGAGGAAAAATTAGGGGCAATTTGTGATTGGCTTACACCTAAAGTCAGTTAGTGATGTGCGTAGCTTTCATGGTTTTAGCTAGTTTTTATAGAATGCTTTGTTAAGGACTTTAGCACCATTGCTGCACCACTCACGAAGCTTATCAAAAGAAATAAGTTTTTAGGTGGGGTACTGACGACAAGGCTTTTAATTGCATTAAGGAAAAATTAAGTTCTGCATCTCTCTTATTGCTTTACTAACTTTGCAAATGCTTTTTGAGATTGAGTGTGATGCTTCAGGTATTAGCATTGGAACTGTTTTGATGCAGGAAAAGAGTCCAATTGCTTATTTTAGTGAAAAATTAAGTG
The DNA here is from genome assembly GCA_021464305.1 of Kandelia obovata. Classification (NCBI taxonomy): domain Eukaryota; kingdom Viridiplantae; phylum Streptophyta; class Magnoliopsida; order Malpighiales; family Rhizophoraceae; genus Kandelia; species Kandelia obovata. The sequence goes on along the minus strand of CM038484.1, from coordinate 5,171,280 downwards.
GAGCAAGCCTAATTATCCTACCTATGATAAGGAGTTGTATGCATTGGTGCGAGCTTTGGAGACATGACAACATTACCTTTGGCCTAAGGAGTTTGTCATCCATACTGACCATGAATCTTTGAAGCACTTGAAGGGACAAGAAAAGTTGAAACAAAAGACATGCAGATGGATTGAATTCATTTAGACCTTCCCCTACATCATCAAATAAAATAAGGTAGGAAAATGTGGTATGGATGCATTATCTCGTAGGTATGCCCTTAATCTTTACACTTACTACAAACTTATTAGGATTTGTATGTGAATGATCCTAACTTTGCTAACGTGTATGGAGTATGTGAGACGTCAAGTTTTTGAGAGTTTTATAGGCATAAGAGTTTCTTATTTAGGGAAATCGTTTATGCATGTCTATGAGTTCTTTGAGGGAGTTGGTTGTAAGAGAAGCTCATGAGGAGGCTCAATGGTCATTTCAGTGTTAGGAAAACCCTAAATGTCCTCAATGAACATTTCTTTGGCACGCATAAAAAAACGAGATGTTGAGAGGATATGTGAGAAATGCATAATATGCAAAACAGGTGAAATCTAGAGTTTTTGCCTCATGGCTTATACCCCCTTGCCCATACTTAGTCATCCCTTGGTTGATTTATTTATGGACTTTATACTAGGATTACCATGAAAACAAAAAGGGTAGAGGATTCTGTATTTGTTGTTGTTGATAGATTTTTCAAAAATATGGCACACTTCATTTCATGTTCATAAACTGATGACGCAAACAATGTGGCTGACTTATTCTTTTAGAGAAGTAGTACATTTGCATGACATGCCACGAATATTGTTTCAAATCGAGAATACAAGTTCTTAGGCTACTTCTGGAAGAACTTTGTGGGGTAAGTTAGGTACTAAGCTATTTTTCAACCACTTTTTCATCCATAAACTGATGGACAAACTGAGGTGGTTAATGCAACTCTTTCTACTTTTTGCGTGCTATTATTCGAGACGAAGGATATGAGAAAACATGGAGATTCATTTGAATATAAGAGATCATGTTGATATGTATGCGAGTGATTTTCTGCTATTAGAGTTATTCTCCATTTGAAAGATTGTATATGGTTTTATGATCGGTTGTTGTTTTGATTTGAGTTGTAAAGAGTATATAGATGGTGAACGTAAGACTGACATGGTTAAAAATATGCATGAAAGAGGTACAGGGCTTGAAAACGACTGGAGCATGTCTCATGTCAACAAGGGAACGAAAGAGAGTGGTGTTTGAACCTGGTGATTGGTTTGGTTGCATATGCGCAAGGAACGGTTTTCAGCTAATGCGTTTCAATAGCTACAACCT